>QTSX02001560.1:0-227787 GCA_014839935.2 Entomophthora muscae | reverse complement strand
GCCAGGATCTTGTCTTTGGGTGGGTTGCATTGGTGTTGTCTCATTAGGCTGGCATGGTGTGAGTTCAAACTGTTTCTGAAATGCAGACCTGATATGTTGTCAGGGATCTTGGCTGCCTCTGCCAGGCGTAGAAATTGTTGTATGTAGGTCTCCAGGTTGTACCTTCCTTGGATCAGGAAGATGAGACCCATGTAGGCTTGGATATTGGCCCCAGCGCGGGTTATTGCAGAGTTTATTCTCTCCAGGAATTTTTGTAGGAGAGTATGAGGTCTGGGTCTTCCTCAAGGCTGGTTAGGAAGGTTTCTCTGGCATCATCCTTCAGTTGGGAGGCCACCATAATAACCTTCTGAGATTTGTCTCTGAAGCTCTTGGGGTGGGCATTAAACAAGGCATTTATCATGATCATTCCTTTTCTGAAGCCAGCCAAGTCCATTTTTGGCAGGTCAGGAAGGGTTGTGGGGGCAGCAGTATTCTGGTTTGAGGTGGAGATGGTCATAGTCTGGACCTGGGATGACTTGGCAACAATTTCTTCTTGGGATTTGTTCATTTCTTGTTTTTTGGTTAAATACTGTATTAGTTAGTAAGCTGAGGTCAAAAATAAAAGCATACAAGATGCCCCTATAATCAAAGAAGAATAGGGGCCCAGGGTTACTAGTTTAGATATGGTTGACATACTTTCACGGCCCATACTAGAGTCCAACTGGACTCTCACAAGGGAGGCAGGCTGGGCCTGGAAGGCCATATATACAATAGGCGCAATAAGGACCATGTAGTTGACAGCAGTGGCTAGGGGGCGCCAACTCCCAGTATGGGGAACAACTTGGCTAGCCAGCCCTAATACTGTGATGTAGAAAAACCCCAACTTACTGAAGTCCTGGACAGGAGGCGCTCTGGGAAGGGGGAGGAGCAGTAAGAATCTCCTTCATAGCAGGCGGCAGATCCAGATGGTGGGGGTGAAAATACTCCAAGTCAAGGGCACAGGGTGGGTTGACTGGAGTAGCAGGAGTGTAACCAAGAGGATATGGATATGCAAGTTTATATTGTGTTGTGAATTCCTGAATAGATGCAAAGAGAATATTAAATTTGATCAAAAATAGACAATTACTGCAATAAGATAATGATTTCTGGGCATAAACTTGCTTTATTAAGATGTCAACAGTGAGGAGGACTTCTCCCCCTCACTAATTATACTTACTGATATTTTTGTGGCCTTTTGTGCCACCAGAGAACTGATGGCATCAATTTGAGTTGAATTTATAATTTTTACTGGAATTTGCGTACTTGGGCAAGGGGGTGAGTGCTAATTGATTACTATAACATGAAATTTTCTTGAACTGCAGCATGCCAAGGCGCCACAGTTATTTATAGTTCCTGCAATCAATTGAGAGTCCAATTGCGTGAGCAAACAATTGCACTCCCAATGTACCATTTCTTGATAGGTGAGTAGCCCAAATTTGATAATAGGGTTGAAGTCAGGGATTTGAGGCTTGTTTGCCTCTCAAATTCTGTGCCATTTTCTAGTTGAAAGGGGGTTTTCCTGCCCTGGGAGATACTTGGTGAGGGTCCCTAAGCTGTGAGTTTTTTCACCTCTAGGCAGACCAGCTGACTGTCCAGGGCATTCTGAGCTCTGACATTGGGGTCAAAGGTGGTTCCATACAGACTTGTAGGCAGGAAGATAGTTGAACTTCCCTCTAAACAATTTGGGTGTTGAGAATTTCCACAGGCCTTGACAGTTGTATCTAACTGCAGATTGTATGCAGGCCAAAGGATCTAGTTTGGGTATCTTTTCAGGGGTGTAGTGCTTATATTCAGGTTTTAAAGGGTATTCTGTGAAGCAGACAGGGCCAAAGGGAGCATCTGGAGAACAGGAATCTGCAAGCAGAGGGAGAGGAGGGCCAGTAGATCTTAAACTGATTTGATAGATGGCAAATACAAAATAAGGCAGTAGCTGTTTAAGCCAAAATAACATAACCTTTATTCAAAAATGGCAATAAGGTTTGAGCACAGAATCTATAGGCATATATATCATCATGCCTCCAAACTTAGTATTTTCTATAAGGGCTTCATCAAAATATTTAGAAAAACGGGGCAGGTGGCCAGGAGGCCCAGGTGCAGGAGCGGCAAAATGGCACCTTGGCTGGGTGTTCTATCATTGGGTGGAATGTTCAAATTAATCACTTGATTTTCTTGATTTTGGGCTGTGGTCATGGGGTTGGGCCTAAAGCCCATGTTTTCCTTTGGTAACTGAATTTGATTGGTTACCCAAGAGGGCTTCAAGCTTATGAAGTTCACAGAGGAACTTTTTCTGCCTTCATTAGACAATTCCAGAAGTTTCTCCTCAGGCACCACCATGGTCAAGCTAATGCTGGTATTCTGACTTTGGGACTTAGCAGGAGCTTCAGCTTGCAGAGGCTCAGTCCCAAGAAAACGTGGGCGGGCAGTCCCTTGGTCCATAGGGCTGGCAACCTGCAGGAATTCAGGGTCAGGATTTGAATCCCACTCTTGGGCCCAGGTTTCCAGGGGGAAAGAATTGTCAATCATGACAGACATGCAGAATGAATTAATGCAAGAGAAAGCTGCTGTAATTATATCATCCAAGAATTGCAGGCTTGTTTAGACTATCTAAGTAAATTTCTGCTGGGGTTCAGCCTTCTGAAGACCTAGTGAGACAAGAACAAGGGTTTTAAGATACTATTCATAAACTAAATACCATTAATCATAGTCAGGCTCATCTATAATTTACGCCTTAGCCTGACCTTCAAGTGGCTACTCTTAAAGCCTGGGTGGCCACTCTCCAACAAGAGATCACAGAGTTGTAAGTGGCTATAAATGAATCCACAAGCCTACAAGGAGCTTTTGAAGATAATGGTTGTTGTCTTAGAATTCCTGGTCATCCTTGTGTTGTAAATGTGCTGTTTTAGTAGAGATACAAGGAGGAAAATATATGGAAACTAGATAATATTCTTTATTAAGAGATAAGTATTATATTTTCATTGTGAATCATAGATGACAGGAACATGATTGTGTTGAGCACTTGGTTGGATGGTGAAGGGAGTGGGTTGATCCTGATAATGAGTCAAGTGCCAAATTGAGGTATCCACTATAAAGGATCATCATTTGTTCATGTTGTTGGATTTAGAAATTCAAGTCGACTTCCTAGTTTGGCTTCAAGTCACTGGGAAGTTGGGTTGTGGGTCATGTAAATGCTTAATTGTGACCTTGCAGGAGGGTTCATTCTGCTGTTATGACACACACCCCTGGCTGAAAGTTGGCCTCCTCTGGGGGCAGTGTGGGGTTCCTGGTCACCAGTCCCCAAAGTGTGTCCTGGGTCATAGCCAGGGACTGGCTTGGAGGAGTCGTCATTCCCCAACAGTGGTGAGTGGTTGTTTAGGAGCTTATATTTGGCCTGCATAAGAGCAAACTCTTTCAATACTTTCCCAATTACCAGGCAAGCGTCTCCACCATATGCTTGTACTTCAGCAGGTGCTAGCCCTTCTGTAGGCCAATACTAATCCTGTAATAGTCTAGCCAATTCTCCCCTGATAAACTCCCTTCCTCTATCTGTCATTTCAAGATCCCTAGTCACCTTTTTACCACTCCTCCTGGGCAGACTTACTAGAGACAAATTTTCTGCAACCTAGGCAATAGGATTCTTCCTCCCCTGGGCTAGGGTAGAAGATGTGGGGTAATTTACTCATAGAGCTTATATCCTTTTATCACAGGAAATCTGGATAGGGGTTGTAATAGGCTTTTTATTCATAGTCAGAAGGAAGATCCCCTTAGAAACCTTCTGATATATGGCCTTAATATAGGGAACAATAAGGGTTTGTGCCAATATTTGGAGTCCTTCAACAATCTCTTGGACTCCTTGTACTTGTACTTGGTATTTGGCTTCTGCTCCTTTGTCTTGGGCTCCTGTACTTTGGTCTTGTGCTCCTGCACCTTGGTCTTGGGTTCCTGCGCTTTGGTCTTGGGCTTCTGCAGTCTGTTCCAGCTCAGGCTTCCTTCTCTTGGTATTTGGCTCCTTCTGTAGCTCTTGTGGCCTTTGTAATCCACTTTATCCAGTCCCTTAAGAGTATCAGATAGCTCCCCCTTTTATAGCTCCTTGTTTGAGACCAAAAACCTCTCCTAGAACTCTGGTTTTCAAGAGCTTAAACTATCCTGTTTCTTTTCCTCTACAATATATATACTTCAAAACTTACTTCAGTCAATGAAAGCCCTGAATTTTATGCTTCTGCTCCTCATTTTTTAGGCTTTAACTCAAGAGTTAAAGCCCTTAAAACACTGATCAAATAGACTCTGGCTTGCAGCCAATCACACGCCTCAATTCAAAAGTTTTGCCAAAAAGGTTTCCCTGGATGACTTGCTCTTGACCCTGGTTCAAACCTGAGGCTGTCTTTCCCCGGGTAAACAGCTGCTTTGTGTTTCAAATGGTTTTGCTGTGATTCCCGTCACGTTTTCCTGACAAATCTTGAGCTCTTCTGCATATGTTTTATTTAGGCAAATTTTGACCCCTTGATTTTACAATGTTTCTCTGTGTTTCTCTTAACGTTTTGCAACTTTGAACCTGCTTGCTGCTTGTCCTCTTGCCTCTCTTAGTTGTACTTGGTGAAAATTCACTCTTTTGCCCTTACAGTTTCTCCGTCCTATTTCTGGCCTCTTTCTGGCTCCCTTCTTACTCAATTCTCCTTTTAATAAATTTACAGCTTTTATCACACTATAGATTAATTTCCCTCCTCTTTTTTTATTAATTGATATTTAATCCTTTTTTAATCATAATCAGGTGGTATTATTATTTAACTGCCTCTTTTTATCCATTTTTCTCTCAAAAGAGACTAAAATAAGCTCTTCCTGCTTCTGTATCTAGTCTGGCTAGTTCCTTCAGGTTATCTCCTGGTCCTGCACTCACAGCTTCTTAGCTCTTCAGCTAACCTGTCATCAGTCCATTAACTTCATCAGTCCTCTGGCTACTCCTGCAACACAATTTTCTGGTCCTTTGGCCAACCTGCATCATGATCAGCTAGTCCTGCATCATAATCTTCTGGTCTTTCAGCTTATCCTCAACCAGTCCCTCAACAAATCCTCACTAGGAACCTTCTTAGTTCCCTCTGCACAATGAATCATCTTGGTTCCCACAATTCAATATGAATCAACAGTCTATCAACTAGCCTTCACTGTGATCAAACAGTCCCTCTCACTAGTCTTCTCTGTTAATTCTATGAACCACCTTGGTTATTTATCTCAGTCCCCATTACCAGAACTTGTAGACCCAGCATGAGTCTA
The DNA here is from genome assembly GCA_014839935.2 of Entomophthora muscae. Classification (NCBI taxonomy): domain Eukaryota; kingdom Fungi; phylum Entomophthoromycota; class Entomophthoromycetes; order Entomophthorales; family Entomophthoraceae; genus Entomophthora; species Entomophthora muscae. The sequence goes on along the minus strand of QTSX02001560.1, from coordinate 222,504 downwards.
CATTAAACTGGCGTTTGACTGGGCCCTTGCAAGTAGCACTCCACTTAGGCCATTCAACCATAGATCAATGTCTATGTGTTGTCTTTACTCACCCAGGTGATTAAGTCTGGGCTTTCAGTTGCAGAGTAATCAGCTCTACTTCCCAGGGGCCTTATCACACCAAGTTTTGCAGCTGCTTCCCCAAGCAAACCGCCTTGGTGACACCTCCAAGCAAATCTATACCCTCCAATGCTCACTTTGGGTTCTCCCCCAAAGCTCCCATAGGGGCATAAACAAGGACACCCTACCAGTCTGTTAGGTAGGATGCTTGCTCACAGACCTCCTGTAAGAGTATCAGAGTACTTAGAGCACTCAGAGTTCTTCCCCTCCCTGGCAGCCTGTGTTACCCACCAGGGGTCCAAAACCTTCTCCCCCATACAGACAAAGTTCCCTGCTTTCCATCTCAGTCTTCACCCTTCCGCAGCCACAGTTCCCTGCTAGGTGAAGAACTATAGCCCAAAGCAGCCAATATCTTCTGCTGGATGGAGGCAACATCTGCCTCTGGTAGTCCTTTGCTACCTACCAGCCAAGCCTTACTTACCCTAGTAGTCATATGCTATCTGCTAGGCTCACCTTACTTACCCCTAGTAGTCCTATGTTAACTACTAGCTCACAGCGTCATCAGCTAACCACACATTGTCAATCTTCAGCATATTGTCTTTATTTGAAGCCAAATCAAACCTTGCCTGCAAAACTATACACATGTGGATCACCACAGGAAGGTTGTCAGGGAGGTTGTCAGGGGCCCAGGCACCATATTAGACTAGCTGTTGTTTAGTGGATGATAGGACGGTTTCTTGTTGTTTTTATTGTGCTTTACAAGATCTTAGTTGTTCATGATGTAAGACTTTGTCTTGCTTGCGTTTTCCAAGTCCTTGCATGAGGTAAGTGTTGTTTTTTACCTTTAAGATGATAGCAGGACCCACTTTCTCAGGTTGTAACTTGCTCTTGTCTGTGTTCATTACCCAGACCTTGCCACCAACTTTTTGTCTATTTTGGATGGGGATAAACATATTTTGCAAACATTTATCTTCTTTTTCCAACTGATCACTGTTGGCTTGCATGACTTATGGGTTGGACAAGGGGGAACCTTGCTGGGAATTTCCAGCTTCAGTCCTGTGAGGGCTTTAATGATATTGGGTTGTGTGCCATAAACAAGCTTAAAGGGTTCTATCCAGTGGATCTGTTTACATGAGTACAGCATACAAGAAGTGCAGTTGGTAGCTGCTTATGCCATTCCTCAGGTCTCCCAGCAGTGATCTTGGCAAGGGCCTGCAATAAGCTAATATTTAGATGCTCAGCTTATTCATTGGCCTGATTATAGTAAGGTGTTGTCACTGTGTACTGGACCCTATTCTTGGTGAGGTATACATTTGTGTTTTTGAAGGTCAATTCCTTGCCTCTGTCTGTTATCAGGAGTTCTGACTTTTCAAACTTGCTGATGATTTCCTTGTATATAAATGGTCAAACATTGTTGCCTGTATGGGTCTTCACTGCCTGCTCTATTAGCCAGTGAGTGGTAAAGTCAATGGCAGTGATGATGCACCTTGTTGTGAAGTGATTGGGTGTAAACTAGTCTTCACTGTAACAACTAACTGATCCATTAAGCTTGGTGGACAATAGAGCAATGGTACTCTCATCCTGGATGATAACAAGTCTGATTGATCAACTAAGTTGTACTCCAAGGATATATTAACTAATGATCATCTGATCATTAGGTTAATAATGGGCTAAGTGATAGATAAATATGGCTGCAGAACAGAGGATTTTGGCGCTCTGTGGTTTCTATTAATCCCTTAAATACTATATAACTCTCTTCTTGATTTATAAATAAAAGATCAAATTTACATAACTTATACTTTATTATACACATTAGGCTAGATATATATCTTGACCTAATCTTTAGTAATAATTAAGGTTGTATTTGAGTTAAGCAATTAAAGTTACTCATATACCATACCTAAATCACAACATTTTGGGCTCACTTTAGCATGCAACAGCCCAACAGTACTTGTCACCCTATTTGGGACTCGTCTTTTGCACAGGGAGGAGATGAAGATAAACTTCTCCATGCTTTCCTTTGCCATCTGAGGGACCACCCCAATGGGCTCTTCATGGAGATTGATTGCCTTGCTGGAACAAGGGATGGTCTGCCTAATGTTTTGTTGTATTTGGTCAATTTATGACTGACGTACAACACCCCCACCAGATTGAGGATCAGCCCCCCTTGCACCTCAACGTCCTAATTCCACTGGAAGTGGACAGGAATGCCAAACCTACTCAGCAGCAGCTGGAGCAGGCCATAGGTAGTATGGACTGTGGTGCATATCAGAACAGGGAAGTCTATGAGAAGCTGGCAGTACTACCATCATATGGTACTATAGCCAAAGAGAAGTTCTGAAACTTTACATGAACTACTCCCAACTAGTTTTGGTTGCAGATGAAGACAGTCAAACAAACAAAGGAATATATCCACAGCTTTGCGCACCTGGCCTTTTGCCACACCCAAATCCACTTGGGCCATCAACTTTCTCTTATTTCACATCAGGGAAACTTGATTAACAATCAGCAAGCTTTCCTCAGACAACTGTACAATGAGCTTGTAAGCTCCATGTCCAACATTAGCCATCAATTACATAGTTTGGCTGGACAGCAGAACTTCATCGCAAACTGGTCAGCACAGCTGGAAGAGAAACTGACTAACTATGTAGTCACAATGGTTAGAACCATGCTTGAATATAAAGGACTGGACAATAATTGGCTTGGCACAGTCACACACCACGTCAAAGGAGCAGGAGCCACTTTTAGCTTCCTATGCAGTGAAGTGGAGTTGCTCTGCTGCTTGGTAAGAATGATTGAGGATGGGCCTTACATCAAACCCAACAAGGAAGCCACTGTCATAGTCCAAAGGAACATGGAGGAGTTATCTGCACATGTCAGTGAGATCATATAACCGCTCAAGTTGTAGGAGAAATTATTTACATATGTTTTAGTTGGAATAACTTACCTATTTTTAAGTCCAATAGTGGCTGACAACAAATACAAAGTGCTTAAATTTCAGTTTGTTTTGCTGGATAATGCTGCCTCTCAAAGGGGTTGTTAGACACTTTGAAGTGTCTCACAGCATCCCTACCTGTGGCAGTTTGAATTAAAGTAGATTATTATGGAAATAGATGTAAACTATTTTGGTATGCTATTAAGATAAGACATTTAAAAATGAAGATAAAAACTTAGTGTAATAATTGGAAAGCAAGATGCCATCATCTGATCTAATTGGCTACTTTAAAGCTTAGATGATTAGATTAGATTTACTAAGCCAAGGTAAGCCTTCACTAAACACAATATTAACTTTTTCACTTTAACTTCTATAGATTCACTTCAAATCAAAGGTAAGCTTCAAAATATACATATAATACTAACTGTTTTAAGCATAGTGGATCAAGGATATTAAAAGGTAAGCTTAGTTTTAAAAGTTTTGAAGCTAACTTTGCTTTTAAAAGGTAATAATTCTAAGAAAAACTAATTCAATTCAAAATTCAAGTTTATTCTGCATTTCTGGTAGGCTTTACATTAAATTTACTAACCTTCTTTGAATCCTTTAAGATGAGCTTGGTCCATAGCAGATCTTAGGGTGTGTAATTCATTTTTAGCAAATCAATTTTACTAACCTAGATTTTAGAACCAGCTTTTTGCCCTGAAGTAGATTAAGGTTTGGTAAGTAATGTTTTGTTTCTCAAATATTTTTAAATTAAAGCTGCATTTAAGATAAACCCTTTCTTAAAAATACTAACCTTAGTTTCCTTTTAGATAGACTTAGTCTACAGTATATCTTAGGGTGGTAAGTTCCCCCCTAAATTACCAGCCTAGATTTAAAAACCAGACTTTTGCCCACAAGCAGATCTTGATTTAGGTAAGCCATTTTTTCTAAATTTACAAAACTTGATTAGGGATTCCCAGATTTTTATCCCAAAGCCAATCTTGGGCCAGGTAAGCTTTTTGATAAATTACTAACCTTTTTTTAAAAAACCCACAAACTTTCCCCATGCAGCAGATCTTGGGGTTAGCAAGTCATTTTTCACTAATTTTTACTAACCTTAATTTCAAGCCCCAGATTTCTGCCTACAGCAGATCTAGGGTTGGGTAAGTTTTTTTAGAGTAAACAGATATTTTAACAAAAAAACTGTTTCTCTAATTTAGTTTTTTTGATCCAACTAGCTCTTTTTTAACCAAATTCAAAAATTTACTGTTAAGGTAATCTCTTTGCCTTCCTTTAAACTTTTATTATCTATATCTTTGAATATCAAGTTATTTCTTATTTTATATTATCAATAAATATTAAAAACTATATTTTAAAGTTACTTAGTTTTAAGTTCTCAACCAAGCAATTATAATTTGCTTATTAAACTTTTAATTAATCTTCATATTTTAATGATTATAGCCAAGTTTTGGCTAAATGTGAAAAAAAGTCCTGTCTCTCCTTAAAATCTTTTTTAACCAAAAAGAACATTTATAATAATTTTACTTACCCTCATCTGAAAAACTCCAGCACCACATAAACTAATTTTTATGTCATATATAATAGCTAATATAGACCGTTTAACTTTCTTCTGCTCATAAAATTAGAGAGTTCCTCTTTTAAAAGACCATTATAAATAATTAATTTTCTGAGAACAAAAATCTATTATAAATTCATAAATAATCAAGTTTAGACCGTATTATAGTAGTTTCATTTTATGATTTTACCAAAATCAAAAGCAATATAACTTACCAGAGGGTACTGAACCCACATAAATAAAATAAAATGCAATCAAATCAAATCAAATGTTATGAAGCTGAAATAACATCATATTAGATAACTAAAAGATCTACAAAAACAGACACTATCTTGTCAAAAATAGGAAATAAGGATATCAAAAATCAGAGTACCACATAGAATTTAACTTACATTTAAAAAGTAAATTAAGATCAATATGTTATCAATAAACTATGCAGTTGCCAACAAATAAAGACTTAATCTTAGTAAAAAAGTGTGCTGCAAAAAGAATATATTAAGCCTATAAACTACAAAATAAAGTTCAGGAACCAACAATATTTTTATAATATGTACTTGATCTTTATTACTTTGGGGAATTATAATTTCCTATGGAGCTCAAAATATATACTGAAAATAAAGAATCTAAAAGGGCTGCAGTTTTATTATGTGGATAAAAATTCAGTACTTTTCAGAGCTGTTGAGATAGATAACCAAAACCGAGTGCTGAACACAGAAGTTATGCACAAAAAAATCTTAAGTGGGCTAATTTTATTGTTAACATGTATGAATTGTTGATTTTTTATGTGAGAAAACTTGGTGTTATATGTTTGGGTTTGTCTGTGTATCTCAAAATCTCTTAAAAGTACTTTAATTAATCTCCATTCTCTTAAATGTCAGAAAATAAGCATAAAAAAAGTTTTAGACCTCTAATAAAGCCTTGATGATAGTATAATAGAGATTTACAAAGCATACACCCATGCTTCTCTAATTAAAAGTAGCAATAATAATAAAGCTATCATTTTTATATTAAAAAAATTGCTTTAGATATCATTAAATCATCTTTTAACAACCAGAATAGTAAATGAATTTAAAATAGACATACTAAACTACCAAAAAGGTATTTCTGCTAGAGAAAAAGAAAATAATAACAGTGTGAAGTTGTGAATAATAGAGCTGAGTTAGCATAGCTTTTTTCTTTTGGTAGCCTGCTCACTGCTCAACTTTATACACTCATTGATTTCTGATGTTTTTTATTAACAAATCTAAATAATTTTTACCAAGAAACCATAAGGAGGCTGCATCTTTTAACAGCTTTTTACTAGGTATGAGACCAGGAATGTATACTAGCAGGCTTTCATCACCCCTGGGGTTTCACTAAAAAGATTTATGATAAAGATCATTAAAAAGCTAAAAAAATTGAACTCCAAAAAATATAACTGCAAACCCCTCTTTGATCATAGTTTTTACCAGCTATAACTGGAAACACATACCAGCAGGCTGCTGTAAAAGAGTGAAGCTGAGTGTAGCTCAGCTTTGTTCTTTTGGCATCCCACCTGCCACACCACGCTTGTTGATAAGAGCTTTTGCAAATCTCTTGTTGATTGTAGTCACTTTTATATGGAATTCTCAAAGCTGGCAAAACTGATTGAGCATAATCATGACCGCACAGAAGAGAATTAAGATAACCTGGAAAGATTGAGGAATAGCCATTGGTCTATGCAGGAAAAGAACAACATGCTGCTTGATAAGCAAGTCTCACGCATCAAGAGACTTGAAGACAAATTGTACATGGCCAACTGTACATTTAAAGATCTGACCCAAGAAGTACAACTGCAACATAGCAATATTCTGTTGCTACAAGGTCAAGTAGAACAGCTACTTCAGGTACACGTAGGACAGACTGTAGTGGAGCCAGGACCACAGGCTACTACCAAAACAAGCAAAAGCGTCCTATTCACCACCAGCCAGGCCATGTCAGAGGACTGTTGCTCTTTCCATAGTTACAAAATCAACAAGGACAATATAGGACAGATAATGAGGAAGATCTATGTGGCAGAACCAGTACTGGATAGCAGCAAAACTCCCCTTTCTGGTGTGGCAGCTTCAACTTCCAGGACCAGTCACAATGATTGGGGTGCAGCCTTGGAAGCACAATTCCGTACCTCAAACCAGAGAAATACCTTGCCTCCGCCCAGAAAAAGTTATGACTTTAGCACCTCCTTGGTGATCCAGAATTTTAAGCCAACCAATCTACCTAACTTTGATCAACCTTTCATTGTGCACACAAACGCTAATTTGAAAGCAATTGGTGTTGTCCTTTCTCAGATGGACAATGATGATTAAGACCACCCTGTAGGACATTGTTCCCGTACACTTAATAGCCATGAACAGAATTACACAGTCACTGAGAGGAAATGCCTGGCAGTTATATATGCCTTTCAACAATTCAGAGTATACCTCCATGGAGTACACTTTACGGTGGTAACAGATCATGCCTCACTTAAATGGTTAAAAACCCTGAAAGACAACTAGCACAATGGGCTATTAAGCTACAGGCTTATGATTATGAGATAATCCATTTCACAGGCGCTATGCACCAGAATTCAGATTGCCTTTTTGGCTTCCTACCATTGCCTTGGTTTCCTCTGCGGCAGACAAGCTTTATGATAAGTTGATGCTGAAACCTTCTATGTGGGGGGAGGAGCCAATTGAGATTCAGAAAATTCTGAAGGCTCTTGTGGTGGACACTTGTGTCAAGGATAATCAGCTTTTTAAGTTATATAAAGGGAAGTGGTTATCATACATTTTTCCATCCTTACGTACAAATGCAGTAGTATCAGCACATTGTACTGTGGGCCATGGCAGTATCCATAAGACCCTCAACCTGCTACAGCAGCATTGCTACTGGGAAGGAATGTATTCAGATATAGCAGAAACCCTGGCTGTTTGCCATGAATGCACTATAGAGCAACCAAAGGTCTTGTACTATCAACACCAATTAATCTGACCTGGCTTTGCTTTCACACCGTTGCTATAGATATAGCAGGGCCCCTTCCACTCACTGCTAGCAAGAATAAGTTTATAATTTTAGCTGTGGATCAGCTCACCAAATGGGTGGAAGCAAAGGCAATTCCCAATCAGTTGTCACTGACCACAGTCAAATTCACTCTAGAGAACATAATCTACAAACATGGCTGCCCACAAACATTGCTAACAGATAATGGGACAAACTTCACAGGATACATGATACCCAGGCTGAAAAAACTTATGGGCATTTGTGGTATCCTGTCAACACCATATCATCCCCAAACAAATGGAATGGTAGAGAGAACAAATGGAAGTCTTGTACAGATCTTAAGGAAGATTAGCCATCAGCACAAAACAGAATGGGATACATATCTTCTGGCAGCTACCTTTGCATACAACATAGGATTCCACAGGGCTACGGGAAAAAGCCCTTTCCAGCTTCTTTATGGTTGACAACCAAGTCTCCTGCCACATCTCTACAGTTTAGTTAAAACCAATGACCCCCTCACCCCCAACGCTTATTTGAAGAGACTAGCACAGACACTAATCAAGTTACAGTCTGAGGCATACTCTACCAATTTAGTAACAAAGGAGAAAGATATGGATTTTGAAGTAAAAACTCAGCCAGCCCTCCCTGCATACAAGATAGGAAGCTTGGTATACTTCTGCAGCAACCAAGGGTATGGTTGCAAAAGCAAATTTACCTCACTATGGCAAGGCCTGGTCAAAGTAGTCCAGAAAGTGGGAGTAGATAGCTACACTCTCAAGGATCTGGAAACAGGCCAACTGATCACTCAAGTCTACATGCAATATATGTACAAGGCTCCAAGTGGTCAAGCATAAACCCCTATATGGATAACAATTTGTAAAAAGAAAACCCTAATTAAAATAGTCTATGGATTGTTGTCCTGCTTGCATCAAGAAAGAGATAAGGCTTCTAGTAAAGAAGAATAGGATGGGTCAGGCAAATCAGTGCTTTATTAATTTGCTATTTTATCTAGCCCCAGACGCAATCAAATGAGGACCTTGTCAACTGCTGTGAGATTAACCAGATACTAGGAAGCCAACAGAATGCAAAAGGAAGAAAAGGAGACTCATCTACGGGAAGGAAATTGACACAGTTTATGCCAATAGTATAAGGGAACACAAGTCCAAGCAAGATGCATTCCCAGAGAAGACTCTCTCTCTGGGCATATTCCTCTGGTGTCTTACCTCCTACAGAGTAAATGACTCTGAGAAGCCACTCAATATACTCAGGAATATGGTGCAGCCTCTGATGATAAACAACCTTGGAGCCACTAAGCACTATGTTTCCAACTAACATCATGGACTGACGGCTTCCTGCTTGATTATAACTGAGAAGGTCCAGGTTAGTACTCATAGCTTGTTGCAAGTAATATTTTTGACTATCTGAACCATGCCACAAGGGCACAGGGCCAACAGCAGACCTAGGATTAGACCACGCGGTAAAGACTAGCTCAAGAAGTTCAAGGGCACATGATGCCTGATTGTCTGTTAAGCATAACCTGTCAAAGGAGAAGTCTTGAAGGCACAACTGGGAATATCTTATGAGTTTTACCCTAGGTATACGCTAGTGAATGTTATTCCCCACTTCAAGTCTTTTTGTGGAGATCACGTAAGGGTTCTCCAGAGCTAACATAAGTGTTGCCCACATAACCACTGGCCCACGGAAATGCAGAGTAGGAATCTTTTCCCAACAAAGGATAGCAGCCATTTTGATATAGAAGCCTTGACTATCCTTTTTTATTATTACATAAGAATGGTCTACTTCATCTTTGTTCAACTCTCAAATAAGATTGGTCAAGCTTGGCCCAGGTTCATTGGATCTATTAGTGGACACAGGTGCAGGAGTTTTGCTCTTACTAATACAGTTCCTCTTCTTGGCAATAGTGGAAAGTTGTGAAGAAGTAGGCATGCCAGAGTCTTGTGCTACAGAGTTATTTGACAGGGTGCTTGGTTTATATGAGACTGTACTAGAGGAGCTTTGAAGAGCTGTGTCTATTTCACTGCCTAAAATTTTGATGAAATCAGTCTCTTCTGAGACTAGCACAGGTGAGTGAACCAGTATGTTATCAATAGGAATTTTGGTTATTCCCCTTTGGGCATTGCTGGTTCTTGGTTTTGGAACATCTGTGTAGCGTACAACTGGATTTCTGTCCCTTTTTGGTTGGTTCACCATACTTAAAGTGGTGTTAGACTTTTACAGTAATGTCTAGTTTAGTGGGGGGATATGTTGTGAAGTGATTGGATGTAAACTAGTCTTCACTATAACAACTAACTGATCCATTAAGCTTGGTGGACAATAGAACAATGGTACTCTTGTACTGGATAATAACTAGTCCAATTAATCAACTAAGTTGCACTCCAAGGATATATTAACTTATGATCATCCAATTATTAGGTTAATAATGGGCTAAATGATAGATAAACCTGGATGCATAACAGAGGATCTTTGCACTCTGTGGCTCCTATTAATCCCTCAAATACTATATAACTCTCTTCTTGATTTATAAATAAAAGATCAAATTTACATAACTTATACTTTATGATATACATTAGGCTAGATATATATCTTGACCTAATCTTTAGTAATAATTAAGTTTATATTTGAGTTAAGCAATTACAGTTACTCATACATCATACCAAAATCACAACACACTTCTTGTTGATGTATTTCCCGGGCATGGACCCCACAAGGTTGAGGGCCCATACCTTGAAGAGTAACTGGGAGCAAATGGGCAACATGGACTTAGGCAGAGTGCTGCTTTTTGAAAAACTTTTTCCACTTCACATTGGTTGAGAACTTCTTGGACATCCTGATATAGAGTTGGCCACCATGCCTTGTGCTTAAGAAATTCATTAAGTTTGCTGCCCTTGGTATGCCCTAAATCTCTATGATAGCGTAGAATGGTATCAACTTGTTGGTGTCATGAATGAAATTTCTCCTAAAATAAGTGGGAAACTCCAACCAGGAGAATCAAACTCAGGACTTGATTCTGAGGGCTGTGAGGATTCTGCGGACCCTCTGCCAGGGACCTACTTGAGGGGGAACAAGTTCCCAATCTGGTGATCCAAAGCCCCTATGTTAAGTCCTGCTATGACCAAATCAATGGGCACTGTGACCATAGCAAGGTGGCCAAAGTGGCCCAGATAGGCAAATCTGTCCATCATAGAGCTGAACTGACCCAATAGGTAATACCCTACCAAGTATATCAACAGGTAGAATGATGTGTTGGGTCTAACCAGAGAGAGTTCTCCTGGAGGAGGAGGAATGGTAGTGCAACCATAATGGAACTTTCTTCCCCAGTGGCCTGAGGGGGTACTTAAACCACCTATTGGCCAAGGACTTCTTTTGGTGGTAATCATCAGGGGAGGAGTTGTGCCAGTTGGTGGTGGGAGTGGGATTTTCAAGGCCCAATACCACTGTAAGCAGAAGAACTAGACACCAGAACAGGAATAAAATTCCTCTTGTGGTTTCAAAGAATGGATCAAAAGATAATTGTAGGCAGGTATAGAGTAGAATAAGTCTTTATTGTTTGAACAAGTGATAGTGATAAAGATTTCTCACTTAAATACCCCAGAATAGAGGGTGGAACATTTAAGAGGTGCAATGAATAGAAGAGGATTTGACATGAGGTCTTACTAAAATAATGGCTGAAAAAATTATGTTTACCATTTGGGTTTCTACCTGCAGCTTAATACTATTGATTATCAATTTCAGTTACCAGAGGTAAAAAGAGGCAGAAACAAGAGCCGCCATATTAAAGCAGTGGCTGTAGTGAAGATGAAAGTTAAACAAGGCCAGAGCTTGCTACAAAGATAGATTAAGCAGGTACCAGAGCATCAGACCCAGTTTACGCAGCCAATCAGATGCAAGATGGTAAGTGATGTTGTATAATAGATTGTTAACCTTTTTGAAGTTGTTTTAAAATATGAAAACAAAAACCAAATCAATTGGCTTAACTTAAATAGGTAGTATATGTAAACTGTTTGAGTTTTGAATAACATTAACACTGTTCTTAGTGTTACGGGTTCAATCCCAGTCTGGGTCAGCCCCAGAGTTAACCTGGGTATCTAAAATTTGATTGCTGGTGTCCTTTGGTTTGGTGTTTGTTTCCAAGTTACCAAAACAAGTGATGTAGTCAGGGAAGAATTCCCTGAAACCCTCAGGCTGTCTTCCTGTGTTTTTGTGGCTAGCCAATGAAAGAGCTGGAATAAGTTCTGATTCAAATCTAGATAATCAGCAAAATTTGCAGATCTGCCAGGCCACATATTTGCAAAGTATGGATGAACGTCATAGGACAGTGATTAATATGGGCCAGTCTAGATTGCTAGAAGCACTGAATCAACATGCTGTCACTCCTATATTGACTGAAGGGTCATCTTGGGAGGAATTTATTGCTCAGCTTGATAAGTTAAAGTCTCAAGGAAACTCATATAATAGGGAGGAAAACCAAGTTGCCAGGCCACATGATCCCTGGGCTTCTGGTGATCTCAAAGTGACTCCTGAGGCTGTTCAGACCATGGTACCAGGGTTGACCTGTCTTGGGGTTTCTGAGGGAAATTTGGTCCAGGATGACAGGAACATCAGTGACAATGACAAGGCCATGAGGATATTATTGTTAGACCATCAGATGAAAGTCATTCCAGCAGAGGAAATGACAAGCTAAAGGATCCAGGAAGGGGCCAGAGCTCTCAGGCCAGAAGAAACTGAGCAACTTAGCAATCGGGTGATGGGCTAAATTCTGAACTTAGCATTTGAAATAGTATTTAAACTCCAAGAAGCCTTGACAATTGGTATTGTCATTCTGAAATAAAAATAAGATTATATGACCTTGGTTCTACTAATTTATTCCTTATTTTGTCTTGGTTGTTTTCCATTTTACTACTTTTCTAACAAAAAATCTTGGGCAGACAGCCTGCATTCCTGAGGAAGCCTCTGAAGCCCGGCCTACATTTTATTGTCCTCTTGGAGCTCCCTTTGGCCCACTGCCTTTCTCTGACTATCCGCTTAAACCAGAGTACTGGGAGCTTACTGTGAAGGAGACCCCCACCCAGACCACCTGGCCCATTGGATAACCCCACAAACAGCCTTTCACAAAGATACTTGGTGCAAGAAACCAGCCCCCAATATCAGTGTGAAGTAGTCTATTTGCCTGCCTACCAGACAGATATTGAAGCACCCCCAACACCTAATCCTGACCGCCTACAACCCACCCCAGGACAACTCCTCCCACAGCCAACCAATATGCAGGCATTGCCTACATTATATTGGCTGGGTTAGTTGACACTATGCTTCTAGCCGCTGAACCCTGGGCTTTAGTAGGCCAATCAGCATATTACCTCATCAAGTTAGTACCCCCTATGGTGGGCTCTACCCTCCTCTCAACAGAGCAAGTTGGCAGCCAAGGCTAAAAGGCCTTTCCCTGGGACGTGATATCCTGACATTATGGCAATCTTTACAAACCTTGGTAACTTGAGCCCCAATATGTTGTTAATTCTTGGGGCTCTTTTCAAAACTGCAGGTTCAACCCACCAGCAAGGTTCCAACCAAGCAGGTTTGTGACCCGCAATCCAATTATCTGGTCACCCAAAGCCAGACTAGGAAGTCAACTCAAATTACCAAATCTAACAACATGAACAGATGATGATCCTTTCTGGTGGATGCCTTGTTTTGGCGCTTGACTCATTACCGGGATCAAGCCACCCCTTTCTTCCATCCAGTTGTGTGATCACCAATCACGTTCCTGTTATCATTGATTCACATGAACTATATAATCACTATCTCACAATAAAGATTATTATCTATCTTCTAATTTTTTTCCCAGTGTAACTTTTCTAAAACAGCACAGTTACAACACTCTTGTATGTTGATTTTATTGATTATCACTTATTACGCCTATAAGTTGATGACCCAATTATTTACTAAGATACAAAAGACCCTGACCACACAGACTCAAGATATTGATTTGGGAAGCCCTGCTGCTGGGCCTTCCCAAATTCAGAATGTAGTAGTGACCCAGACTAATTCCCAAATTGATATGCCTCACATGAGCAAGTTAAACCTGGAGGAGGCCCAATAGCTCATGCCGGTGCTACAACTGAATTTTCAGAACAGCACAGATGCTTATATTAACAACACCAAGAAGATCCTGGGTGTGGCTGCTATGATGTCTGGCAACGCACTGGATTGGTGTGGGAAGGCTACTACTGAAGACGTAGAGTTCTGTTTGGACTATGCAAAGTTTGAATCTGAACTCATGGCAACAGGGGAAGACCAGGATACTAGATACCACACGCTTATCAAAATGTTGGAAATCAGACATAATATGAGATCTATTAATTCCTACACCAATGAGTTTATGACCATGAAGAATTGAGCATTGCTTGAAGATGAGTTGTTGACTATCCTGTACCGTAAAGGTGTGAACCTAGGCCTGAAGGATCTCCTGCAACACCACCCACCTTCTCTTTATATGGATGAACTTGTAACTCTTTGCAAGGGGCTAAGCCTGAATCAGGAACCTGCTAGTCAGGGGTCAACCATACCCACCCAAGCACTGCTTTCTCACAGACCTGGATTAATCCCTGACAAACTCCTGCGCCACTACCATGAAGGACTGTGTTTCCATTGCCACAAATCCGGATATCTTACTCAGGTGTGTCCACACAAGACCCCAAACACTGCTTCCCTAGCTCAAATAAACACTAGTTCTCAGCCTTACAAGTATATTACTGTTAAGATACTATCAGAAGGCCAATCCAGACAGTTAGAAGCTTTCATTAATACTGGGGCTGACAAAATCTTTATGGAAGTAGGACTTGCTGAGGAGTTAGGATTGAAGGCGGCAACAAAACAGTACTGTGTCAACTTAGGAAATTGTACTGCCAATACAGGTTAGAGTTGCCCACAGGAGCTTCTGGTTCAGGTGGGATTGAATGTATATCCTCTTTCCTTGATTTTGATGAAGAGACTTCCTTATCCATTGATCTTGGGAGAATCCTGGTTGGCCCAAAATGAGGCTATCTTGAACTACCAAGACCAGAATGTTACTCTGGGTAGCCCCCCAAACTGATATTACACCCTTTTGCTTCAGTGAGGACCAGGCCACACCAGGGAAACTGATAGGGATGATAATGGAATCCTTGAAAGGTGCATTGCCCCTGCAGCTGCAGAAATGGACTCACGTGTTCAGTGAGGAAGAGACCACTTGTTTACCTAGCCACTCAGTCTTTAACCATGCAATTGATCTGATGCCTGATATGTAGCCCAGCCAGGGAGCAATATACAGTTGCAAACACAAAGAGCAGGTGACCTTAAAGTCCTACATTAAGGACATGACTAAGAAAGGCTTTATCTGTGTCTCAAAGGCCTCTTGTTCATTGCCAATGTTATTTTTGGGGAAGAAGGACGGGGGAATGTGTCTGTGTGTTAACTACCAGAAGATGAACAATATTACAATCAAGAACCGCAACTCTATTACCATTGCTGATGACTTGTGCAATATATTGACTGGAGCTCAGGTGTATTCCAAGATTGATCTCCGCAATGTGTTCAATAAGATCCAAATCAAGGAAGGCAATGAATACAAGATTGCATTCAAGACACACTATGGTCTTTATGAGTACTTGGTAATGACATTTGGGTTGTGTAATGCCCCTAGTACCTTCTAGAGTATGATAAACTTGGTCTTGGGAGAGTTTCTGGATCAATTTTATGTGGTCTACTTGGATGATATTTTGGTTTATAGCTGGAACCACCAGGAATATTTGGATCATCTACATCTGATAATAGAGCAACTTTCTCAGGAAAACCTCCATGTGAAGCTCAAAAAGTGTGAGTTTTCCCAGTCAGAGGTAAAATTCTTGGGTTACATGGTTAAGAATGGTGGCTTTGCAATGGAGCAGGACAAAGTAGAAGCAGCAACAGCCTTCCTGGTGTCCAAATGCAGGAAGTACTTGAGAAACTTCTTTTGATTGGCTAATTAATGCCAGTATTTTATCAAAAAAATTCTCAGATTACACTGCCCCTGACCTGTAAGAATTGGGGAGCAGGTTAGCAGGAAATAGAACCAAGCTCTCAACCACAACAAAATTTGCAATTTCAGCAACAACCAAAAGTTTGTTGTCAACAATTCCTAGGAGGCCAAAGGGGGGAAAGGAATCAACTGAACACTAAAGCAACAGAAAAAACCAATGGCCAGATTAGACTAACAAATTTTCAGCTTTATTAGAGTAGATAATGATGAAGCAAGGTCTTTTACAACTCTTGCATTCATTTAAGAGATGGGATAGGATTGGGGTGGTAGATTGAATTTCACAAACCGATTGACCAATGATATGAGTGGATACAGATGTGTTTCTTGAGGCAGGAAGATCTTGACAAATTTTGGATGTACATAGTCAAAAGGAAAACCAAACCAACTAATATCAGGAATATGCTTTGGATGCAATTACCGCTGCTCCTGGGTGCTCTTGCACATGATATTTAACCAGAGGTGTCTCTTGGGTGGGTTAGGTGGGGGAATATTCAAACTAATTCAGCAAATAATAGTGTGAGGACTTTTCTTGAGTTTTTTCAGTAAATCTTTGGATAAATTTCCTGGCTTAATCTGATAGAGATCCCCAAGCATTTGGCAGGAATTGAAGTGGAGGCCTAAGGAGAAGGTGTAACTCTACATGACCTGGCTCTTTTCTGACAAGGTCCAGTTTGTATAGACTCCAGAGTGCTTGACGGCTTTTGAGACACTGAAGACAGCTTTTACTTCTGCTCCTGTGTTAGCAATGCCAGATCATACTAATCCCTTTGTCTTGGAGACCAACACTTCCAAATTTGCGGTGGGTGAGGTGCTCCTTTAGGAGGGAGGGGATAGTATGCTACATCCTGTAGCATATTATTCAAATAAGATGATATCAGCAGAAGGGAACTATTCAATCTATGACAAGGAGATGCTGGCAATAATGAAAGCTTTAAAGCACTGGAGGAGATACCTGTGTGGTGCAGAGTTTCCAGTCAAAGTCCTGACAGATCATAGAAATCTTGTCTATTTCTTTATGCCTAGACAGTTGAACCAGAGGCAGGCTAGATGTTCTCTTGAGCTGGCAGATTATGTTCTCACAATTGACTACAAGCCTGGAAAATTTAATGTAGTCCTGGATGCAATTAGTAGAAGAACAGACCTGGTACCAACCCACGTGGAGTTGTGCAACCACAATACACAAGTTATCTTGGATCCAGTCGCTTGGTCATTCACTTTGGTTATATGAAGATCAGGGCAAGCTAACCGACATAATTAAAGCCCAGTTAATGGAAACGTTATCAGTTTCCCAAGTGGCCATCTTGGGGAAGGACAAGGACAGCCCACTGTACAAAGCTGGGTTTCCTTGAAAAGAACAATCTTGATGCTACACAATAGGATCTATGTGCCAGAGGGCCAAACCAGGATTGAATTTCTAAGAGATTATCATGACTTCAAGATGGCTGGCCATCTAGGAAGACTTAAGACACTCTGAGGCATTAAACATAACTATACCTGGTCTAAGATTGACCAATGTGTAGCAAAGTACCTGGAGGGTTGCAAAATCTGTGAAAAGACCAAGACCAGAAGAAACAAGCCTGAAGGGTTACTAAGGCCTGTGGAAATCCCCACAGGGCCATGGAGATCAGTCTCTATAGACTACATTATGGAATTTCCCCTCTCTGGATTGTTCAATGTTGTTCTGGTGATAGTTGATTGATTCACTAAAATGTCATAATTTTTTTTCTACTACCATGCACTGTACAGCCAGCAAGACCTCCAAGCATTTTCAAAAAAGGTGCTAACCCAACATGGATGCCCTAGTGAAGTGATCACTGACAGAGGACCCAAGTTCACATCACATTATTGGACTCAAGTAATACAAGACTTGGGAATCAAGCAGTGTATGTCAACTTCTTATCATCCACAGAATGATGGCCAGACAGAGCAAGTAAATCAGATTCTTGAGCAATACCTCCGTTGTTACGTCAATACAGACCAGGATAAGTGGTCAGAAAAGCTGCCAATGGTTCAGTTTGCTTACAACAGTAAAGATCACGCCTCAACAGGAATGTCTCCCTTTAAGGCTAATTATGGATTTGATCCTACCTGGGACCCCGGAATTGTTGCCAAGCAGTCTAAAACAACAGGCCGCTCATGGTTGAAACAGATCTACAAGTCCCAGGTTACCTGCCAGAAGAGCTTGGACCAGGAAGTCAGGACCTACAAAGCTTTTTCCAACAAAAAAAGGATCCCAGGCAAGCCATTGATGGTTGGTGATGAGGTTAATCTGGACTCACAAAACATTCCTCTGTACGTACCAAGTAAGAATTTAGCTCACAGTTGTAGAAGACCCTACAGAATTGTCAAGTTGATAGGCAAAGTGGCTTACAAGTTGGAATTACCACCAAATTATAAGATTCACAATGTTTTCCACCAAGTGTTGTTGTTTAAGAAAAAAGGGGTTTTTCTTCCTTATCAGAGGCTCAAATCAGCGCCAACTCCCATCCAAGTGGGAAAGTTAATGCAATACAAAGTGGAGTATGTGCATGGTGACCTTATTGATTACAAGCCACCACAGTACTATGTGAAATGGTAGGGCTATCTGTTAGAGAAAAGCACTTGGGAACCCATAGACAACTTAAACAATGCTAAGAAGACCATCCAGAGGTATCTGGAGAAGAATTATAGCCTTGAGAAATCAGAGGGGTTGGAGGGGGATGATGTCATGAATGTCATTTCTCCTAAAATAAGTGAAAAACTCCAATTAAAAGCATTAAACTTGGGGCCTGATTCTGATGGTTGTGAAGATCCTTCAGACCCTTGGGTTGCCCGCCCATGTTTTTTTGCGGCTAGCCACTTAAAGAGCTGGAACAAGTTATGATTCAAATCTGGATAATCAGCAAAATTTGCAGGTCTGCCAGGCCACAGATTTTCAAAGTATGGAGGAACATCATAGAAAAGTGATTAATCTGGGCCAGTCTAGATTTCTGGAAGCACTGAATCAAAATTCTTTCACTCTTATATTGACTGATGATTCATCTGGGGAGGAATTTATTGCTCAGCTTGATAAGTTAAAGTCTCAAGGAAACTCAGATGATAGGTTAAAAAACCAGGCTGCCAGGCCACATGATCTCTGGGCTTGTGGTGACCTTAAAGTGACTCCCAGAGCTGTTCAGACCATGGGACCAGGGTAGACCTGGCTTGGGGTTTCTGAGGGACATTTGGTCTAGGATGACAGGAACATCAGTGGCAATGACAAGGCCATGAGGATATTGTTGTTGGGCCATCAGATGAAGGTCATTCCAGCAGAGGAAATGACAAGCCAAAAGATCCAGGAAGGGGCCAGAACTCTCAGGCCATAAGAAACTGAGCAACTTAGCAATCAAGTGATGGGCTAGATTTTAAACTTAGCATTTGAAATGATATTTAAACTCCAAGAAGCCTTGATAATTGGTATTGTCATTTTGAAATAAAAATAAGATTATGGGACCTTGGTTCTACAGTAGTTTTAAAAGCTATGGCAACAACAAAAAATATCTCAAATTTAAACAAAATAATTTCAGATTTGAACAAAATCCAAGTTGCGCAAGATTCAGGATTCAATTGATTTAAAAAAATATCAGTTAATAAATGAACTGTAAAACAAAAAACAAATTTTCACTAGCCCATTATACAAAATTATATCAAACATCAAGTGGTGTAGTTCAAACCACAAAAGAAATGAACTGACGCAACAAGTGAGATGGATGGATGCTATTCTGGAGTATATTATAATCCAAGCAGGATTCCTATGAGGCACCAACAGAAGGACTAAAACGAAACAAAATTTGAGCAATATAGAAGCAAGATTCAACAAGAATGAAACAAAATAAAGTCAATCAAGATGTGTAGTATGAGCAGCCTAAAATAGAAGTACAACAGTTTTACATCCAATTAACAGCTATATAATTTAGGGACAGAGACATTTTATTCATTTTATGGATCCTGAACTGTATGAAATGGTTTTGAGAACCTTCTAAATGTGGACTTGAGATTACAATAAAAATAAACCATAAAATTTTAAATTTCTACTTTTAGTGATTTTATCCTAGGTTTTTTACAATGGTTTTCAACCGCAATATCTTTGACAGCGCAAACAGCTAAGCCAGCTTCAATGGAGGCAAGGCTCAGAACGTGGATGCACCTGTCTACACCCAAGCCTTTGAGGCGGGTAACAAGAAAGCTGACCTATACCTGATCCCTAACCCCTATGGCTTTGAATTGTTCAGTAGTCACATAGTGTCTAGCTCTGCTCCTGTGCACCTGCACAAGCTGCTTGTCAACCAACCAATCAGGATGGCAAACTTGATTTGGAACAACTTCCTGCCATCAGCCAACTTGCCCCCCTACAGCCAATCAGGATTTAGCTCCCCTGGCCCAGCACCCCAAATGCAGAATCATTACTGCCCAAATTCTCCAGGAAATTGTGGCACTGAACCTGCAGGGTCTGTCATGGGACCAGATTGCCACCCAGTTGTAATTTACCCAAGCTGCCATAACGCAGGAGTTCAACAACCTAATGAACAAGGGGAATCTAATCAGGACAGCCAAAAACCCCAAGAAGGCCCCCAAGTCCCAAATCACTGAGGTGTACCCAATTATGCTTGACCTCCTGCAGTGGGACCCCAAGCTTCCCTTGACCTAGTTCCGGAAGCAACTTGCGCATCATGGTATTTGGGTGTCTGAGTGCATGGTGCAGCTCTGGATGTATGGGAAGATGGTGTCAGTCTGTGTGCTGACTAATGTTGTTGGCAACCAATGGGATGGTGCTGAGGATTCCCCATATGATCCTGCCATCAAATCCACCCTAGTCAAATGCTTGACAAGTTTGTCTGACAATCTCATGTTTTCTCCTACTATAAGCTATTGATAGATTTTGATGATTTTGGCAAGCAAGGGAGAGCTGCCACTCAAAAAGGAAGGAAGAAGGTCAAGAAGGGGACTTTCATTGGTGCGTTTCTGGATGTTTCAGCCAAGGGTTCTGTCTATTATTGAACAACCCCAGATTTCACCAAAGGCTACTTGTACAGCCACATCCTTGGTGTTTACTTGACTCCTGGGATGGCTCAAATTTCAAGCACCGGGTTTTCTTGAGCCACCAGATGGAGGATAGCTTCACCTCCCTTGAGGCCATCCAGAAACACAAGCACCAGGCCTTGGTCTACCCCACCAGCCATGCATACATCCATCTGGGTGATGTTGTCTTCCTCAACATTGGAGACACAGTATAGGAGTGCTGCCCTCAGGCTTTCAACAACCTATATCTTGGGGTCTTTGACCACAATTTTCTCTTTGGCCGCCAAATGGTGGCTGACTTATTTGCCCAAATTATCTTCCATGTGAACATGGGCAACCAATCAAGGAAGGACAAGAGCCTACTGCCTTATGCCACTGCCACCTACCAACCCATCCAGTCAATGATAGACAAGGAATATGAGAAGTGTTATATGGCAGATATCACGCTCAATCCTTCTACCACTACCCCCGCCACCATCACCCCCACCTTCCAGCCCCACCCACCCAATCCCAGACCCCCAGGACAGCACTGCCTCCACGTCTTCCTTCCCGCACTATTCTGCCTACTAGGAATTACTCTTCCCTGCCCCAATAAACCCCCTGTTGCCAAAAAATTTCTATTTATACTATCTTTATTTTGAATCTCAATTGTTTGTATTCTTTTTGTTTATAGTTGGTTTTATTCTTTATGTTTGGCTTTTTTGTATAAAATCATACATTTACTATGCCATGTATCTAGATCCAGAGCACAGTTATTTTTAGCACTTTTCACAGCCCCTTGTGAAAATATCAACAACAATTTGATAATCAGATAAATTTGAATTAGAAAATTATAGATTAATTGTGTTTAGATAAAGTTGTTGCTGATCCAAATTCAAAACCTTAATGATAAACTTTAAGCCAATCAGGAACAGCATGATAAAGTGATTGTTGTAACATAAATAATTATTGAATGACCCTTTATGTCACAACAATCACTTTATGACGTGGCTCCTGATTGGTTTAAAGTTTATCATTAATGTTTTGAATTTGGATCAGTAACAACTTTACCTAAACACAATTAGCCTATAATTTTCTAATTTAAATTTAGTTGGTCACCAGATTGTTGTTAATATTTTCACAAGGGGCTATTTAAAGCTCTAAAAATAATTTGGAAATTAAAAGACAATGCTGAAACAAAGCAAATGACACATATTGAGTTGAGCATAAAACATATACACAATGGGTAAAAAACGAGATATTGGAGTAATGTGAAAACAAACAGAGATAAACAAAGAGGCAATATTATCAGAGTAATACAGATTTTATTGGGGATAAAGCTATAAAAACATAAGGAAATGTTATTAAAAATCAATGAGAGAATTGGAGAAGCTTTTGAAGGACCTTGACTCTGAAATTGCAGAGATCAAAGAAATTGACTGCAAGGTCAAAGCAAGAGTTAAGTCCATCGTCATTGAAAGAGACAAAATAGACAAGATGTCCACAAAGGCCATTATGACTAAAATACCAGAAACCCCTGAGAAGACAATTGAATGCTTTTTAAACATTCAGAAGACAGTGGTTGAGGGCCTCCAATTTAAGGTATACAATCTGTCTGTGCTGTCTGTCTGGGTTGATGACCCTGAAATGAATGCCCACCTGAAACCTGAAAGGTGTGCAAGTAAAGAGGATATTGAATTGTCCGCTCAACTTCTTGCACCAAGAATGGCCAAGCCTGCCAAATTGGCAGGCAAGGAGGAAACCTGCAAAAGTGACCTAAAAAATAAAATTAATAAAAACTTCCAAATACTTACCTTTTTTGTTAGAAAACGTTGATAGTGAACTCTGCCAGGTCCTGGTCCCTTTTGTCCCCCCACCTTCTATGCCAATTATATGGCTAGAAAGCTGTTTCTGTCCCCCTGTCTTACAGGAGCTGGAGGACTGTATTCACAGGTTCTTTTCAATGTTGCAGGAGGCATCAGCTGAGCTTAAGCATTCTGAGGGGGCATCTGAGTGGGCAGTTACTCCCTATAAAGATGCCCAATCAATCTGCCTGGACCTGGTAGCCCTCAGTGGAGTTTACTGTGTAAACTCCATTGAGCTTGTTTTGGAAGTCCTGGTGACTCTCAAATTCAAGAATATACCAGAGATGGGCTGGGCACATGTGGCTGCTTGCTTCTGTTTCCTGGTGGAGCATACACTCTCTCCTCCTAGAGAACTTTGGGCGCGCAGTGATGAGATTGGCTGTTGCAGACGCAACAGCTGTAAAGAAGACTAAGATCCTCCTGGTGGACTTCAGGCTGGCCTGGAGTGCCAACAAGATGAGGGTTCCGCCAGAAATGGAGCTCACGTTTGCTAAGACAAAGCACAAGAAGAAGATTAGTGTTGTGTTTAATAAATTGTGTGAGTTTACTGAAGCCTTTGCTATGAAAAGGCTTCATCTGGTGATTTACCTCACAAATCTCTTCTAGTTTGGAATGGGCGCCAGAATGGAGGACCTAGACAGGGTACTTCTTGGGATTGACAAGGCCTGGCTCTCCCTGGATGGGAAGAAGGTCCCCCCAGATATAACTTGGTTGACCATGTGATCCAGGACGCCCTGGTCCTGGCTGGGATATACAGGTTTGCAGCCCCGCCTGAAAAGCTGCTGCTTCACTCCCACCTGACCCTACTGCCTTTCATCAGAGGCGGGAGTATTTCAATAAGGGTGTATCCACTGTTCACAGTGTGGCAGTGGAGGTTGTGTTCCACCTCTATTGTGGGGTGGGTGCATACTGCCAAACCCATTACAGGCGCCCTTAAAACTCTCTTTTCCAATAAATATCTTTACACTTTAGATTATTTTTATTATAAATAATTTTTATAATTCTTATTCTAGCAAACAAGATTTGCAGAATATATCCCAGAGAAGGTCTTATTAAAAGCATAATAATATATTTTGAATAAAATCTACTTCTGATTTGTACACATTGCATTTAACTTTTTTTGATCTTTATTTTATTTGACAAAAGTGATATAAAAATATTTGTGTAATCCAGTATCAAGTGATTGGGATAACCTCAGATGGCATAATAAAATAAAATTAATATAAAATAAATAAATTACTAGCCTTCATTGATGGTCCTGCCAAATGTGATTGTGGACTTAGAAGCTTCTAAATATAAAATGATAATTAATGATCTTAAATAGTAAATTAGAGAATATAAAAAAGTTGGACAAGCTAATCCTTTAATTAATCTGCTGTTTGGCAAGGCACGCAAGGATAAACAAATCAGCTTAGCCATAGAATTTGGCCACGGTCTCAGCTGGAAAGGTGGGGATCCCAGCCTGCAGCAAATTAAAGAAGTCCTTGGTCCCAGTTGGGGTTCCTTGCTGATAACTCACTTGAGCCACCCAAAGACTTCCTCAATGAGATTTAAAAAGGGCAAATGAGTGGGGCGGAAGATAAGCCGCATATTTTCTGTGGCCAATTGCTGGGGGGCCACAGCAATACTATGTCAATCATTGGGAATTCCTCAATAATATCAGTCACCTTATGTAGATCAACATTTTCCAGCACATTGACGTTGGTGAAGCCCAGGCTTGTGCGCCTCAGGTGCTCCTGGACCAATTGGAGGAATGATAGAAAGGTACAGCTATTGTGAGAACCCAATATTATTTGATACAGCTCAACCCCCTTTGGATCAAGGAGAGCCACCATTAAATAGGCTGTGGCACAGACTGCAGCACACCAAGCCATCCCGTCAATTGAGCCTTTGGGGACATACCTATACCCATTGCACATTGACAAGGCAAATGCTGATTTGTCAATGTAATAGAATTCAACTTTCCCCTTGGCTTTGAGGGCAGTGTACACCTCTGTGTAGTTTTTCTGGGTCTCAACATTGGCTGGGCTATTACAATTGTATGGGGATACCCCAAGCTTTTTCCAGGAAAAGCGCATTCCCTTGACCAGATGGTAGTAAAGGGAAATTGAAGCCTCAACCCCAAAAGTAGACTTGACCATTGCCTGTATATTTGCCAGTTCAAGATGACAATCTCAGGTTATCCAGTGGCAGATTGCTCATTTGTGCTCCTTGGTGAGCATGGTAGAAACGTGCATGGTTTTCTCTGCGGCAAGGACTCAGCCAGTATTGATGAAGGTGTTGAATGTCTTTGAGGCGTACTTTGGATCCACCCCAACAAGAGCCTAGATGCCTTGTAATCACCAGATTCCCACATTAGCTTAAGCAGGATGATGTGTTTGATATTGGGGATGCACTTCTGGGAGGGCTTTTTAGCGGTGGGAATTGACTTGTTGGTATTGGGCACAACACAGGGCATAGGTACCTTGGTATAGAAGGCTGCAACCTTTTTTAACACCAGCTGTCCCTCATAAGTTTGATAGAACTGGGGCTCCTTGTCATCCTCCTGATCACCATCACTGACGTAGGGCCCATAGCTAGTATCAAGTACAGGATTCACCTTCTTCAGCATGGCTGACGGGACCAGCTCTTGCCAGTACATGTCAAACACATACAAAGTAAGTTCTAACTACTTGTTTCTAAGTTTCTTTGTGAAGGTAACCTTGGTGGGCTTCCAGGTCATCTTGGGGACCCAAGGATTGATTCTCTGCACCCTAGCATCTTGTGCTCTTCAAACCAGCTGTGTCAGTGCAGTGTCACTATCAAACTCTCCTCTCCTGTCTCCTTCCTGAGTAGGCATTTGTGTTGCACTAACTCTATTCTTTGACCTGCGGGGGCAACCACAACTGTGGCGCACAATAGGGTGCATTGGTACTCTGTTGTTGTTTTCCTTCCATTTTGAGAATTTAATAAAATATTAAATAAAATTCATTTAAGTTACTCCCTAATTTTAATTTTTGCTTTTATCTGAATATGGATATTTAATTAATATCCCCCCCCGATATCCCAACTATAGATTTTTTGTTACTTAATAAGTTTTTTTTTGGTTTTACAACACCCATTTTAGAATAATCAAAAAAATCCACCCATTTTCCCAGATTTTACTGCCAAATTCAAAAACCCAACACAATATTTTTAAAATTTGTGTTTCAGATTGTGAGCCCTATTTTAGATACCTTGGTATCATTCTTGATTACAATCCATTTCACACAACATTTGAGTAATTTTCTTTGCATAGTGAGTCGCTTTTGTGTTTTTTTTTGGATTGAGTATTGACACATTGCTCTTGGGCTTATTTTGTCACCAATTCTCATAGTAAACCTATGCATAGTGAAAGCCAACTCACGCCATTTTGTTTGTGAATCAATGTATTTGGGATTTTATTTTGAATAGTTTTGCTTTGCACGTGAGCACTTCTTTGCTATGTTGACCCATTTTGCCCATTAATGCCAAAATCACTGTTAACAGAGTTTATATTTTAACCTGATAGTTGTATTTTGTTTAAATTTGAAATCATTTTTTAAATCTGAGGTATTTTTGGTTGTTGCCATAGCTTTTAAAACTAGTGTACTAATTTATTCCTTATTTTGTCTTGATTGGTTTCCATTTTACTACTGTTCCAACAGAAAATCTTGGGCAGACAGCCTACATTCCTGAGGAAGCCTCTGAAACCTGGCCCGGGTTTTATTGTCCTCCTGGAGCTTTTTTTGGCCCACTGCCTTTCTCTGACTATCCGCTTAAACCAGAGTACTGGGAGCTTACTGTGAAGGAGACCCCCACCCAGACCACCTGGCCCATTGGATAACCCCACAAACAGCCTTTCACAAAGATAATTGGTGCAAGCAACCATCCCCCAATATCACTATTAAATAGTCTATTTGCCTGCCTACCAGACAGATATTGAAGCACCCCCAACACCCAATCCTGACCGTCTACAACCCACCCCAGGACTGACTCCTCCCACAACCAACCAATATTCAGGCATTTCCTACATTACCTTGGCTGGGTTAGTCAACACTATGGTTCCAGTTGCTAGACCCTGGGCTTTATTAGGCCAATCAGCATATTACCTTATCAAGTTAGCACCCCTCCTATGGTGGGCTCTATCCTCCTCCCAACAGAGCAAGTTGGCAGCCAAGGCTAACAGGCCTTCACCTGAGACGCAGTATCATGATAATTAGCCCCTCATTCTGCTGAAGCTTTTTTGTCACCCTTCATCATGAGAAACTGAAACTGAAGATACTTGCTTGGCCCAACAGAATGTATCTCAGGATAACTTCATCTGCAATTAGCAACTTTTCACAAAGGTGTAACAACAGTACCTCCATTATGACCTCCCCAGTCTAAAATTTTCCTTTATCCTGAAGGCCTGTTGTGAATGCTGCCATTCACCATGTTTCAGTTTTTCCTTTGTTGGGTTAATTGAGGACAAATCTCTCTCTTTTGCTTTTGCCTTTCAAAATGAGGCTGGCTCCAAATTATTAAATACAATTGTTCAGTTTCCTGATTCTGCGTAACTCACTTGTCCCACTCATGCTTGTAGCAAGTGATCCTACTGTACATGTACTTCTTTGTGATAAAGCTACATGATATATAATTCATTTCACTTTTACCAATAAAATTTAAGTTCTATTCACATTTTTATCTTTGTCTTCATGTACTTTGGCGCCTCTCTAGCCATGTCTAGTAGATATTATTAATTCAGAGCCACAAGGTAATTACATAGCCTTCCCAGCCATTCTAACCAAGACTTAGTACAAATCCAATCCTAAGGTTAGGATTTCCTGTTGTGATTCTGTGCTGCGCCTCAGATAATGATAAGGCCCATTGGGAAATAGGTCATGGAGTAATAGCCAAGACCCATGACTTACTTCAAAAATACTACTATTGGTAATTTTTCTGCCTATTGATTCTAGATGTTATAGCTAGTTTTCATTACTGTCAAATACAAAGACCTTGTGCTATTTTCCATGAGTCTATATTGATGTCTCTTCAGCACAACTTTTATACTGTAAGTATAGATTCAATAGACCCCTTCCACAATCCAGATCTGGATGCTGGTTCATACTGATTGCTGTGGATCATTTCAGCAAATGGGTACAAGTTAGACCTACCAAAGACATCACAGCAAAGCCAACTGCTGCATTTCTGTTGCAAGACATCTTTTACTGCTATGGATGCCCTCAATTGCTACTTTCTGATAATGGATTCAACTTCAATGCACATTTGGTGACTTCTGTAGTAGAAGCGCTAGGGATACATCAATTCTTCTACTAATGGAGCTGTGGAAAGGTCTAACTCTACATTGGTATCTATAATGAGGAAACTGAATTACTCTGATGCTGCCAACTGGGATCTGTACTTGTCAGATGCCCTTTTTGCATATTGCCTCAGCAAGCACAGAGTTACTAGTTTCTCCCCCTTTGCCATGCTATACAGAAGAGAGGATACCAATCCTTCTATCTTGGGTATGCAGCTCTCTACCTCTGGTGCTGCCTCTAATCCTGAAGAGCACGTCAAAATTCTGGCCAATTGCATAATTGACATCCAAGCTTCTGTTTATGTTTCTGCCTATAAGACAAAGGCTCTGGAGCTAACACCAAGCAACAACAGCCACACTCCTATCCCAGAATTCTAAGTCAGAGACCTGGTCCTCTACTATCAACATTGGGTAGCAGGAAGAGCTCACAAGTTGGAATCATTATGGGCTGGCCCTCTTGAAGTAACCTTTAAGTGGGGCTCTGAGTAAACTGACAAGTTGCTATCCACTGGACTTTCCTTTGCATGGGTACATACCAAGTCCCTCCAAAAGTAAACCCCCCAAAGGCCAATCTAGATGGAGTAATGCTGTGAATCACATTATTCATGATCTTTAAATTTTGCCTTTGGAGAAATCATATTTTGAGTGCAAAATCCTTCAATTCCCTTTTGCAACCTGAAATAGATTTCAACCTAAAAAATATATTGATATCATTTATCTTTTTTCTGATGACACAATTGACCCCCAGCCCACTTATGAGAGCAGCCAGTGATCTAACTGTTACTCTACTGTTTTGTGGTAAATATTTGCCATATAAGAATCATTTTATCTATATAATAAAATTAAGTTTTTATTCACATTTTCTCTTTGTTATTTTTATTGTGCTTTAGCAATATCTCCCTAGCTGTATCTAGAGGAAACTACTGATAATTATCATTTCCAGGGCCATAAAGTGAATTCTTTATTTAGCCCTGAAGACTAAAATCTGGATTAGTACAAGCCCAATCCTACCGTTAAGATTTACCATTGTGTGTCTTGGTTGTGCCCTATAACACAACACAGAACACTACTTATTGATTGGCTCCTATTTAGCAAAGAGTTGTAAAAGCTATGGTATTTTAAATTCTCATCTGATTTATACTCTCCAGTGGAGTGAGCTCTTTATTGAAGAGTTTTTGGGGTAGACTTCTTTAATGGCAAGGGCTTCTTCTTGAGATCTCTGTGAGTCTCTGTGGGGCACTTTGTGCCTTTGGGCTACTTTGAAGTACTTTTATCCTATAATTTATAAGTAAAAAAGTCCAAAAACAAAAAAATGTTTAAATTTATAGCCAAATAATGATAAAAAACAAGCATTAAAAAGAAAATATAGACTCAGAAGGCTTTTATTGGGTATGCATAGATAAAAAAACTGGGTAAAATTGTGTATTTTATTAAAAGTTGGAAAACAAGTAAAATTAGAGAGACATATACAAAAAGATAAGAAAAAGATGTTTATATTTTAAAATTACAAAATATAAAAGAGGAATACAAAAATACACTATATTAAAAAGAAAGATGATTTTATTATGTAAAAGTAAAAAAATTATACATAGAGAGTGAAAAGTGTTGACATTAAGAAAGACAATTAGCAAAAATATGTTGAACTCACACCTTCAATTAGGAAAATTGTAGAAATTATCAGAGACAACATCAGAACTGTTGACTTTTTTTGAAAAACTACCATATTTTTCACATGGATGCTTAATTAAAGTTAAGTGAACCCATAAATATAAATCATATCTAGTGTTATTTTATGCATATGATAAAAAATAAATCATATAAAAATAAGATAAAGTATAGTCAAAGTTTTTTATTTTAATAATAAAAAACATAATAATGGGGTTTCAATATGATAGTTTACCATCATGTGTATTGTAAACTGTTAAGAGGTAGTGTCAGGATTTCTGGATATTGACTAATTAACAGTTTCAACAAAATAACGCAGGCCATCAGTTAATTGCTCTTAGGAAGGGTTTCAACAAAATAATGCGGGCCGTGGGTTGTGGGATAAGTGATCAAATCATATCCTGGCATCAACATACTCATGCATTACAATTAATTAATGGTATATGCAATTACTGCTCATTAATTAATCCACCTCAACTACCACCTCAAACATGCTTCCCATAATAATTAATATTCTAAAACTTTAAATGAATCCTAGAACAAGAGGGCCGTCATATGAACTGTCATCTGCATTACATCTAGAAGAGTCCAACATGAACTGGGCTGTCAGGCCAACCACTCTAAGATAAAAGTCTTTGAGCCTATTGTATTAGAGTAGCTCTGATTAAGTGAAACAATTATCTCTGTGAACTAGTAGCTGTCACTGGCTAGCTAGCCCCAGAAGTGGCCCAGGTAGACAGAAAGAATACCAATCTGTGGAAGATGTCAATTTAGCCTTCCAATAAAACCACCCCAAAAAGGCTGGGCCTCCTGCTGTGTTGCCCTAATTCTATTTCAGTCTCTTTTAGTGTTGTGAGCTAACTTGGATAAAACGCAGACAGGCGGGCCGCCTTAAAGCCAGTCCATTAGAATTAAAGGCTGATGATTTCTTAACAACTTGATGATTGATCCAAGTCTTATTTCCTCAATGTGATCCTCTCTTAAGGCTTTATTAGTGAAGAGCAAAAGATCATACTGTTGCCATACAGTATTAAACCCTATAGTAAAATATAGAGACAATAACTTATGAACCTATATCCAGAAGTAGGAAGAACTGTCCCAAATCCTTCAGGCCTTGGGCCCTGTCAGACTTGCTACTTCTGATGACAACAAAATATTCCAGGACAAAGGTTACACCAAAGTCACAGGTTCTCTGTACCTTCCTAATGTTAGAAGACTTAGGATCTCATCTGGCTGATGATAAAATACCATGGTCTGCAATTTTCTGACAGGTAGATTGGTTTAATGAAAAAGGTAGTGTCAATTTTTTACTTACATCATTTTTGTTAGGCATCAGCATAGTAATTTTGATTAATCTCCACTCTTGTGATTGATCACAGGGAATCTGTAGACATTTTTTATTGTCTTTGTTTTTTTTAATATAAATTACATAGTAATTTTAATGGTAAATTGGGCTTAAATTATGCAATCAGCCTTAGCAACAAATACATTTATGATATTTAAGTCAAATTATGTGCCATAGATAAACCTATAGCATGATTGTTTTGATAGACTGTTATATGTGGCTAGGCTATTTATATATATTAAATCAATAAAATTAATGTCTTTAATTAATATAATAATTTTCATATTCTAACAATGTTGTTTTTATTATCAAAAAAAGGATATGCTTAAAAATGCCAACATTGACACTTTTATGTTGTTCTCAACTTTGCAAAAAAATAATTTTTATTAGTAAAAGCTAAGTAAAAGTTAGAATAAAAATAAAAATATTAAGATTAATAAAAATTTTGTTGAAACAGCCATGTTTTTAGTGTGTGTTTTGTGTTTGCAGCTCAGAAAGCAATTAAAAATTGGAATTAAACTCAATAAACTATCAAATTCCTCAGTAGAATTTGCTTTCCTGGTCAACAGTGCTCATGTCAACATGGGCACTGTTGCTCAAATAGCTCATCAATTTGGTTTTTGTTGAATGAAGTCATAATAATTTCCAATCAAAAATAAAACTTAATAATAGGTATGCATATTTTACTCAATTCTATTGTCAAGTATGTCTAATTCAGTGAATACAAGGCGTCTAAATTTCAGCTGTCCCAAAATAGAATTGTGTGACTTTTAAAGAATGCTAATGATTCCCAAAAGAATTTTTATGGAATCACCCTATCTCATTTGAATTTATTTTTAAGACAACCATTAATTAAATTAATTTCAAAGTCACTTCAATTATGATTTGAAATTTGGACATATTATTTGATAACCCTGCATTTTGCCCTACAAGTTCTGAATCTACATTAACTGTGAGTTCTCTTATTAAATGATTTGATTACAGGTGGAAATTAACTTGTTTCTGAGAAAGATATGTAGTTTCTCAAGAAGTTGGATCTTTTATAATGATGGTAAAAATAAGGACTATATGTGACGTAATTTAGAGTTTCTTGTGTACCAATTGGCGCAGTACTTATGTACTGTAAATTCAGAACCTGAACGTAAAAATGCAGGATTGTCAAATCCTTGGTCTAAATTTTGAATTACTTTTGCGGGATGGCCTATTCTAATTAAATTAAATTCTTTGTATATTTATTTGAATTTTTAAAAATGCAGGAACTCATAGACCCTTTGCAAAGCTCAAGTTGAACTGCATATTTCCAGTGGACAAAATGAATTAACTGGAATCAGATTTGAAGCGTTCAAATCCATCAGCCATTTTCATTAAGTTTACTATGTTTTTTGAAAATGCAGGATTGTCAAATCCAAGAACCAAATTTCAAATCACTTTTAAATGCCACTAGTAAACTCAAATATTAATTGCGGGAACTGGAATCCAAATTGAATGTACAGTAAGCACACTAGGAAATACCAACCCAAAAAAAGAAGCTCCACTCTGGATAAAATCAAATGAAAAATTCAATCTCAACAACTGTGTTTAGATATAAAATGTGACTAAACTTTAAAATTATCCAACCCTGGAAAGTATACAATATTATACACTTCAAATCACAAATATAGAAACTCTGCTACTATTCAAGGCTAAATCAAGAGAAAACAACTACCCACAACTAAACCAATAAATCTAAATAAATATGTGTTTAATCTAAAATGTATTATTTTATTTTTATGGACCGTCAATTGCATTCTTAACCTGCTCCTGCACCAGCCTGCAGGGCAGCCTGTCCACGAGGGCATCCCAGAGGGTCCAAGAACAGACCCAGAACACAAATTAAAGGGAGTCATGCCAACACACAGGCCTCCCAAGGCGTCATTGCCAGTCAACCACTTCCCACTTCCCACATCCCAAGCCAGATCACACAGCCTGAATCCCAGACAGAAGTTGCTCTCAAGGCCTGCCACCAAAGTTTACTACACCAGAATCACCAGAAACACTGAGGTTACTTACACAACCCACTGTGTACCTGATTGTCACCTGGCCCTGCACTCTTGATCCAAGCATTGCCACTTCCTGCTCCCGCATTTTTGACATGTCCTATGAGTCATTGGCCACCACTGAAGAGCCATCTGCACCTGCATCATATGTCACCATTGACAGCGCCAGCGCAACCAAACGTGATCCCACCTTCTACAAAAAAGGTTCCTGTTGTGAATCCTGCTACTCACCATGTGTTGATTTTGCCTTTGGTGGGCCACTTTGAAGACAAATCTCTTGCTTTTGCTTTTGCCTTTCAAAATGAGTTGATGACTGAAACAGGAGATACAATTGTTTGGTTTCTTGACTCTGCGCATCTCACTTACCTCACTCATGCTTGTGGCAAGTGATCCTACTTTCCAGGTAGTGTTTTGTAGTATCAATAACCACTATATATTCCTTTTCCTAATTCACCAATAAAATTAAGTTCTATTCACATTTTTGTCTTTGTGTCTCCACGTACTTCAGTGCCTCTCTCTAGCCACGCCTAGCAGAGATTATTCTTCCAGGGCCGCAAGGTAATCACATAGCCTTCCCTGTCATCTAACCAAGTCTTAGTATAAATTCAATCCTAAGGTTAGGATTCCCCGTTGTGTGTCTTTGCCGCGCCTCAGAACACAACAAAAATGGTGCTCACTACAGGGGCTGTAAGCCCCTTGGTTATCCCTTTTGCATCCACGTTTTCAGGTCCTTTGCCTCCGCCTATACAAGAGCCAACTTCACCTGAAATTACTAATCCTCCTATTGAGGAAGATATTGCTGTCCCACCTATTACCCCCACTATACTGAACCTCAGGAATGATCCCTGCCTATTTGCTTACCCCATGGGTACCCCTGACTTGGAACAAGTCATAGCAGTAGCCCTTGGGATAGCCCGTGACAGAGCCATCCCTTGCCTTCAGCTGCAATTCAGTTGGGTTGAATACTACAAATTAATTGTGGCTCCTCAAGTTCCACAGCATCTCCTCTCAGCAGCTGGCTCCGCTGAGCACTTACTTAAGTCCTTTGTGCAGCCTGCCTTGGCCCACCATCAGATGGTGTTGGGGCTCCACATCCAAGAAATCTTGTCTCTACAAGCAGCAGGTACTCATCACTGGGACCAGTTTGCTGCCTACCAACAGTTGATCTATTCCCTGTTTTTCTTAGTATCTGACAATCAGCGCAACTCTGTTACCTCTCTAACCTGTTTGGTTAATTATATCAAAAAAAAATGCGCCATTCCATCCCCAAATACGTGAGAGAACGCCTACACAAGTTTCACCAGCTAGAACAACCCTGGAGAACTCAAGTAGATTCCACCTTGAACGCTCATCTTTCCAAATTGGAACAACTTGTGCAGCAGCTCAATTCATTCAGCACGTATTCATTTGAGCAACTACAGCAGGTAGCAGACTTTGCTGCTAAAGACCTTAATGAACTCAGTACAGTGTTTGGTCAAGAGAGAGCTGCCACTGCTGCTGTTATAGCTAAACTCCAGAGTCAAGTTAATGAGTTATCTACGCCCAAGCCAGATGTTCTGCCCTCTCCCCCCTTCTGATGACTTGGTGGATAGAGAGCAGAGAATATGGGATGCCATTCCAAACTATGTACAACTACTTTCAGTCAAGGACGTCCTACTGAGGCTCCTCAACCTGCCCCCAGGTGCTTGAGTTGACTGCTCAAGTTGCAGAGCTACAGCAAGAACTTGCCACCCTACGTGAGATGATGGCAACTGATGCTAATCCAGTTGGGGCTGTTGACAAAGATAGTTTCTGCCCTGGTTTATCAGGAGCCCCTCAAATCCATTGAGCTAGGGAACTAATTGCCCTAGCTAATGAGGTGGATCATTTGAAGCGGGACCATACTGAGCTGGATAGAGACGTACAAGAGATGAGTGAACTGCTCAACTCTTTGAACAACAGGTTTGCCCCTTGCCTCTCAGTGGGGCCATCCCTTACTTCTTGACTGGCTGAGCTCTCCACAGTAGTGACTACCCAAGGTAAACGCCTAGATGCTACTGCTCAACAAACCACTCAAGCTATCAATACGGGTGCCCGCGCTGTTGAGACCCTGACTACCCTTGAAGAAAGTGTTTGTCAGCTGTGGGCTAGACAGCCCCCCTCTGAATCCAAAGCAGAATTTTCCCTGCGTATAAACATACTCAATAGTAATAATTGTGGTCCAACTCCCAAAGTGCACTTCAAGCCTACCTTTAAACAAGTCTTTGATCCCAGAACCTCAACCATTGCAGCTTTCCTAACTATCTATGAAACTGCCATGAGACAAGCATCAGATGAGGTTAAGAAGTAACATATTCTGACCTGTCTACACCCAAATTGCCAAGAGATGGTGGTGCCCAAACTACCCACCATTGAGACGTGGGAAGATATGAAGCAGCTTCTGATTAACAAGTTTGGTGGTGACCTTAGCCTGGAAGTAAAAAAAGGACGCTCTTATGCACATTGCTTTCAAGCCTAAGGAGACGCTAGCTGAGTTTGCAGAAAGATTCTACATGGAAGGACAGCAACTGATAACAAGCAGACAATTGACAGTCCATGAAACTTACATGGCTTGCACTCAAGCCCTCAAAGTTAACCAGCTTCTGTTTCTTCACTTCAAAGCCCATAAAGCTATGCTTTCCTCTATGAAGAGCATAAAGACACTGTTGCAGGACATGCACCTTACCCATTCTGGAGCATTTGTTAGAGAAAGTTGAGCTGCTTCTAACTCTGGTTCATCTTCCTGTGGTCCTTGCATTCTTACCATGAACTTGCAAAATCCTCCTTGACGCCAAGTTTGCCACAACTGTGGTCAGATAGGCTACCATTCTCAAGTCTGCACCAACCCGCAGGTTGAAGGAGCTGATCCAAAAGAGCAGGCGGGAAAAGAGCAGTCAACCTAGAGGCAGAGATGCTCTTGGTTAACAATTCTTTCCAGTCTCTTTCAATCCCTCCCTCTATATCTGACCCCAAGCCTGCTGATAATGAGGCTCCCCCTATCCTCCTGTTGTTCCACAATATCTCTGACAACTCTGACCTGGATGACTCTGATACAGACAACGCCAATGCATATGGGTACTCTGTTCTGGCTGTTCTCAAAACCATTACAGTTCCCTATAAATTGTGATCAGGAAATACTACAACTACCGCTAAGCCTTTGCCTGAAGCCAAAGAAGTTGTCTCTTGCCCTTACCTCACTCAATCTAAGAGGTCCCCTGTGCTAGTGGAGTCATCAGAAAAAGCTGCCAAGGTTGCTGACGCTGTCTTCAAGAATTTATCTGTTTTGCTCCCTCTCCAAACTGTTTATAAGGAGTTCCCAGGATTAAGACGCATGATTGAGAAGTGGGATATGAAGCTAGCAGATGCTCAAGATATATTGGCTGTCCTTCCACTCTTTGGTTGCACTACCACTTGAGTAGAGATATCCATTCAAAAAGTGAAGATCAAGGCCATCTTAGACACTGGCTTGCCAGTCAACGTTGTCTCCTCCAAGATTGTGAAGAAACTCAAACTTGTCCCTGACCTTAATTATCACCAGTTGTATGGCACAGCTGGACTGTCTATGACCTGCGCCATAGGGGCATACTCTTCTCTACTCATGCGGTTTGGCAAGCTTCTTCTAGCTGCGCCAGCAGTTGTCTTGGAAAACAAGAGTTACAATCTCTTAGTTGGCACTCGGTTCCTTAGGGAATATAATGGGATAATCAACTTGAAAGATGGTTACCTCTCTATTCTTGGATACAAATTCCCTCTGATCTTTGAAGAGCCAGTTAAAGTTCCCAGGAAGCGCCTGAAGACGTGCGCTTTGGAGTACCCCACTAGGGCTTTCAACCTCAAATATTGCACCCACTCTTTGAACATGAAATGTCCATACATGGGATTGTCATGCGTCTGAGGGGATCCCTCTCCTAGTCACGTCTTCTGTCACCATCCCCCCTGGTTCCCAGGCCATCCTAGACTCCCAGATATCATATGAACTACCTGAACAAACCTTCTTGGAGTTGTACTCCCCCCTCATTAGGGAGCAACAAACCTTATATCTGTCCTGGAATCTTATATGTCTCCCATAAGGACCCTGTTCAATTGTTGGTAGCCAACCTGACTGCTCTCCCCATGATTGTGTCTAGGGGCAGGTCATTGGATATGGATAGTTGTTGAGAGCTCCTGATGTCCTGTCTCTTCATCCCTTTGGCATGTTTCAAGATTTTAACCTACCTGAGGATGAACCCCAAGTCCTATCCTTGTTCACTGTGCAAGACTTTCCACAGCTGTCCCTGGTTCAACAGAAAGAGGTGCTAGACTTACTAGATCAATTTCTGACACCTTTGCTAAGGACAGTACCAACTATGGGTTAGCCAAAGGCGTTATCCATCAGATTGACACTGGCAACGCCCCCCCCTTCTGTGCTAAACTATATTGCTGCAGTTGTGTAGAAGACACCCAGGTATATAAAGAGCTCAAACAACTGTTGGACGCTGGGCTGCTGGCATCTTCCCAAAGTCCTTGGGCATCCATGCTACTCATCTTAAAGAAGAAAGATGGAGGTCATTGTATTGTGATGAACTACCGCCAATTGAACTCTTTGACCAAGAAGGACTTGTACCCCTTGCTGCACATTAATGATGCTCTCCAACGTCTTGGAGGCTCTAAGTTTTTCTCTGCAATGGATCTGGCATCTGGATACTGGCAAGTTGATCTGTTGTCCATGGATTGCCAAAAAGCCGTGCTCATCACTTTGGAAGGATTTTTTGAGCCTACCTGAATGCTGCAAGGACTCTGCAATGCTCATGCTACTTTCCAAAGGGCCATGGACTCCATCCTCCGCAACTTGAAGCTGTCATGCATCCTAGTATACTTAGATGATATAATGATTTTCAGTGCTACCTTCACCAATCACCTGGCTCACCTCAAAGAGGTGTTCATAAAGATTTTAGAGTCTGGCCTCAAGCTAAAACCTTCCAAGTGCGCCTTCTTCAAAGAGCATCTTGAATTCTTGGGCCATGAAGTAACCCAGACAGGGATTCACCCAATAACTAAGAAGGTTGAAGCCATTGACAAAATGCTTCCGCCCACCAACCTGTGAGAGGTACAAGTCTTTCTAGTTATGATGGGCTACTACAGACAGTTTATCCCTGACTTTGCCAATACTAGTGAGCCTCTAGTCCAGCTATTACGTAATGTCCCTTTTGAATGGAACACCAGTCAGCAGCAAGCCTTTGAAACCCTTAAGCAAAAACTCAAAGAGGCGCCAATCCTAGTGTATCCCAACTATTATAAGGAGTTCATTCTATACACTGACACTAGTGATCTTGCTATTGGAGCTATTCTGGCCCAACTAGGCAATGAGAGTGTAGACCATCCTGTGGCTTACACTTCCTGTGTGCTAAACAAACATGAGAAGAATTATAGTGTCACGGAGAAGGAGTGTCTTGCTGTGTTGCATGCAGTCAAGAAGTTCTGCCACTACGTGTATGGTACCCATTTCACAGCTGTCACTGACCACACTTTGCTTAAATGGTTACAACAACTTAAGGAGCCAGAAGGGCGCCTAGCTAGATGGGCCCTACGTCTGTGAGGTTACGACTTCACTGTGCTCCATTGGCCTGTGATTCAACATCAGAAAGCTGATGTGCTATCCAGAATGCCCATTCTTGCTTTACATCCTGCAGAGGCTGACCAATTATACAAACTAATTAGGTACCCTTCTTCTTGGGAAAGTGAGACAGAAGAGGTCTGACTGGCTTTGTCCAAGCTTACCAAAGATACCCTCATACACAACAATCAACTCTTCAAAAAGGTACAATATCAATATCTGCCTTATGTACGCCCCAGTCTTTGCCTCTTGTTGGTGTTGCAAGCTCATAAAGCAACTGGGCATGGAGGCATTGCCAAGACTTTTGACTGGATTCAGAAGAATTATTTCTGGGCAAACCTTTGCCTGCTGATCTCAGACGTCATAGCTAGTTGCCACAACTGCCAGCTGCAGAGGCCTTGAGCTGCTGCCCACAAATTCAAATTAGTTCCCCCTCAAAATGCTTTTCATACTGTCAGCATTGACGCAGTAGGTCCTCTCCCCCGCTCACATTCTGGGTGTTGCTTTATCCTGATTGCTGTTGATCACTTCAGCAAGTGGGTAGAGGCTTGCCCTAAAAAGGACATCACGGCTAAGACAACTACTGCCTTCCTGTTACAAGATGTTTTCTACCGCCATGGCTGTCCTCAAGTGTTGCTCTCACATAATAGGACTAACTTCAACGCCAAGCTGGTAACCTCTGTTGTTGAAGCTTTGGGGTCTCACCAGTCTTTCTCTTCCCCCTACAATCCTTCTACCAATGGGGCAGTCAAGCGTGCAAGTTCAACACTGGTCTCCATCATGAGGAAGCTCACCTACTCTGACGCTGCCAACTGGGACCTATACTTACCTGCTGCTCTCTTTGTGTATTGCCTTAGCAAACATTGTGTCACTGGGTACTCCCCTTTTGCTATGCTGTATGGGCAAGAGGCTACTACCCCATTGCTCTTGGGCCCCCCTGCTCTCCTCAAATAAGGCCATGAATCCCAACAATCACATCAAAGATCTAGTCAACCGCATAATCAATATACAGGCCACTGCCTACACTTTTGCGTACAAAACTAAGATGCTTTAGCTTTCTCCTAATAATGTTGGACGCTCCCCTTTGCCTGAATTTGATGTTAGTGACCGTGTTCTTTACTACCAACACAGAGTAGGTGGGTGCACACGTAAATTAGACACTCTATGGATTGGCCCTTTGGAAGTGACTTTTAAATGAGGGTCTGAATACACTGTAAAGCTCCTCTCCAGTGGCCGTCCCTTTGCTTGAATGCATGCCAAGTTCCTCCGCAAGTACCACCCCCCTAAGGCCAATCTAGGGGAGGGCAATGTCGTGAATCCCACTATTCACCATGTGTTGATTTTGCCTTTGGTGGGCCATTTCAAAGACAAATCTCTTGCTTTTGCTTTTGCCTCTCAAAATGAGTTGATGACTGAATCAGGAGATGCAATTGTTTGGTTTCTTGACTCTGCGCATCTCACTTGCCCCACTCATGCTTGTGGCAAGTGATCCTACCGTCCAGGTAGTGTTTTGTGATATCAACAACCACTATATATCCCTTTTTCTAATTCACCAATAAAAGTAAGTTCTATTCACATTTTTGTCTTTGTGTCTCCACATACTCAGCGCCTCTCTCTAGCCACGCCTAGCAGAGATTATTCTTCCAGGGCCGCAAGGTAATCACATAGCCCTCCCTGTCATTTAACCAAGACTTAGTACAAATTCAATACTAAGGTTAGAATTCCTTGTTGTGTGCCTGTGCCGCGCCTCAGAACACAACAGTTCCCATCCCCTGTGTCAAGCCAGCCATCCAGGATGCCGCAGTACCTGCCAAGGGCCAGCATTGGTTGGCGGATAATGAGTGTGAAGCTCCCCTCAACTGCTTGAATGGGGGGATAGCAGTTCAGGATATTGCATCCTAATTTGGGGGTCACAACCAGATATATTGGTGACATCACCAAAAAGTATGGTGACACCAGGTGAATTTCCAAATCCACCAAGGCTAAGCGGCAGCCCAAACTCCTTCAGCCCATTCATATCAATGCAATCAAGCAGTGGGTTACCAAGGATTGTCACCTGGACTCACTTGCTTTCCAATCAATGCTTGTCATAGAGTTTGGGCTTTCTGTCTCCAAAATCCTTGTATACAAAGCAATGGTCAAATTGGGCTTCTCTTGGAAGGTCCTCAGAGTTTCTCCATACAATAGAAACAGCGAGAAAACAATCAAAGAGCAACACATTTATGCCAAGACTTATCTGGCCCTTAAGGAGACTGACAATGTACAGCTCTTCTACATTGACAAATTTTTGTTTTCCTCCTCACTCAGGTCTAGGCATGGGTGGGTTGAGAAGGGGTCCAAGGATGGTGTAGCCCATT
This sequence comes from Entomophthora muscae, assembly GCA_014839935.2. NCBI lineage: Eukaryota > Fungi > Entomophthoromycota > Entomophthoromycetes > Entomophthorales > Entomophthoraceae > Entomophthora > Entomophthora muscae. The sequence goes on along the minus strand of QTSX02001560.1, from coordinate 181,650 downwards.
GTGCAGCTGTTTGTTCCCAGACCTATTCAATGGTTGCGCTTCTTGGTCCTCGTGGGTTGGACCAATACCAAATGATCAAGGGTTCCCAAAATAGTGGGACTTTTCTTGATTTTCTCTGAGCTGTCAAGGAGTACCTTTGAAATAATTACTGGGGCATAACCAACATTGTTGTGTTGGACAATGTTGGGCTCCATAAAGTGGATCTGGTTGTGTTAAAGTTTCCACCCATCAATAAAAATAGTCATTTGGCCATCCACTACCTGGTTGACTGTACAATGAGACTCCTCTTCCTTCCCCCATATTCTTCATTCCTTAACCCAATTGAGGAGGTCTTTTGGTGGATCAAAAATAAGGTAAAGAAAGGCCTCCCCCAGGACACCAAGGATCTCTTCAATATTCTCATGATCAGCCAATTTGCAATGCCACCCAATGTGGTGGCAGCTTTTTACAAGCACTCAGAATCCTTCCTCCCCAAATTCCTTGCCTCTGAGCCAATCAGATAAATGAGCGCTCTAGATATCAATTGTTTTTAGTTTTATTTATTTTGTTTTTATTAGGACACAGAAATTATTATTTATATATAATGATGTGATGTTGAATTGTATTATAGATATATAATAATTAGTAAAAATTATAAATAAAATTAGTTATACTAGATATAGAGACACATATTTTTATTATAATGCACCAAATAGTGTATTGACTGTAGAGCTAACAAATAAATACATTAAAAAAGATATAAATAGATTAACTTTATTCAAATAATTGTGAACCCTTTTAAGTACCATGGACTTTTTTTAAAAGCCACAGATTTGAACTTGTGAGGCATCACCTGATCCTTATTATTTCAGTGCACTACAGCTACAGGATACAAAAACCAATGATTTTCATGTATCTCTTACTAATTAGTACTTATGACACGGGTCAAGCATATCAAATATGTTTATCAAATCATATTACAGGGAAAAGAATTTGAGTTCTAAACAACCACTTGTTTAGAACATAAGTGGAGCAGGCCGTCTGTTGCAGATAAAGTCAGTTCTTAATGTTTAACTATGTAATAAAGGAACCCTTACTCAACGAGCCAGCAAATACTGTAAATTCAGAACCTAAACATAAAAAATGCAGGATTGTCAAATCCTTGGTCCAAATTTTGAATCACTTTTGCGGGCAACTCAGCTGAGTGAAAAATAAAATATTTAATAAAATCAAACATTTAATTTGACTTTTTTGATTTATTTAAATAAGAAAATTTTGAATCTCTTGAGCTGTAAAGACCCAACAATTGGGGGAGTATTTTAGCAAAATAAGGTATCAAGTTGGCAACTTGGAAACCTGTGAGCGCTGTCACAATGGGATAGACTGTCATCATCCATCAAAAGACCTTGGCATGTACGTTATAACGTTTGAAATTACCGGCAAAATACGTGAGTACATAGTATATATAGGTGTATATAGCTATGGACTGGATGGAGTGGGGCAATACCAGTGTGGACCATGAGTACTGCTTGAAGGAGTTTAGCTGTGCTGGCTCCTTATAGATGTACTTGCCAGGTGGTTTATTGAATGGCCCATGCTGGTGATTGTATTGGTGGCCCCCAATCCCTAGGCAGGCTGTGAGAACAGCTGAGAAGATTAGATGATTCATCTTCTGATCCTGGGGAAGGGCAGACAAAGTTTAGTGTCTTGTTTTTAACTTCTAGTTGGTAAAGTTTAGATTAATTTATGTGATACTGTTGAGAGATAATTTCACTCAATGATAGCACAAACTATCATCAAGTGATTTGGCTTTATTATGTACTATCATCCTTGTGGGGCATGAATAGAGTAAAACACTGGACAGGGAACCCCAACACTTGGTGTTGTCTGGAATTCCCTTTTGGGAAGGAAATTGGAAGTGGTGTGTAGGCAATGAATTATTACTTCTGGGCTTGCATTGGTTTGATGTATCATTTGATGCTTTCATGCATCCAAATTGGACTTCTGCAGTTAATGCTGGAATGGGTGGGTTGGGCAGCTTGTCAGCCCTTCCCAAATTTGGTAGATTCTAAATTTGGGCAGCAGTTCCCCCTCCATTTGGGTTTGGGGAAATTGCCTTTTTGGGTTTCCCCATTTGGCACTTTCCCCATCCGGCGGGGTGGGCGGCCCTGCCGTGGGGGGTGTGCCGTCCCCCGCCGGCTGGTAGGCTGGCGGCAGGCGCGCGCGGGTGAGCTGCCAGGCTCGGCGTGCGGCCGGGGTATAAACCCCGTTGGATTCAAAATATCAATTTTTAAATTTTGATTTATTGGCCTGGCTTTTTGTGGCAGTTTCCCCAATAAGGGGGAACTGCTGCCATTTTTTATTTTGCTTATTGAGCCTGATTGCAAAAAAAATATCATCCTGACCCAAGGTGTTATCAGGAGTATTCCTTACATGAGCAGATAACTCAACCAACTAAAGACAAAACTCAGCAAAAAAATGCGGGATACATGAATCAGAAAAGTGGAATTCTAATGTACAATTTGAGACTTCCTGAATTTCAAATAAATCATAGACATCATGTAAAACTTAACAAATCTGAAATTGCAGGATTTTCAAATCCAAGAACCAGATTTCAAATCAAAAATGAGGTGAATTTGAAATAAATATAATTTATGGATGTCTCAAAAAGGATGATAAAGGATCTAGAGTGGATTTGTGCTAATTCTTTTAGGAATCATAGGCATTCTCAAAAAGCACCCTATTCCATTTTAGGACGGCTAAAATTTAGATGCTTGATTACAGTTGATTTTAAAAAATGCTAATAATAAAATATAATTATATGTTACAATCTGTTTTTACCATGTTGTTTTTTCCTTGATGTGTTGATAGTTCATTTGCTGTTGATAATGTGATTGTGTTTAATTGGATAGTTTCACCTCCAGTTGCCTTGGCAATAGGAAATCAAGTTGCCTCCCCAACCACATCCAGTCTCAGGGTGGCGGCTTGATTTTCTATTGCCTGTGTGATTGGATGTGAAACCAACCAATTGGAAACCAGTGTGTAAATGTCAGAAAATGCACAATTTTCACAGCAAAGAAAATCAGCCAATTAATGGTAATAAAAATTAATTTATTAATCCATCACATTATTATTACCTCGCAAAATCTGACTGAAAAGTTTACAGAATCATTACCAATAGATAAATATACAGGCTGTAAAATGCACTATGTATCAATATTTGTACTAAGCATTAATGGCTCTCTAATATAAACACAGTCCATTTCAATAAATTACAATAAAAAAGGCCAAGTTTACAATGAATTTTATTAAACAAAATACATTGAGTTATGCACACAATGTCTAAATATCAAGAGTTGACGTCTAATTGCAATATACTGATATAACTTTACATTTATGGTCTTTAATTTATTAATAATGATGAAAAATATGTATGCTAATAATTTTAAGTTATTTGTAAAATGTACAACATTGTATTAATTATGGGAAATGTCAATAATGTAAAAATACTATGTTATTAATTATGAATTGAAAGATTTAATATCAACTTTAATAAGTTGTCACACTGAAAAGATTTATTTTACTCATCAAATGACGAGAAGGGGAGGGACTGGGCAGAATGAACATCACCTTCATCTGCGCCTGTGAAAGGGACGGCATCAGAGATAGTGGGGGGATGAGCGGTGGTTTGGGAGTCAGGGTTGGAAGGCAGATGGCTTGATGGGGGGTTGGGGAGGCAGGGTTGGTTGACTGGGAAGGGGCGGCAAGAGCTGATTGCTTCAATTGCTTGAATTCTTCTTTCATCACATATGCGGGCTTGAAAAAAATGGATGGATGGGAAAGGGGGAAGGCAAGAGTCCTTTCTGGACTTATCACTATCACTTGCATAGAAAATGACAAGATCTAATAGGGCCTGGACAAACACAGAAGGGAAAAGCTCATAACCCTCATCAATTTGGGTGAACAGTTTCTTGTATGTGGCAGGCTTTAAGCGCCTGAGTGCGGAACCAAAATTGTAAAGACATACATCTGCAAGATGCATGTCAGCGTGGTTGATGGAGTAGGACCAACAGGTATGCCCCACAGCCCTGATTTCTTGGGTTGCCCATTCCCACTGCTCCATCTTGGCACTCAGTACAACTGTGTACACTTTTTGCTGTGTGGCCCACTCCTCCAGCATGGCCTTGAGCTCTGTCTGGTAGGCATACACATCTGCGGTGTACAATATTGCTGAGTGATAATTGATGCCCAATGGGGAAACTGCCAATAAAACCCCAACAAAATGATACAAGATTGGGCTGTGCTTGTATATGTCAGACTGGATTTTCTTTTCTCCAGAGTCTTGAATACTTGCCAAAATCTTGGCATATGATAGGAAGATTACGTCATTACAGGCCCTCATTGCCCTTCCTTTGATAAAATTAATAATAGTTGAATTGTAGGGGTCAGTGTCCACCAAAATGGGGTCACCGAGAACTTGATTGGACAAGATTCTAGCAGTAACCACAACTCCGTGCATCTACAAATTCACTGTTCTCTTATTGGTGAAAATGCTGTGGAGTCCCAGTTGGAGACAGACCTGGACCAGGGGCATCCGTGGGTCACGCTCCATAATAGCCATCATGAGGGGGTGGGCTTTTTCACCTTCAGTTAAAGAACGGGAACCAGTCAGGGTCTTCTTGGTAGGGGGCCACAGTTGGTGTGGGCTTGCAGGGTTGCAGCCACAGTGGACTTTGCAAAACCCATCACGGCCGCAATTTCCCCAAGGGACATAAGCATCCCTTGCTTTTCAACCATTTTGAGAACAATCTCCAGGGTAATTATCTTTCTTCTGTGTCTCGCAGGCTGATTGGCTGGAGGCAGGTTGTGTCTGCCTTGAGAACCAGACAGTGCCATCTGATTGGCTGTTTCTGGATTCTGGCTTCCATTGGTGGCCCCATGGCTCACTTGATCAATTCTGGATGCCATTGTTGATATGTGATTTGGGTTGGTGGCTGCCTGTGCATGATGGGCAAACAGGGCCATGCTTGAGGACGCGGGAGAAAGAACACACTCCTGGGTGGTGCTTGCTGAGGGGCCTGTGGGTTGGGAATGGCCATAGACAGAGGCTTCACCACTAAGAGACCCAGTGTAGCCCTGCATGATTTTGTCAAGGCCAGGGAACATCTCGTTGACTTGGTTGTTATTGAAAGAAGATATAATAAATTTTTATTAAAAAACTTAAACTCAAAAAGAGGAGTGTATGTTTTAGTCAATTTTATTATTAAATATGTTAATTTTGTGAATAGTAGGATCTAAATTTTAGTCACACTAAAATGTAATAGGGTGATTTTTGAGAATGCCTATGATTCCTAAAAGAATTAGCACAAATCCACTCTAGACCATTTAGCATCCTTTTTGAGACACCCATAAATTATATTTATTTTGAATTCACCGCAATTATGATTTGAAACTTGGTTCTTGGATTTGACAATCCCACAATTTCAGATTCATTAAGTTTTACATGATGTCTATGATTTGTTTGACATACAGGAAATCTCAAATCATACATTAGAATCTCGCATTTCTGATTCATGTATCCCACATTTGTTTGCTGTGTTTTGTCTTTTGTCAGTTGAGTTATCTGCTCAAGGGATTCGAAATTTGCCAATTTAAGTAAACCAAAAAAAAAGTCAAATTAAATAGTTAATTTTATTAAATATTTTATTTTTCACTCAGCTGAGTTGCCCATAAAAGTGATTCAAACTTTAGACCAAGGATTTGACAATCCCACATTTTTACGTTCAGGTTCTGAATTTACAGTATATTTTACTAGCTTTGATACATGATATCTGGGTGAGTCGGAATGTGCAATATTTAAACATAGTTTACTAGTAAGTCAAGCACATAAGAGGATTTAGATGATGTTGTGATTTCTTCAACCTCTCAAAGCCAAGGATTCTCTTGCTCAAATTAGAAAATTCAATATCCCAGAATGAATTTAAATCTCTGATACCATGATTTATTGGTAGGAAAGGTTGCAGCTAGGGATGCGCGGCCCACCTCCGGCTAGCTTCCGTCGTTGGGCCGCCAAAGCCAGACTGGTAACATAAACATTCAAAAATATTATAAATAACCTTTTGAAAATGTGGCTCGTAGACGGAAGCGTGCCGGAGCTGGGCTGAAGCAGCCCTAGTCACAGCCATTGATATTTGCTGCCAGTTACTTGGAATCGATTGGTTCTCTGATAAACAAGCAAGTGGATTTAAATATTCCGGTCACTTAAAAATATAAATTCTAGACCAAACTTTGATTTTTAATCCTGCCCCAGACCCCATTTAGGGGGCCACTTTTAAAGCCGAGCCAGAATTGAAGCAGCATAAAATTACGATGAGACTTGCTTTTAACCTGGGTAAAGGACGCGCATGACGGCTTACAAATACACTATTTACTATCCCACCCTGTTATATTTCCAAGAGCCAACCTCAAACCATATCTCCAATGGTTTCCAAAACTTCTAATGGTATACGAGCCCAGTTCAGTGCTATCCCTGAGGCTTTAGAAAGCTTTGGTAACCCCAAGCTTGATGTTTAAATTTATTCCTTTCTAGCGCAAGGTGAATTTCTGATAGTTGTTGATAATGAGGATCGAGAAAACGAGGGAGATCTAATTATAGCCTCCCAGCACATCACTCCAGAAAAGATGGCTTTCCTGATTCGATATTCAAGGTAAACCATTTGTCTACTAAGCTTTATTAAAGTTTCAAAGTGGGTTCGTTTGTTGTTCAACTACAGCACAGCGTTTAGAAGAGCTCAATATACCAATCATGGTTGAAAATAGTTCAGACCCCTTAAAAACAACATATGGCGTTACAGTTGATTTAAAAGAGGGTAACTAAACACGTTTAAATGGGACTAAAAATTCCAAGGAACCACAACGGGTATATCAGCATCTGACCGTGCAAAAACCTGTCGCGCCATAGGAAATCATGCCGTCACTTCACCAGAGGCTTTTTCCCGCCCAGGACACATCCTCCCTCTTAGAGCGGTCGAGGGCGGTGTTCTTCAAAGAGTCGGACATACCGAGGCTGCTGTGGGTAAGTTCTAGAAAAAGTAACATTCTTTTTGAGAGCTTTATAAGCGTTAATTAATCAACCATAATCCAAATTATTCACTTATATGGAAGTGTTTCAATCGGAAATCCCTTATCTTTTAGCGGTAACCGTCGTTGAAACCTTTATTATCCTTTTTCGAAGAGCCTGACCTAGTTTACTTTGTTATTTGGAGCTCGGAATGTGAATTGTCTTTCCATTTCAGCCTTTTAGAACTCACTTTGAATTTTTCGGGCTTCTTTTAAAAGTTTAATTTAGATCTTTGTAAGTTATCTGGGCTATATCCTGCCGGTATAATATGCGAACTTGTCAATGACGAAGGTACCATGAAACGGAGAGATGACTGTTTAAAATTTGGCCTTGAACATGGCATCAAAGTCATCACCATACACGATTTGGTGCTGCACCGACGTAAGCTGGAAGCCAAAGCTGATTAAACCAAATTTTTCATTTGCTGGAGTATACTACGCTTTTCACACTATTTAACATTACACCCAAATCTGACTAATCAGTCATCTATTTGACACCGGCTCTTTACTCTACTTTTACTAATTGGATGGCATTCTCTTTCTAGTTGGCCATGTATATGGCATTTTAGTCAATATGTATTAGTAACACAGTTCATTGATATGATACCGTCACGATTTAGGTTTTCAAAAGAAGCACAGTAAATAGCCATTTGATTTAAATGGTTTTATTCAAAATATAAACGTAGTCTTGAACATAGTCATGGCTAGAATCAAGATTTTAACATAAACGTATTTTAGCGTTGTAAATTCCCAATAGCTCTGAAGTTATCAAATAAGGCATCATTGGAGCCTCAAACTTAGATATGCATTTTTTAGTGCATGACTAGCTTTGAAGGTAGCGCTCATGCATCTACAATTAACAAGGATATTTGTTATCATAAGACAAATATTGGCTCCGTCGCCAGGAAACTAGCTCCACTCTAAAAAGATTTAGCTGAAGGCAAGCACTACAATTACATGATTTTTGCTATACATCATTGTGCAAATTAAAGTTAACTATGCTTAACAAGCACCAATGCATAGAGAGGATCCAGGAAATTCAAGCTCACTTTTGCATTACTCCCGGCTGTATCAGATCCAGGCCCATCCACCCCCTCTTACCATGACCGTTCTCACTGAGACTCTTGTCGTTTAAAGAGTCTTGCTGCAAAACTTTGGCAAGTTTTTTCTCCAGAGTCACTACCTTATTGCTGAGTTCTCTATTATCATCCCGCCACTTTGCAAGTATTTCTACCCTCTTTTCCTCACATAACCTTAGTCCTTCAATTTCTTAATTAGCTGCTGTTTTTATCTGCTGAAAGATTTTATCAAAGCCCTGTAACAGGTTCTAAGAGTCACAGGCAAACATCATATTGCTTTGTGCAGGTGTGCCCTCTTTATTAAATTATTCAGTGTACAGTTCCTCAAAGGTGGCTCTCTTTTCCACAAATGATTCCCTAGTGAATGTGTTAGCCATCTCCAGATCCCCCAAGAGTCTTGCATGGAAAATCCTGGGATCTTTCTGTAGTGCAGCACTTTCTAGCCTTGATATGCCAAATTTTGCCTTACTAAAACCAAACAGGATAGACATAATAAAACCTCAAAAATAAAATGAGAGATGGCATCAATTGTCAATTTGGTATCTTTATTTTGTTGCATTTGCTTCTATTTATATACCATTTGGGTATATTTGGCTGAAAACCCCTCTGGTCCCATGATCTCATATGGGCCGTAATTGCTGTATTAGCACGTTACAAGGGGAAACCTTTTTGGAAAATAGATAATTATCTTTATTGAGATGTATCACTTATACAATTTGGGGGAATCATTTTAAGAGGAACAAGATTGGGACAATCAATCAATTGAATTGGACAGGGGGTGGTGTGATCCTTGTAATGATTTAAGCACCAAATCAAGTTGTCTATTGAGTTAAGATTGTCATTTGTTCTTGTTGCCTTGGTTGGAAACTTGAATTGACTTCCACATTTGGCTTTGAGTGGTGGGGAAGTCAGTTTGAGTGGTAGGGGGTCTCTTGTGTAAAACTTTGCTGGGGGGTTGACCCTTCTGTTTTGACACCACCTGGCTGAAGGTCAGCTTCCTTTGTTGGAAGGTCTGCAGGAAGGTCTTTGGGGTGTGGGCTCCATATTTCATCAAAAGCTGTTCTGTTGCTGGGATGATAGTCTTGTGTTGTTTCTGGTGGGCCTTGCATGGTTGAAGCCTATTGTGGTATAGGACCTTGTCCTGTTTTCTCTTGTCCAAGCCTTTCACCAGGTAAGTATTGTTGTCATTCACCTTTAGAACAATAGTGGGGCCTACTTTTATGGGTTGTATTTTGCTCCTGTCTGTTTTCATTACCCAGACCTTGTCTCTGACTTCATGCCCATCTTTGAGAGAAAGAACATATCTATTAGGTGTTTCTCTTCCCTGATTGATTGGTCAACATTGGCATGGAGGACTTGGGGATTGAATATGAGTGGAACTTGCTTTGGCATAATTAACTTGGGCCCTGTTAGGGCTTGAACTATATTTGGCTGTGTACTGTAAACTATTTTGAAGAGGCTCCTCCTAGTGGATCTGTTCACTCAGGTGCAATACACAAGGAGGGTATTGGTAATTGCTTTAGCTAATCTTCATGGGTTCTGGCAGCAATCTTGGTAAGAGCTTTCACTAAGCTATCATTCAACTGCTTTACTCTGCTGTTGTTCTGGGGATGATAGGGCATTGTTACTGTGTGTTTCACTCCCTGGCTTTCCAGATATACATTGGTGTCATTGGATTTTAGCTCTTTACCTCTGTCTATGATCAGTATTCCTGGCTTTCTAAACCTGCTGATAATTTTCTTGCCTATGAATCTTTAAACACTGTTACTAGTGTGGGCTTTGAAAGCCTGCACCACTGACCATTGTGTGAAAAAATCACTAGCAGTGATTATGTACTTTTTGTTGTTACTCTTTATGGACATGAGACATACTATACAGCACCCATACTTTGAAATGTAATTGAGTTTATATTGGGGGTACTGACTTGGGAGGGGTATTACTCTTAAAAAACTCCTCACAACCTTATATTGCTTGAGTGCTTCATGGATGTCTCTGAAAAGGGTAGGCCACCATACTTTATGCTTCAGAAACTTGTACAGATTTCTTCTTAAAGTATGTCTGAGGTCTCTGTGGTAGTGTAAGACAATGTCTACTTTTTGGTGCATGGGTACATATGGGATTGTCACTCCATCTGACATATTTTGATGAACTTTTCTATATACGTCTGCAACCAAGTGTTCTTTTTTGATGATAGTGTCCCAGATGGAGTCTGTGGTGCCTGGGGGGGAAACCTTTGTCTTTTTTATGCAACACAAGAAGGGTGTGAGAGATGGGGGCTAAACTAACTAAATTTGGCTCTCATCCCGGTGAGATGAACCACCAGGATGCTGCCCAGTGGAGTACAGGGATGGCCGCTCAGAGGGGGGACCAAAGGGAGGACACAGGGGACACCCGTGGAAAGTAGGCATTCAGCCCCATCAACGCTAGCCCGGCAAGCAACCAGGGCATACAAGTGGGGGCAAAAGACAGCTTCACAGTCGCTTGGGAAGGTACCAAGTTGTTCACCTCCAAATTAGGAGGGGTAGACACTGACACTGCCTCTAATGTGGGGGCAGGCACAGCATGGTCATCTGCATAGAGGTCCAAGTAATAACAAGTTAAGCTCCTGGATAATTCCTCCCCAGAGATGAGAAGTTCACCAGGGAGGTGCAGGAGACTAGAAGGGTTATCCCCTACGAGGTGGACAGAAGAAGAGATACATGACCATAAGGTTGGAGAGGTGGTCCAGAGTAGAATCACAAACATGCTAAAGTGAATACCGCAAATATAAGAATGAGGAGTATCATAGCTGTAACCAGCAGAAAATTCTAACCTTTTTGGTAAGATTTTTTGGCCAGAAACATGATTTAGTGCCGGATGGACAGCTGCAAGAAAAAAGCTGCAGAGAGCAGCAGGAAGCATCTGAAAGGCTTGGGGATGGTCTTGGATGGCTTTGCCAGGCGTAAAAGCAAAAGCAGACTCAAAAACAGCAAAATCAAAGAAAAACTCAAGGTAACAATATTATTTATAAGGACTATTAAATTGAATTTTAGAGTTCAAACTGCAGCTTTGAAAGCGTAAGTAAAAATTACAACAACTAAGTATTAGCTCTCTATTTAAGAGTTTCAAAGCAGCTTCCAGGTTCAGGGAGGGCATTATAAAGGTAAGGTTTGAGAGAACAACAACTAACACTTTGGTTAAATTAAAAGGGGACTCCAGTTTAGAGCCAACAATTTTAAAATGAACAGAGTTTAAGCAACTGTAACTATGTTTAACAATTTTGGAAAACTGACAAGCAGGGGACTTTGAGTCATCTGGCATTGTAAAAAGGGGAGAGTTGCCAGAAGGGAATCACATGACCTCAAGCTACCACATCTGATTGGCCAAGAGATAAAATTTGATGGCCAGAGCCAGGGGTGCTGGAGGGTTCCAGGGTAATTTCCGCGGCTCCACCTGATTGGCTGGAAGGCACCTCAACCAGTTCATATTCAATTGACTTTCTGGTTGTTGATGTGGCGTTGTTTGATTGGGCGTCCCTGATAGTTTTTAAGAGAGGGTTATACCATGCCAACAAATAGTCCAAATTGATCAGTGTTTCTTCCCAGGACAGAACAACCAGAGCCAGGGGATCTGCAGGGTAGGCCAGGAAAAATCTATCATCAACAGTATGGGCTAAATCTCCTAGAGAATTAAGTGGCTTGGCTGTTATTTTTGGCCCCTTTTTGTTGTGGCAGGGAAAAACAGTTTGATTCAAGGCCAAAGGTGGCAGTGAATTTACAAAGGGGCCAATTGGGACCTAATCTGTTTTGTCCCCTAAAGGCCCAGACATAGAGCCATGTCAATGCATATGCAGTGGCTAATTCTGGTCCTGGCTTGTACTGGATGCTCATGTTAAATCTTTTGAGGAATACCATTCATCTGGCCTGTCTACAGGAGAGGTTTACTTGTATTTTAAAGTAGAATAGTGACTTGTGATTGATGAGGGTGGTAAAATCCTCTTTTCTCTCAAGGTAACAGCGCCACTTTACTAAGCAGTGTACAATAGCAAGTAACCTCTTATTGTGAATTAGATCACAACATTCCCTGTCAGTTAGCTTGTGAGATTTTTATGCTACTGTTAAGAACTCTCTAGCATAAGTCTTTATGTGAAGGGCCCTGCCTATGGATGCATCCATGGTGTTGGTTTCTATTTGGGAGTCTTCATCCCTGATTAGATAATCTAATATAAGAGCAGATACTAGTTTTTCCTTGAGCTGGCAGAAACAGAAGTCCTATTGGGGCGTCCTTACATACTTGGACTTGTCACCCGTAATGGATAGCAGAGGTGCAGGAAAGAATCTGAAGTCCAGGATGAAGCGCCATTTGTAAGTGACCATGCCTAGAAGGTTCTAAGTTAGATTTTGTCTCTTGGAGGTGACATTTTTCAAATAGTTTGGATCTTCTGTTTGTTGGGTTTGATCACGTCCTTGAATACTATGTGACCTAGGGAGGGTAGTTGCTGCCTGAAGAACTGGCCTTTGGAAGGCTTTGCTAGAATATTTTTCTGGTCTAAGGTGGCAAATACTGCTTCCAGATACTTGTAATGGTTTTCTATGTTTGGGCTGTACATAATGATATCATCTAGGTAGACAAGAGTGTGCTTTCCAATGTGGGGTACAAACACAATGTTCATGAACGTGATAAACGTAGACGGTGTGATGGTCATCACAAAGTTGATTTTTTTAGGCTACCCAGGCATTGCTTACATTGGATAGTGTGCCTTGCAGCCAGGAAATTATAAAAAATTAATGGAGGAGAGGGGAACAAGTAAACCTGCAGCACAGGAGAAAACCCTTACTGGGAAGGGAGATTGGGGTGGGAGGGGATGGAGGTATGGGGAAAAGAGGGAATATGGGACATTCCAAAGTTGAGGACAACCCATTTGTAGGACCCATATTTGGTACAAAAGGCAGTCTTTGGGATGTCTTCTTCCTTAATTTGGATTTGATTATAGCCAGCTGTAAAGTCAATCTTGGAAAACATGGTGTATCTAAGTGCATCAAAGAGGTCATCAATCATATGTAATGTGACATGAATTAAATTTTAATTCTAATATTAAAACAAGTCAAAATCAGGAATTGAACTCTGGTCCTAATAATATGTGACCTGCAAAACCAGGGGGCCAAGGGCCTGGCTGACTGCGTTTTTTTGAGCTCAAATATGAAGGTTGCTCAACAACCTGCCCAAAAAGCCCAGGATATTTCCCAAATAGAATATGGACCTTTGTCAAATTTGCACCACCAAAGATCCAAACCTACACAGAAGCAGCTGCTTGCCTAAATTAGGTTAAGGAAAAACTTAAAAATGAACCCTCCAATAAGCCTCAGTCAACACTAGTAACCAACCCTAAATCTGTAATGCATTTGGACAGGCTGTGTGATGTTAATAATAGAAGCGGGGAAATAGAGTGTTGCTACATATATTCACCCATACCAGCCAACACATAATTAGCCCCCCTGAAGCCCCCAAATTCCAAAGAGCATTGGAGTAATACCCGCAGACCTAAAGCCCACAAGCTTTGGAGATGAAAAATTTGATAGTATAAGAACCCCAGCTAGGTTGAGAATGGCAGTATTATCATTCTTATAATAAAGTTCACATGAAACTTTGGTTTGATTGAATTCTACCTTATCTAGTTTTAGTATTTTACTTTCTCCACTCTAGTCCTACAGGCCCCGTCACTCCTACTGAAAAACCTGTAGCCCCCTCACCTGTGCTATTCTGTCCACTTGTATCACCCTTTGGATCCATAAATTTCACTGAGTACCCTCTAAACTAAGTCTACTCCAAATTCATCCTGGTAAATATACTTCTTGCTGACCCCCTGGAAAGAACTAGAGTCACAGAAACAATTGGCTGTGAATTAAAGTGGCACACAGTTCAGACCAGACTATTCTGTGATAAGTACAATTATCTGACTCCATAAATGGTACCAATGACCCCTCCTCTAGCCCTGCAGCCTAACCACCTGCAAGAAACCATTATCATCTTTGATGTCACTCACACCCAGATGTTTGGAGTACTTAACATTACTCTTAAAAGCTTGGCAAACTCCATGGTACTGAATTCTGGCCCTTGGTCCTTGATTGGTTGATCCTTGTCCTACATTGTCAAGTTGTCTCTCATCTTATTGTTGAAACAGCATGCTCAACCCACCAGCAAGGTTCCAAGCAAGCAGGTTTGTGACCCGCAATCCAATTACCCGGCCACTTGAAGCCAGACTAGGAAGTCAACTCAAATTGCCAAATCCAACAACATGAACAGATGACAATCCCTTATGATGAATACCTCATTTTGGCGCTTGACTCATTACCAGGATCAAGCCATCCCCTACCTATCCAACTGTATGATGAACACAATCATGTTCCTGTTATCCTTGATTCACAATGACTATATAATCACTATCTCTCAATAAAGATTATTATCTAGTTTCTAAATATTTTCCTCTTGTAACTCTGCTAAAACAGCACAGTTACAACATTGGTAGCATAGGTAGGTTCTCCATCTTACCTCATCTTGTAAAATTCCACCTGTTGCCCATACTTGCTGCAGCCAAAAAATTCTTGACAGAATCATGTCTGGCCATCTGCTGGACTGGACCCTGTACACCCCTGGTGCCAAGATACCTGATGGATTTGTCCTGTACCAGAACACAGTGATTCCACTACCTGTCTTCAATGCCATGTCTGCACAAGGGTTCTTCCAGATGGCTGCCACCATTCCGCGACCAACTGACAAAAACACCATGCCCGCCTATGTAGCCCAAAGACTACAAAGCACTGCCTTGGAACCTCTTGCTGGGGCCAACAACAACAATGCTGTCGCATAGATCCAGTCTGCCCAGAGCAAGCTGGACCAGATGGAAGGCCCAAAGAAATTTTGGATTGTGGAAATCTCCATCCAACTGACCCACAACACTGTCATCTGGTGCAATAAGTGGCATGAAGAACATGCTGAGAAGAACTGGGATACCTTCAAACAAGACTTCTTTGCAAGGTTTGTGCTTAAGGACACAGCAATTATGATCATATGCCAAGTAAAGAACCTAACCCAGACAGGCACTGTGAAGGAACTCACCTACGCCTACAAGGAACTCCAACTTTGTGCACCCTCTGACATAACCTTTGACACCCTAGTCACACACCTCATGTACTATGACGCCCTTAAGTCACATGTAATGAGGCACATGAACCTGGACCAGGAGACCAAACTGTAAAGCCTGTACTGCAAGGCAGAGAAAGCGGAACAAACATCTTACACCCTCCATAAGGCACAAACCAGAAAACAAGAGAGACCCAAGGATTCTCACACAGGAGGGCGCTCCACTCAACCACCCCCTGGGAACAACGTGAATAACACCAACCATAAACCCACAAGCTCAAACAAACATGGGAATGAAAACAATGGTCAGTCAAATTGTACTCATTTCCATATCACTGCCACGCAAGGCAATCAAGACAAGGAAAAAGCCCAGGGAGAGCATTAAGCAAGCCAAGCTCTTCCCACACAACTCCTGACTCGCCCAATGATGATTACCAACCCAAGGACGTGGATCAATGCCCAATGATCCAAGTAACCTCAGAGGACCTGGTACTGTACACCATACCAGATATCCCAATAAACTGATGTCCTATCTTTTCTGTTTTTGCAGTTACAAAGGCTCAGCACTCCTGGACTTGGGCGTGGATCAAACCCTAGTCAACAGCAGCTTAATGGACAAGTTCAAGATAGCCACTAATCCTTTGTGGATTAAAAACGTGGTCTTAGCTGATGAACATCACATTGCCATGACAAGGGAAGTTGCCCCCTTCTCTGTCATGCTTGAGAATCTACACTCCACCATCCAAGGCCCTGTCATTGACTTTCCAAGGTTTAACATTGTAATGGGGCTGGATTGGTTACAAAAAAACAATCCTCACATAGACTGGGCAACCTCAGTGTTGACCATTAAGTGTGAAGGTGTCAACCACCAGATCTACCCTGAATCAGTGGACCAACTTCTACACAACCACATCTTTGTGCGCATCACAGAGACCCTGGATAAAAAGGAAAACCTGAAGGCAATTGACTGGGACTCCTGTCAGTACAAGATCATACACTTCAAGGATCACCAGGATATCTCCACACCTCAGGATAGCAAAATTGTGGCCTGACATCCAGAAATCTTCAAGAAAGCTCTACCTGGGTTGCCCCCAGAGAAACACATTCAACACTCCATCCAGCTCAAAGGAACTGTACCCAAAGTACGTCCTATCTACAGGCTGACCCCAAACAAATATGGTGCCCTATGCGCCTACCTCAAGGAAGCGTTGGAGAAAGGACTTATCTGCCCCTCACAGTCTCCCTTTGGGGCTGCTGTATTCTTTGTGACCAAGAAGGACGGTACCTTGTGTCTGGTCACAGACTACCAAGCCCTAAACAAAGTTACCATCAAGAATTGTTATCCCCTACCACTTATTGACAACCTCTTTGATGCCTTGAGAGGAGCCACAGTCTTCTCCAAGATTGATCTGACTGCAGGCTACAACCAAATTTGTATTAAGGAGACAGACATTCCCAAAACAGCCTTCCACACTAAATACAGATCCTACAAGTGTGTGGTGCTCAACTTTTGCATGATAAACGCACCTTCCACCTTTGTGACCTTCATGAACAAAGTGTTTGCTCCGCACATAGGCAAGCATGCCCTAGTCTACCTAGACAACATCATTGTCTACAGTCCCTCAGTGGAACAGAACCATGAAGACCTAGAGGCAGTCTTTTCTACCCTGGCACAACACAAACTGTTGGCCAAACCCTCCAAGTGCCAGTTCTTCTATGATAAATCACCCTTCCTGGGACACATAGTCTCAAAGGACGCTAAACCTGACAGTCAAAAGATACAGGCCATATGCAAGATGCCGCCACCCAAGGATAAGTTGGAACTCCGCACCTTCCTGGGGATGGTAGCCTATGTATGCTGCTTCATACCTGACTGTGGCATTTTGACTGCCCCCTTATCCGCCATAACAGGCGCCAAATCCAGGTTTGTGTGGACTCCCCAACGTGACCTATGTTTTAAACGCCTCAAGGAGAAGCTCACAACAGCTCCTATCCTACAATACCCCAAATGTGACAGGGAATACCAAATGGAAACCAACACCTCAGATGCATCCATTGAGGGAGTACTACAAATCAAAAATAATGATGGTAATTTCCTGCCTGTAGCTTATGAATCCCAAAAGTTGACAGATGGCAAGTGTCAATACCCTATCCACAACAAAGAACTGCTGGCTATTGTACACTGCCTAGTCAAATGATGTTGTTATCTAGAACAGCAAGAAGAGTTCACAGCATTGACCAACCACAAGTTGCTCATATAATTCAAAACTCAAGCAAATCTATCTCACCACCAAGCTTTCTGGATGGAGCTCTTGGAGAGATTCAATATGCTCATACATTAAAAACCTGGTCCAGAACTTGCCATGGCAGAAGCCCTCTTGCGCCTGTATATCTGTGCCACTAGAGGGAAAAATGGACTCAACCCAGACTGGCCTCTCTTGGTACTACAAAAAAAAGACGAGACTTTCCCTCCTGGTACAACCAACATAACTAAATAAACAGTCATCAAAAACAAACACCTATTTGCTGACGTGTACAGGACCTTGCACAGAAAAATTTCTGACAGGACTACCATCCCTTACATCCTCACACACCACCAAGTAGACACCAACCTACAATATCACAGAGACCTAGGACACACCAAGAGCTGCAACCTATATGAATTCCTTAAACACAAGGCCTGGTGGCCAACCCTGTATTGTGACGTTCAGGAAGTCCTAGACCAATGTGAAGTATGCAAGAAATTTGCTAAAAGCAAAGCCCCTCCAAAATCAGTACTACCCATTTGCACACAACTACCCTTCAAGGTGTGGGCCCTCAATGTTGTTGTCCCCATGCCAGGAAAACACAACAATAAGAAATACATCATTACCGCCATAGTCTTTGCTATAAGATGGTCAGTAGCCCAAGCAGTAAAGGCGCATACTGGCAATGATGTACAACAATTCATAGGAACTAGAAATGATCAGCAAGTTTGGAAAGCCAGAACTCCTGATAATCAATGGAGGGAAAGAATTGATCTACAAAAACACCAATGTATACCTTGCTAAAAATAGGGTCAAACATACTGTGACAACACCATATCACCCATAAGCCAATGGACAAGTAGAGCAGCTTAATGGCAGCCTTATCCAAGCCTTAGCCAAACTCCCTGCCAAGAGACCTGAAGACTGGTATAAGCAGCTATCAACTGCACTACTTGTGTGCCAAACCCAAGTGAACATATCCACCGGAAAAAGCTTTTTTGAGTTGGTATACAGCATACAGACAAATATTATTCAAGCATTGACAGGACCTAAACTGGAAATTCCAAGTAAAGTCACCCACGTTCAGATCCTCAAGTTATAGAGGCCAACAGCAAGCAAACAGAAAAAGAAAATGAACGTCTGCAAAAAACCTTTTCCCCATACAGGATAGACATGAAGTTGGGGACAAAGTTTGGGTCATGAACATTGATAAAAGCAAACTACAACCCAAGAAAGTAGATCCATTAATCATTCTAAAGGTAAAAAAATAATACTTACCTTGTTCAAGGACTTGGGAAGCACAAAAAAAACAAGACCCTACACCATGATTGCCTGAGATCCTGCAAAGCTAGACAAAAACAACGCAAAACTTCCCTGTCTGCCACAGAGCAACAGTTAGTCCAATATGGCGCCCGGGCTTCTGACAACCTCCCTGACAGCCTACCCCCAAGGAGGCCAACTTTCAGTCAGGGGGAGGTGTTGAAATAGCAGGCTTAACCCGCCAGCAAGGTTCCAAGCAAGCAGATTTGTGACCTGCAATCCAATTACCCAACCACTTGAAGCCAGACTAGGAAGTCAACTCAAATTGCCAAATCCAACAACATGAACAAACAATGATTCCTTATGGTGGATACCTTGTTTTGGTGCTTGACTCATTACCAGGATCAAGCCACCCCCTTCACTATCCAACTGTGTGATCAACACAATCATGTTCCTGTTATCCTTGATTCACAATGACTATATAATCACTATCTCTCAATAAAGATTATTATCTAGCTTCTAAATATTTTCCCCTTGTAACTCTGCTAAAACAGCACAGTTACGACATTATGATGGACATTACCCTCTGACCTGGTGGCTCCTCCTCCTGCGTCAAACAATGTTCCCATCAAAAATTGGTATCCTGATATGTTGGGTATTGATTCTGTATGGTTACCTTGTTTAGAGCTCTTTAATTGGTGACTAATTATAGGGATTCATTATCCTTGGCTACAAAGAACACTGCAGCTCCAAAGAGAGATTGTGAAGTTCTGATTAGTCCTTTTTCTAAGGCTTCTTTAAGGTAAGCACAGAGAACACCATCTTTGTTTGGAGTGAATCAGTAGATAGATTTTGCCTTAGGTACAGCGCCTTTAATTTTATGGAGTGCTGGATGTGTTTCTTGGGAGGTAATTGCAGCAAGGACACCTCAAAATTTTTTGGGGGCCTTGATACTATATTCTGATCTTGAGGGTGATATTGTCCTGCTTGTCCTTGAATTGGATAACCTTTTACTTGCAGGAGTCCCAGTCAAAATCATTGAGGCTCTTCTTTTCTTCTTGGGTCTCAATTATACATACAAATATGTGATCTCTTATGTGAGGATCCTTTGTGTCAGAGTAAACTCAATGATTGACTCCCTTGTGTTTAATGATTAGTACTGATGTAATCCAATCTATATAAAGTTGTTTCTTCTTAACCAATCCAGGCTAATTATCACATCAAATCTGAGGAAGTTGATGACAGGTCCTTGGATAATGGAATGGAGGTTTTCCAGGGAAATGAAAAAGGGGGCAGTTTCCTGGGCAACAGCAATGTGATTTTTATCAGCTAAAACTATGTTTTTAATTTGCAAAAGATTAGTGTATAACTTGAAATTGTTCACTTTGTTGCTGTTGACTAGGGTTCAATCTATGCCTGAGTCCAAGAACGCAGAACCAGTGTAACTTTGAAAGCAGAAAGGATAGTGTGGGGTTCCTTTCCACCAGTCCCCAGAGTGTGTCCTGGATCATAGCCAGGGACCATCTGGGAGGGATTATCATTATCTAGTAAGGGAAATGTATCTCAGAAATATGTATAGGGGTTGAAATGGGCTTTTATTCACTCTCAGAAGGAAGATCTCCTTAGAAACCTTCTGGTATATGGCCTGGGGGGTCAAGGAAACAATATGGATTTGCTAATACTTGAAGTCCTCCAACAATATCTTGGACTCCTTGTACTTGGTCTTGAACTCCTGCACCTTAGTCTTGGACTTATGCTCCTTAAACTTGGACTCTGGCGCCGTGCTTAGGATCCAGCTTCTTATTCTTGGTCTCCTGCTCTGTTATTGTGGGCTTCAGCTCTCTTTATAGCTCCAGTGGCCTTTTTATTCCACTTTTATAAGTCCAACCAAGCTCCTGCTGGTGATCAAAAGGCTTCCAAAAACCTCTCAGCAGAAACTCCAAAGGCCCAGGAAAGACCTCCAAAAAGACCCAGAAAGACCCTGTAACTTTCCAGCCAGCCATCTTCTTATAGTGTCCTTTTCCCAACGGTTCCGCCTTCAAAATGGCTTTCTTCAGAAGCTTAAAACATTGCTGCTCACTTTTTTCTATAATAACTTAAGCTTACATACTTACTTTCTCAAAAGCTTAAAGTATTAATTCACTATTTCCTTGCTTATACTTTAAGCTTTTAGCTTCCAATCAATCATTTTCATCAGGAAACCTTCCAGAACTCAACCAACAAATGCAGAGCGCAGAAATAGACCATTTCTGAAGTTCCACCAGGATCCAACTAAGAAATCAATTTCCATCGCTCAAACTGCTCAAAGCAACAACTCTTTATGCACCAAAGCATTAACCAGTCCATTAGTCTGGCACCAGTATTCCCTGCATTCAAACTGAACCCATTTAAATAGTAGAGTAGTATTTAAACTTTTCTTTCTGGACCTCTTCAACGCTCTCCCCATATATTTACAAATCTTGTAAAATCCAAGGAAAACGTCCCACCAAAACAAGTTTGTATCCAGCTCTCATAGCAACATACCTTCATCTATCCTAGGAACTTAATAAATAAATATCTTACTCATACTTTTATCCACATCCCTTCCTGATTTTACTACTAAACCAAGGAAAAATATTCTACATTTTCCCACTTTGGAAAATCAAATCACCAAAATCTCAGCTCATTTCTCTGGACCACTAGTTCTTCACCATTATCTTTGGGTTCTTCAGCCAGGTCTTCAACCACATCTTCCAGCTCTTCAGCTTAACCAGAAAACAGTTCATCTTAGTTCACAGAACAGCTTCTTTCCTGTCTTTAAACAGTCTATCAGTCCTCTGGCTACTCCTTTATCATGACCAGCTACTTCTACATCATTATCTTTGAGCTCTTCCACTTATCCTCACTAGGAATCATCTTGGTTCCACCTGCACAATGAACCATTTTGGTTCCAAACTTCAATATGAACCAAAAATCCTTCAACTATCCTTCTCTGTGATCAAACAATTCCTCTCACTAGTTTTCTCTGCAGATTTTGTGAACCACCTTGGTTCTTTATCTCAGTCCCCGTTACCAGAACCTGTAGACCTAGGCATGAGTCTACATTGAGCTGGCGTTTTACTGGGCCCTTTCAAGTGGCATTCCACTTAGGCCATCCAACCATATATTCTCACAGCCTATGTTGTTGCTTTTACTCACTCAGGTGATTAATTCTGGGCTTTCAGTTGCAGAGTAATCAGCTCTACTTCCCAGAGGCCTGATCAACCAAGCTCTGTAGCTTGCTTCCCTGAGCAAACCGCCTTGGTGACACCTTCAAGCAAATCTATATCCTCCAATTCTCACTCTGGGCTCTCCCTAAAAACTCCCATGGGGGCATAAAAGAGGAAACCCTGCCATTCTGTTAGGTAGGATGCTTGCTCACAGACCTCCTGTAAGTGTATCAGGGTATGTAAAGCCCTCAGAGCTCTTTCCCTCCCTGGCAGCCTGTGTTACCTGCCAGGGTCCAAAACCTTCTCCACCTCAAACAGACAAAGTTCCCTGCTAGCTATCTCATTCTTCACCTTTTTGCAGCCATAGTTTCCTGCTAGGTAAAGAACTCTAGCCCACAGCAGCCAATATCTTCTGCTGGGTGAAGGCAACATCTGCCTCTAGTAGTCTTCATACCTACTAGCTAGGCCTTACTGTCCCCAGTAGCCATCATTCCCTACTAGGTCTCTACCTGCAACAAACAACCAAACTTTTGCTTGGCCAATATTAGCCCCACCTGAAAACCATCAAACATGTGGACTGTCACACCTACCTTGAGGAGATAACTGTGAAGGGATTCATCAGAGTATCAAAGGCACCCTGTTTATCTCCAATGCTGTTTGTGGGAAAGAAAGACAGAGGCTGCAACCCTGTGTGAACTACCAGAAGATGAACAACATCACTGTGAAACCCAATACCCCATCCCGAACCTCAATAACCTATGTAATGTGCTTACAGGTGCCAAAGTCTATTTAAAAATTGACCCCCGCAATACATTCAGCCAAATACACATCAAGGAAGGGAATGAGTAAAAAACAGCCTTTAAACCCAGGTATGGTCTTTACAAATACCTGGTGATGCTGTTTGGGTTATGCAACGCGCCAAGCACCTTTCAACAGAAAATTAACAATGTACTGGGGGATTATCTCAAACATCTCTGTGTCACCTATCTGGACAATATCCTAATATATAGCAAACCCAGGAGGAACACTTGTGCCATCTGGAACTGATCCTTGAGAAACTTTCCCAAGCCAACCTCCACGCCAACCTCAAAAAGTGTGAGTTCTTCCAATATGAGGTGGAGTTCCTGGTCTATATAAACAATAATGGTGGATTTGCAATGGCTCAGGATAAAGTGGATTCAGTAACCAGCTGGCTCATGCTCACATGCTGAAAAATGTTAGGAGCTTCCTAGGACTGGCTAATTACTGCAGGGATTTCATAAAAAATTCTCTCATTACCTTGCTGCTGACCAAACTTTGCTCTTACAAGGTCACTTTTACTTGGACTGACAAGTGCACGTCTGCATTTGAGGCTTTGAAACTTGTGCTCACCTCTGCACCTATACTGGCCATGCCCAACCCCTCAAACCATTTTTCCTTGAGACTGATGCCTCAAATTTTGCAGTGGGAGGGGTTTTTCTTCAGGAAGGAGGAGATGATATGCTGCACCCTGTAGCATATTACTCTAATAAGATGCTACCAGCAGAAGAAAATTACACAATCTATAACAAAGAGATGTTGGCTATTATAAAAAACTGAGACATTGGAGAAGGTACCTGGGTGGAGCCAAATTCCTGGTAAAAGTCCTGACAGACCAGAAAAACCTGGTCTACTTTTTGAAACCTAGAAATCTGAACCAGAGACAGGCCATATGGGCACTAGAATTAGACAATTACGTCCCCACTATTGATTATAAACCCAGAAAGATCAATGCAGTCCCCAAAGCGCTAAGTAGAAGAGCTGACTTGGTGCCAACCCATATTGAAACTTGCAACCACAACACCCAAGCCTTTTTGGACCCAGTGAGCTTAGGCATTCACCTGAGAACTATGAAGATCAGAGCCAGCAATCCAGAGGTGTTGAAAGCCACATCCCTTGATGAATTTACCTAAACCATGATCTCTGACCTCTCCAAGTCCCTGGATAGCGCCCACTACATAAAAGGCTACTTGTTAAAGGGCATGACACTAATGCTCCATAACAGGATTTTTGTACCTGAAGGAGACATCAGAACCAACATCTTGAGAGACTATCACAATTCCATAATGGCTGGACACTCAGGGAGACTCAAGACCCTCCAGAGTATCAAAAGAAACTTTGCATGTCCTAAGATGGACCAAGAAGTAAGTGTACCTAAAAGGATGTTAGACTTGTGGATGGACCAAAACTCAAAGAAACAAACCTGAAGGACTGCTAAGACCCCTGGATATACCTAATAGCTCTGGAGATCTGTCTTCATGGACTACATTGTGAAACTGCCCCCATTGCTCTCCTTCAATGTGATACTGGACATGCCAGACTGATTCACAAAAATGGCCTATTTTGTTCCAATCACCACTCATTGCACAGCAGCAGAAATAGCACAACACTTCCACAATAAAATCCTCACCTAGCACAAAACACCTGAAGAGATAATCACAGAAAGAGGACCCCAATTCACTAACAACTATTGAACCCAGGTGATGAAGTATTTAGGAATTAAACACTGTTTATTTAGCTCCTACCACCCACAGACCAATAGCCAAACTAATAGAGTGAACCAAATCTTTGAGCAATATTTGCAATGCTACACCAATGATGACCAAGACAATTGGGCAAAGATGCTCCCTGTGACCAAGTTTGTCTACAACAGCAAGGACCACACCTCCACTGGAATGTCCCCATTTAAAGGGCAACTTTGATGAAATCAACTGCTGTATTTGTGAATCTAATAGTATTTTTGGCTTAATCAATTTTAAGCTAATTTCTACTAGTAATTTAGTGGTTTGAAACCAAAATCTGATATTAAAAACATCATAATTTGACTCTGTTTAATAAATCTGTTGGCTCAAAGACCAATTTTAGTGGCAATTTATAAGTAAATTTACTAATGAAAATTAAAATTGCTTGTTTTTGACACTCTAAAACAAAAAGCAGCCAGTCTGACACTTTTTAAGCCAAATCCTAATTTTATTAATACAACACATATGCTCTTATATAAATTTTATTATTTACCAGTATATTTTTATTATTAGTGTCCATAGTTGTTGATTAAGCTCCCAAGCACCACTATACTGGATTTAGTGGTTTAAATATTTATCAACTACCCCACTTATGTTACATTATGTATATTCTGGGTTTGTAGATCAAGTGGTGCTACTTAAATTAAGGCCAATTTATTAATAGATTTCATATGTAATTTATAAAATAAACAGAAACTTGACTCCCCCTCTGTTTGACACTATCTACTTGCCACATGATTGGTTTTAGATTTAACTAATTAAAGGCTCAGAATCAAGGCTAAATTAATAAGTGACACACTATGAGTGCCGCTCAACACTTTAACTGGGGGACTAGTGAAGAGAGCTTCTTAATGTTTTAACACACACAATGGTAAATAAAACACTCCCAGCTCCTTCCTGCACCCTATTATCACTAATAAACATATTCCCAATCATTTACTTTTTAAATTTATGTTTATTTTTTCAATTTTTTGGGCATATGAAACTGCCTTGCTTTTGGATTAACTTTTGAACCTGTTTTTAAATTAAGCAAGTTTTATATGTAAAAAAGATAGTTTTGATTTTTTTTCTTGACTCTGAGAACTTGACAGTGAGAATTCAGCTTTTTCACTCAACAGTGAGATTTAGGGGTTTTCCAGCTGATTGACAGTGACAAACTCAACACTTTACTAAGTTTTGAATGTTTGATCCCCAATAAAAAATTCTACATAGTAACTTTTTTGCAATTATAATCTACTACTTTCCCTGCTACTCCCCATATAATTTTATATATTTTTGGTTTTTAATTATACTTTTACATTGATTTAGCACTAAGATGTTATGCTGAACCTAACATCTTTGAGGCTTCATCAAATATCACTTATTTTCTTTGTAATTAAAATTTATATCTATACTTTGTGTTTCTATTTTGCTTTCATTTACTTTTTTATGCCCTTTTCTTGATAAATAAGACTTTATTTTCATATTTTTTATTTAACTTTTATTTTTCTTTACCTCTTTGTGTTTGACATATCTTCCCAATCATTTTATTTAAAAAACTAAACTTTTCTTTAGCCAAGATCATCTAAATCCAACAAGCCTACCAAGCGCCAAGCCTCCAAGAGCTCAAAAGAAACTGTCTCCACCCCCAAGTGTGTCAAGAAGCCTGCAAAGGCAAAGTCTCCAACTCCATCTCCCCCCGCCCCATCTCCTCCCACTCCTCCCCCTCCACCCTCATCTTCCACTTCCCCTTCAACTTCCCCTCACCACTCATCACTCAATAAATCTGATGGTGATCTTACCAACCACTCTTTTTACCACTCAGAGGCCAACTCCAATCCCACTAAGGAGCGCTGTAACAAGAAGGCAAAGGCTGCCAAGGAGCCCATCTCTTCTTCTGATAAGAAAAAGGAGGCATCCAAGCAGGCCTTGAAGAACACTTCCTCCTCCCCCCAGTGGCTCTTCTCCCCTCCCTTCTTCTGATTTTCAGGAGGAGCCAGAGGACTACTCCAAGATTTTTAAAGCTTCTGTTAACATGGCTTGGGGTCCACTGGCCATCCACAACATCTGTAATGTGATGGGGAGTTCAAAGTTCCCAAGCGCTTTCCCCACTACTTCCTCATCATGTTTGTGAAGGGCGGCCCTGGCTATGTCACTGATAATTACATTTTCAATTGTAATAATCAAAAGCGCCAAATCAAAAGTAAGCTGTTTTTTTGTGGGGATAAGACTTGCAAGGGCCGCTTGAACACCAAAAGCTGAGAAAAGGTCACAACTAAGAAGGATGAGCACACCTGTGAGCTCCTAATAATTTAATCACAAGGATGCTTGAGTGGTATCTTGTACAAGTCATTCACACCTCTGCCAACATTTTTGCTTCCAATCTGGCTATCAAGGCCCTCCAGCACCTGAAGCCCAACTATCTCAAGTTGGTGCCCACGCAGGAACAGCTGGTTAATTTTATCAGCAATAAACAAATTGCTGCCAATTCTCCTCCCTCAAAGGCCTTGGACGTCCTCTCTGAGCTCATGCTCACCCATGAGCTTAAGCAGCTTCCAAATAGGAGCGCTTCCTGATCCACAATGACAACCTAGGCTTCAAGGACCATATAATCTGCTACTCAACTCAGAAGAACCTGATGAAGTTGAAAAGGGCATCAACCTGGCTAGTTGATGGTACCTTTTCCACTTACCCCTGGATGTTTGGCAACAGCGCCCATGTCAATAATAATGTCAACATGACTACTGTTGACTTGAAACTCTAAATCTCCTATGTTTTTTGCTAGTTGTGCTAGCTCAATTCTTTTTTTAAAAGCGTTCAGGGGTGAAAACCCAGAAAACACAACAAAATTGTGGCCATCTTGACACAATTTAATATCAAGCTTAATAAAAAACTTGATTTAGCCAGATTTTCCCTTTACTTTTACTAATAAAAATTAGTTTATTTTTTATTTGTTTTCACAATGTAAAAGTGTCAATGTCAACCCTTTTTAAGTATAACTTTTTTTAATAACAAAACTGAAGCATCTACAACAAAGAAATTAAGTGCACATTTAAAAACATTTATTTATTGAATTATTATATTGAAAAAGACAGTGTGCATACATTTGATTGTTGGAATGTTCATCTTATAAATATACATGTGGCACTTATTTGGGCTTTAATATATTAAGTGAATTGGTGGCTAATGGTGATCCAATAATTTAAGTGTGAGTTACTATGTAAGTTATGATAGAATTTATTATTAAAAATCATGTTGATACTTGTGAATGTTGTTTATTTGCTTGTGATCATCCCCTGGGGTGGAGTTAAGCAAATTAGAGTGGCGCAATTAAGCCTAGATTAATATGTCACCTCATATAAAGAATGTTGTAAGTGACATTGTTGACACTTTACCCTTTTCATTATCTACCAACAACTTATTAACAACTTCTTATATATGCAATGGTAAAATATCATATTACCACTACCCAAATATAATTTTTAATAAAGAAATAGAGAAACTTGATACTTTTTTTACTTATTTTCATGTTTTTTATTTTTATATGTGAACAAAAATACACAGAAAAAGTTAATTTTTGCTAGCCTGTGTAAATTTAATTAAGTGTACTATGAAAAAAACATAGTAAATTTTAAAAAAAATAATGATAGTGACAATGTCATCAAAAATAATGTCTCAATTTTTGTAATTGACAGTGAGAATTCATCTTTTTTTACTAATTGTCACTCATAATGTTAACGCTTTTCAGTTCTCACATATAAAACTTTATGTTTTACATATTAAAAACTTCTCATTTTTTGATATGTTGTATTTTTGACTTTGCTCTTTCATATTTTCTAATTTTTTTTAAAATAAAATTCATATATAAATAATACTTTTGCATATTTCTCTTAACTTTTAATTTTTTATTTATAACTTTAATAAAATAAAAACTATACAAGTATTTTTTAACTTTTACATGCCAATAAAAACCATCTAAGATTTAATTTTTATACATTATGCTTTTTAAGTTGTTTTGTTTGTTTTTTACATACATTGCTTTATTTTTAACCATTTTACTTATTGTTTTAGGACAAAAAAACTTCCAAACAGCCCAAAAGAACCAATTGTCCTTTAAAGCCAACCAAACCCACCAAAAAGAAGCCTGTCTCATCAAAGAAGGCCACTTTAAAACCATCCCCAAAGCCCTCACCAAAGCCCTCTCCTGAGAAGAGCCCTGCTCACTCCACTTGGGGAGAGGAATCAGATGGCTCTCTTACAGAGCACAGTTTTTACAACTCAGCTTCTGACAAGGAGCCAATCAAGAAGAAGTGCTCAGCCCAAAAGCCCCCACCCAAGGATATGTCTCCTGAACATGAGGAGCACCACAATAAGCCCCCTTCTGCTTCCCCCACACCACCAAACTCCCCCCTTCAAGCTCATCTGGGGATGATTCAAAGCCCCACCCCAATTACTTCCCTGGATTCTGCCATGCTCCTGCTGGCCACTTGGACCCTCTGTTGGCCCACAACATCTGCAATGTTAACGGCAAATTTAAGGTTCCCTCTTCCTTGCCCAAATACTTCTCAATCATGAGCGTAAAGGGTGGACTGGCCATGGTGGCCAATGGGTATATTTTCTCTTACAACAATGCTAACCGGGGCTTCAAGAGCCGCCATTACACCTGCAAGGACTGCTCCTGCCCAGTGCAGCTCAACACTGAGCGCTGGGACTTGATCCAAACCATCAAGGGCAAGCATACCTGTATCATGCCAAATACCACCATTGCCTGCCTCCTCAAGTGGTATCTTGTCCAGGTGATGTCCACCTCCAAAGATCTTTCTGTCACCCAGCTGGCCGTGCTTGCTTGCAAGTACCTCTCCCCAACCAACTTGAAGAGGGTGCCAACCCACAATCAGTTGGTCAAGTTTGTAAGTAATAGGCATCAAGCCTCACACCCCCTGGCCAATAGTAACTAAAATTAAAGACCTGGTCCCCACAGATGCCCTCAAGAAGACAGAGGATGGTGAGATGTTCCTTCTCCATGACAATGGGCAGGAAGTGGAGGATAGGATTATAGCCTACGCCACAACCCAAAACCTGGAGCAGCTGAACACTGCTACCACCTGGCTGTGCAACGGCACATTTGCTACTTGCCCCTCCCTATTCAAGAAGCTTTGGGTCCTGCATGAACAGTTTAATGACCAGGTTATCCCTCTTGTGTTCTTTCTCCTTCCTGGTGCCAAGACTGAAGTCTACACCAGAGCCTTCAAGATTGTCTGGGATGGTTTGTGCTCCCTTCCCACCAACCAGCTCCCCCCTCTCACTCACACCATAAGGGCAAAACACTCCTCTGCTGAAAAGGATGAGTTGACCCTAAGCGCAGAGCAGCTAGCTCATGCGCGCTCACTTGGGACAAAGGTTATCATAATGGACTTTGAGCAAGCTCAGTTCAGAGCCTTTGAGGCCACCTTCAATGGAGAATTCCAGAGCTGCTTCTTCCATTTTAGGCAGGCCCTCATCAAGAATCTCAAGAGTGAGAAGGACCTTTTTGAGAAGTATCTTAATAATGGTAAGGGGAAGTGCCACTTTGCCTTGACTCAGTTTGCTGCCTTGACTTTTGTTGCCTGGAGCATACTGGGCTTGGCTTTGAGGCCCTCTTGGAGGACGCTTATATCAAGAAGCACTACACCATCTTCAAAGGTTACTTGGATTACTTCAAGCGCCAATGGATGGGCAAGAAGGTGACTGCCTGTAGAGGTAAGAGCAGGGCCACTGCCCCTTGGAATTTCCAGGGCTCCTGCCTCAAGGGGGAGATGAAGACCACCTCTAGCCTTGATGTTTGGCACAAGCACTTGAAGGTGAAGTTTGGGGCCAACCCCAAATACAACAAGTTCTTCTCTAAGCTGCAGGAGGGGCAAGCAAGAACTGTCTCCAAGTTCCGCAACCTGGCCAACCAGGTGGCCCCCAAGAAGAAAAAGTCCAAGGAGCAGGACTACCAGTAGGACGTTCAGAAGGTGGTAAAGAAAAGGTACAAGGTGGTGGAGATTAAGAAGTACTTTGAAGATGTTGCAACTGCTCTTGCTGGTGGGTTTAATTAGCCAAATAAACTTTGCTTTGCTTTGTCTGGATTGATTTTAATTTTGGGCTTTATATTTTTTAATTTATTTATATAGTACTAATCTTTTTAGGTATAAATGATCAGTTTCAGATACAGTTTTAATGTGGTTTAGTAAGAAATATATTATATTTTGTTAATTTATCTTTAAGGTATGAGATATTTTCAGTTATGCTTATATGAAGTATAATAAATTAAAATTGGAATTTTTTTTATTTGTAGTTATTATGATATATAAAATATCTGTATTTTTGGTTCATTGAAATTTTAATTTTTATGGAAATAAAAAATAATTTTTTATATTAAGAATTTTCAGGGTAAAGTGTTTTGTTAATTAAACAGTGTTGACATCCAGGAAACAACATTAAGTAAACCCGGGTTGTCACTTTACTATAGTGTCAACATTAAAAGTGTCAACATGGCTACTGTCAACATTTTTAATGTTGACATGGGCGCTGTTTCCAGATGTTCTACCAGCTCTGGATTATCCATGCTCAGATAGACATCCAGGTGATTCCACTTGCGTTCTTTCTTCTTCCTGAGGCCACCAAGGTCTTCTGCACCTGTGCTTTTACCATCCTCTGCCAAGCACTTTTCCTCCTTCCTGATGACAACAATGCCAAGAAGACCCCCCTACACCTACACCAACCTTCCTGCCGCTGACAAGGACCAGACCACCCTGGACTTGGAGGAAAAGGTAATGCTGAGAGATCTGGAGCCTCACATTTGCATTATGGACTTTGAGCCTGCTCAATTCAATGCATTTGAGCAGCTGTTCAGCAGGGAGGTGTAGGGGTGCCACTTCCACTACCTCCAAGCAGTTGCTTGGAATTTGCAGGCCCATGCTGAGCTAAGTAGGTTGAGCCAGAGAAATACATTGAACACCTGCAAATTTGTGCCAGCACAATTTAGTGCTTTGGCTTTTTTAAAGCCAGAGCATACTGCGCAGGGGTTTGAGGTTCCTTCAATGGATCTCTTTGTTTCAAAGCATCCAGAGCTCAAGCTTTTCCTTGAGTACTTTGAGCCCCAGTAGATTGGGAAGTTTGTCACTCAGATGTGAGGTAAGGCCCAAGCCAAGGCCAGCTGGAATGTGTACCAGGCTGCAGTGAATGGTGAGCTGGAGACAACTTTTGCACTTGAGGCTTAACATAAGCATCTTAAGGCTAACTTTGGGCTCTATCCAAAGTTCAATAAGTTCTTTTTCCTCCTCCAGCACAAGCAGGAAAAGATCATCTCCAAGCTCAGGAATCTAGTCAACTGTGTCCCCCCATCAAGCCCTCCACAAAGTCCTCCCTCTTCAACAAGGCCATCCAGAATGTGGCCAAGCATAAATACAAGGCTTTAAAGATCAAGCAGCAGTTTGAGCACATTGCAACTGCCCTCTTGGAAGGGTCCAAAATGAAGAAGGGCAAAAAGGGGAGGAGTAAACTTGCTTGATTATATGATTTTTACTTTTAACTTTTAACTTTTCAACTTTAATTTTTACATTTTAGTTTTGATCATTTAGTTTTTTTAATTTTTCTGTTTTTTAATTTAATTAGATCTTACTAATTATTTCATGTATATATGGTAAGTTTGATATGAATATTTATTGTTGAAAGTGAATGAAATATCTCAATTTTTGTTAATTTACTAGTAAAACATAAAATATTCACAGTTGTGCTTATATAAAGTATATCAAATAAATATATTTATTTCTTTATTTTACATAACTTATATTATTGGTTTTATGTTTCTTTTTATCTCATTGGAAGTTTAATTTTTATGGTAATCAAAAATGTTTTTATAATGAAGAGTATAAATTACATAGTAAAATGAGAATAATTGCTTGCTTCTCCTTATTCTTATTAATTAAGGTATAGTTTTTATTGCCTTTTTAAAATTTATGGTGTCACTTTAGTATATCATAGTTTTATAGCTTAATTTTTTACATTAAAAGTTTTCAGTAGATCAAGATCTGTTAATTAAAAAAGTGTCAATTTCCAGTTGTTAATCATGAAAAAAGCTGAATTCTCACTTTACTTAATAGTCAATCACCAGGGAGTCAATTTTACCACAGTTGCCATTTATATGGTATGCAGTATTGAGGCTTTTTATTAATAAAAAGTTGGACAACACTACATTTAAATGTTTAGTTTTGGAATTCTAAGTATTGACAGAGCAAAATTATGAATTTTGAAAGTCAGCCTAAAATGTTGTCGTAATCCTGACAGTCAACTTGTAGAAAGTCAATATATTTGAGATAAATAACTATATAAAAAAGATAGAAATATTATTTAAATTAAAATCAGGCTTGAAATCTGTTCTTAAATGGGCTGTTTTGATTTTTGGCTATAATAAAGTTATAGTCATATGATTTTTAAAAACTAAGTACACATATTATAATAAGTAGTTTTATTATTATGAGAAGTTTTGGGGTTCTAACAATACCATTATGTAATATTAAAATTTTAATCCATGTCTTATCTTATTAACCTAACAAAGGTGTGGACTTTGCCATTGTTGGCCTTCTTTTATAGTGGAGCCACTGTTAAATCTTGGTTAAATTATGTTTTTGTGTTTTCTTAACTTATTCTCCTTGTCTTGGTTTTACTTTCATGTTGTTTTTTCTTTGTGGAGACATTAAATGATACTATATAAATCTTAGTTTTAACATATATGTCAATATTTTGGGTTCTTAAAAAAGAAGGATTGTTTTTATTAGAATAATTATACATGTTGATATTGGAGGATCTGTATTAAGACAGATGTCCTTCCAATTGATGTGGTGGTGATTGCAGCAACTGGTGGAGCTCTGTTGTTGCTGGAGCCAGATAATAGGGAAGGTCCTGTGGTTGATAGACGTGACACTGGCAGCTTTGGGCGTAGGTGGGTTGACAGGATCTTGAAAGTATCAATAATACACTTTCATTGGATCCTTGACACTACTACTATTTGATAGGTAGTAATGTTGATGGTTTATTAATTGTCTACCTTCCAATTGATCTTAGAAGGACTTTATATAGAGTAAAAGTAGTGGCCAGACTAGCATCTAGCTGCTGATAACTCTTATTAGCTAGTCTATCATCCTCAAGCTACTAGTTTCAACCCCCAGAGTTAGATTATAAACCTGAATAGCGGTCTTAGAATGAGGTAATATCCTAGGCTGTTAATTTCTTCTCTTAAGCATGGATACTCCTTGACTTAGTTGAAGCCAACTAAGTTGACATCCATTGGGCGGGGTCCTGTCTTGTGATTAGCGTAATGTGCACTACACATGGGTAGTCCTCTGTCCCATTTCTGGGTGAAACAGTTATTGTAATACTCTATCTTATTCCATCTGGTGGATGTGTGTTTGCTTCAGTAATCCCAAATGGTTTGCACTTAATTATTTGAACTTCTTAATCAGCCAATGACTTTCAACCCTGAATGTCTCAGGTATATTCCAAATAGGGATCCTAGAATTAACTTGATATAGTTTTACCATCATTCAGAATAGATGCCTCATATCTGGTAGTAGCCTGTTTAATATTGGCCCATAGTCCTAGTAATGAGAATATAGATCAGTCTACCCTGATAGATCAGGATTTTCTGACAATATAAAATCTAGCTTAATTTAATATTTGGGGGTTAACCCAAACATGTCCAATGGTTTCAAAGCTATATTAAACCACTAATATCATATACAGCAAAGCTTGAAATTCTTACCCACTATATTTAAAACAACTATGAAACAAAGGGCCAAATATAAATAACTTATTATAAGTAAATATATTCCAGATTATATATTATTTTATTAATAAATATATTTAACTTTAAATTTATGTCAACGTTGTGTAGTCTCATTTTGAAGTCAGCCTAGACTTAAAAGTATAATAATTTGATATTTTTAATAGTAATTTGCTTCTTATTTTTTAATGAAAATTAAGTCTATTCTTAATTGATGTCAACATTGGCTTTTTTTTCTCATTGAATATCAATTCTACCATTATTATATAATATAATATAATATAATATAATATAATATAAAAAATACTTTATTTAGTAATTGATTAGTAGGCTTCAGCCTAAGTGTCAAATCAAAGTTGACTTTTCTACTTGTAACAAAATGTCAATATGCAGACAGTTTAAATGCTGAAAGTTGCCCCCATAATCTAGGAAAATTATTTTCTACTCAATGAAGCCCTGACACCCCTAGTCTCCAATATTGAATTGGTCAATCTTATGTTAATCTTATTAATTAGTGTTGTCAGAAAGTTGATACATTCTAAGTCTTTGGATAAACCTCTTGACTTTGCAAATAAGTTGAAATCATCTTCCATGACTGAGCCAGATGAACTGAGCCTCCCTTGATCTAAAACTACAGATAAAGTAGTTTCTTCCAAAACTATTTCAGAAAAATCAGCTCCACTTCCAAGCAATACAAAGGCGCTTGGTTCCTCAAAGGTGTCAAATACTCTGATTCAAGCTGCAAAGAATATTGTGGATACATCAAGATACTCTTTGAGATCACAGAAGCCACCTAAGGTTTTAAATTCCTAAAAAAATTATCAATAAACTTATTGTCATCTTGCTCTAGGTAAATTCTTATGAGTATGATCCTTTTTAATTGTAAGTGATTTAATCTCAATTCAAAAGCTATTCACTGACACCACATCCCAGTCTAGTAGATTCTGTGTTTAGGTTGTGTGACAGATCCAGGAAATTCATGCTTGCTTTTTCATTATCCCGGTCTGACTATTTTACAGTTTGACAGGGAATCCTTTATGTAAGCTATGATGAGCTTGGATTCTGGGCAAGCAATCTTGGCGTTAAACTTGTTGCCATCTGATGATCCCTTCCACGTTTTTTTCTTCCCATAGTCTTAGCTACAGACTGTCTCTTTCATTCCATGGTAGTCTTATTTCAGTTAAAAGCCAAAAACACAAAGCATAAAAAGATTGAGGGGAAAGTGACCATTGTCACACATAAGTATCATTTTTTATTAATTATTATCATGTTTTGATTATATACCAATTGGGGTACATTTGCTAAAAAACCCTCTGGTTCCAGAATCACACCTGGATTCCTATCACATGGTTTATGACAGAACAGTGTCATTCAATCCAGATCTTTACCAAAAAGATCTTCACACTCTTAACCTATAAGAATGTGCCATAATACATTCCATAATCACCTGATTCCTTCTGTGGAAATGCATTGCTTTGGCTTGAAGCATTCCAGACTTCTGATACCAAAACCCTGTGGAATATACATATTCCTGATCCAAGCTATCCTTGTTCCAACTGGGAACCAGCTGATTAATCCTGAATGTATAGACACCATTGTCTATATTTAGTTATTTTTGCATTTAATGGTTTTTTGCCTTAAATCCCATTAAAACTCTTCAAAACTTGAACCAGGCAGCGCCCTAGTGCCTGAAACATTCACTGAGTGGTGCTTTACAAATCAATTAGGCGGCGCAGCAGCGCTTCTAACCCTATTAATTTTCCAAAACGGCGCTTTTAAACACAATTTGGGGTTTTACTTTTTGGCTAACCTTAACCAAAATTATTGACAAAGTCAAGGCAATTACACAATATAATTAAATCCTCATTAAGTATATTCCCAGCATATATTAATTAACCTTCCCAGTTAATAAATTTTTTTTGAGACACCTAGCCTCATAATCTGAACCATTCAGATGATTCATTAAAGCCCTCAATTAGTACAGCCTAATTGATTCCTGGGTAATCCATTACTACACTGTAAAATCTCTCCAAGGCCAATCCTATTGTTTTGAATTTCAACATATGAAATTCATCACAATTCAACTTATTTGTGAAACCACAGCCCAATGTGACTGTAGTACAGTCACAGGTTGCAACCATTTTTTTAAAATTAGCAAACAATAGCAGTTGCCTTCTCCAGATTAACATACATTTCAGTTCTTTCAAAGAGTTGGCTCAATATTTATTGAAGTCATCTGCTTCTTGCTACATTGCGCAAGAATCTGACAAGTGTGTCCTGATTAAGTTTGGGGATTATGTCACCTATTTATGGAGCAGGAAGATATCATGTCACTTGTTTTTCTGTCAATTGGTCTTCTGTCAAACTTGATACAACCATCTTTTTCTTCCTAAGTAATTTTTTAACTTTACAATTAGTTAAAAATTAAATATAATCTATTTACTACTAAAGGCTATACTTCACACATTTAATTATTTATAATTTCATTTTTTGTATTTAACAGGTTTAATTTTAAATATCTACCTTTTTAAAAGCTAATTAAATTAAATTTGACTGCTAGAAGATAAAATAAGAACATTAAAAGTTTCAAATAATAACTTTTTAGGAAAGACTTTCTTTTTTTGTATTTTGATTTATTGTGAAGTTAAAATTTTATATATGAAGAAAATTATAGCTGGATAAAATTTTACTGAAAATCAGTTGGCAGAAAAAATTGTCAGAATATATTCCTGACCCTATTTTATACAGATACTGTAAATTCAGAACCTAAACGTAAAAATGTGGGATTGTCAAATCCTTGGTCCAAATTTCAAATCACTTTTGCGGGCAACTCAGCTGAGTGAAAAATAAAATATTTAATAAAATCAAACATTTAATTTGACTTTTTTGGTTTATATAAACGGCAAATTTCAAATCTCTTGAGCAGATAACTCAACTAACAAAAGACAAAACATAGCAAACAAATGCGGGATACATGAATCAGAAATGCAGGATTCTAATGTACAATTTGAGATTCCCTGTATTTCAAACAAATCATAGACATCATGGAAAACTTAACAAATCTGAAATTGCAAGATTGTCAAATCCAAGAACCAGATTTCAAATCAAAAATGAGGTGAATTTGAAATAAATATAATTTATGGGCATCTCAAAAAGGATTTCAAAGGATCTAGAGTGGATTTGTGCTAATTCTTTTAGGAATCATAGGCATTCTCAAAAATTGCCCTATTCCATTTTAGGACAGCTAAAATTTAGATGCTTGATTACAGTAGATTTAAGAAAATACTAATAATAAAATAGAATTATATATTATAATCTGTTTTTACCATGTTGCCTTTTCCTTGGTGTGTTGATAGTATATTTGCTGTTGATAAGGTGTTTGCATTTAACTGGATGGTTTCACCTCCAGTTGCCTTGGCAATGGGAATTCAAGTTGCTTCTCTGAGACTGGATGTGGTTGCAGAGGCAACTTGATTTCTAATTGCCAAGGCAACTGGAGGTGAAACCCTCCAATTAAATGCAAACACCTTATCAACAGCAAATGAACTATCAACACACCAAGGAAAAGGCAACATGGTAAAAACAGATTATAATATATAATTCTATTTTATTATTAGTATCTTCTTAAATCTACTGTAATCAAGTATCCTTAATAGCAGTACATGAATACATAGTGCAGTAAACTGATGGTTTATCTTTTCCTCTCCTTTCTTCCTTGAAACAAAGTTTTATTGGCCCCTTGACTACGCTGGGGGCCAAAAAACTTTTAAAAAATTTCTGTGTCATCAGGAGAGTAGCTCATAAATCATAATTTGGTTTTATGGTTGCTACATTAGTGATTTAGAGTACAGAATATTGCATCATTTCCAGTTTAGACAATTTTACATTTCACTTAATTTCATGTCTAAAAATGGTTGTTGAGATTGAATTTTTCACTTGATTTTATCCAGAGTGGAGCTTCTTGATTTGGGTTGATTTGTCTTAGTTTCTTACTTTACATTCAATTTGGATTCCAGTTCCTGCAATTAATATCTGAGTTTACTAGTGGCATTCAAAAGTGACTTGAAATTTGGTTCTTGGATTTGACAATCCCGCAATTTCAAAAAACTTAGTAAACTTGCTGAAAATGGTTGATGGATTTGAATTCTTCAAATCTGATTCCAGTTAATTCATTTTGTCCACTGGAAATATGCAGTTCAACTTGAACTTTGTAAAGTGTCTATGAGTTCCTGCATTTTTAAAAATTCAAATAAAAATACAAAAAAATCAATTTAATTAAAAAAGGCTATCCTGCAAAAGTGATTCAAAATTTGGACCAAGGATTTGACAATCCTGCATTTTTATGTTCAGGTTCTGAATTTACAGTACTAAGTTTATCCAAGAAGTCTTAAATAGAGAATTTTGTAAACCTATCCATACAAAAACCAGAATTTAAGGCAACTGTCTGAATGTAACATCCTACATGTCAACAATTCCTAAAAAAATATTTTTGTATTTGTATTGTATGTTTATTGATTTTTCACCTTAAATAATTGTTTTTAATGTTAAAAGTTAATTTTAATTTTAATTTTCAGGTTTTAAGTAAAATTGTAAAAAAATAAAGCCAAAATAAAACTTGGTATTGGTGATATGGAGGATGTTAAATTCTGAAAGTTTAAATTCTGATGGTTACCAAATTTAACTTATCAATTTTAGTATATGTCAGCAAGTTTATTTGGTCAGACACCCAGGGTGACTGTTGTACAGTCAATCTTTTGTTGTGGCATCCAGTGCTGAAACTATTGAAGCTGAGGAAAAACATCCCTAGTTTCATCAAACTTTTGATTAAAATATAAATTTATATAAATGACATGAAGTCAAATTAAGTTTAATAGATCAAAATGTTAAATCTATGAACAGGGGCTCTTATAATTTAATATTAATTATGTGATTCTTTTTGAAATCACAGCTAAAAGAGATTAAATAGCCTTCATTTGAATGATATCTATACTGTTAAGATAATTGTGGTGTTTCAGTTCTTTGGACACCATGACATGTCCTGGGTCAAAGCCAGGTGCCAACTGGATGGGGTTGTTATTCTCCAGATGGAGCAACTTCTTGGTCTGATGTTTGTATTAGGCTTGCATAGCTGCAAATTCTTTGATTATCTTCCCCACAACTAGGCAAGCATTGCCTCCAGGGACCTTGACCTCAGATGGAGGGAGCTCATCTGGGGGCTGGTACCAGTCCTTGAACAGCCTTGTGTACTCATTACCTATGAGCTCCTTGCCTTGAGTGGTCATTTCTAAGTGCCTTGAAAGTCTTTTCCATTCCTCTCTTACAGTCTTGATGGTTGTTAATCTTATGCAGCTCTATCAATATATGTCCTCTTCACCTGCCCTAGAAAAGAAAATTTTATGTGCCTTACTCATTGAGAAAAAACACAACTAGGGGTAATGAATGAGGGTTGAGAGTGGTGTTTATTAAACTCATAAGGAAAATCCCCTTAGAAACATTATGTTTTATAACCTGTTCTGGGAGGTGCAATTTGGGTCTGCCAAGTCTTAGAGTCCTTGTCCTTAGTCTTGGGCTCCTTTTCTTTGGTCTTGGACTCCTTCTCCACATTTTAGAGTCCTTGTGATGTTGCTTGTGTGTCCCTATTTTGATCTGTGGATCTTGTGCTACCCTGCTCTTGGTCTTATGCTCCTTCCTGGTGATCCTGGGCTCCTTTTCCTATGTCTTGGGCTCCTTGGGCTGGCTTATGGCTTTAAAAATCCACTATATTCCCCTTGTTTCAAGATGTTCCCCCTTAAATAGCTCCTTTTTTTGGTATTTTTCCTTCCTGACTTCTGGGGTTTTCAGGATTAAACTATGCAGTTTTTCCTGCTTTATAATAAATTAAACTTATATTCTTACTTTATCCAATCAAAGGGTATTTTTCCTTGTTGATTCCCTTATTTTTTAGGATTTTTTCCTTAACTTTAACCAATAGAAAACATTAATTAAACAGGCCTTGACCTGCAGCCAATCAGGCATCCGAATTGGCTGGTTTTGCCAAAAAATTCCCCAGATGATTTGGTTTTGACCCTGGTTCAAACCTGTTGTCATCTTGCTCTGTAAAAACCTTGGCTCTGTGTTTCAAACAGATTCTCCCTAATTCTTATCATTTTTTGCCAGGTCTTTTTTTGTTTTGATCAATTTTTTACTTAATGGGATTTTTTACCTGAATTTCTTCAATTTTTCTCTGTGTTTCCCTGTGTTCTCCTCCCCCAGTGAAACTTGAACCCACCTGTCACTTGCCCCACACTCCTTTTAACACCTCAGTAAATCCCAGCTGTTGTCCCTAGAGTTTCCATGTGCTGTTCCATCTGCTTCTGCCTCCTGTTACTCAATCAGCTCTTAATAAATTCTTTATTAAATTCTTGAATTATTTTATTTTTTTTACTTCTTTATTTATTTATTTTTTTCCCTATCACTTTTTTAATTATTTTCCTTCTTAATTCTTTTACTTCTCTTATCCCTTTAAATCTTTTCCTTCTTAACTCTCACTATTTCTGTTCTCAACCTCTTCTGATAGCCTTTACCTATGTCTTTTGCTGATCACCACCATTGTCTTTCCCCTATTCTGCTAGTCTTCATCAGTCAATACCTCAGACTCAGGTAATAAGTCTACAAGTATACTGGCTTTTCACTGGGCCCCTGCAAGTGACCTCTACTTGGTCCATTTATCCACAGATAATCCTCATGTCTGTGCAGTAGTCTTCACTCACTCAGGTGGTTAAGTCTGAGCTTTCAGTTGCAAAGTAACCAAATTTACTTCCCAGAGACATTTTTATTATCAAGTTCTGCAGCTGCTTCCCCAAGCAGCTACCCTGATAACGTCTCTAGACATATCCATGCCCCCAATGTGGCTTCATGACTTCCCCAAAGCCTCCAGGAAAACACAGATGGGGACACCCTACCAGTCTGTTAGGTAAGTTGCTTACTCACAGACCTCCTGTAAGTGCACAAGAGATTGTGGAGCTACCTCAGCTCCTCTTTTCCCTAGCAGTTGTTGGTTATCTGCTAGGTTACATCACCCATTCTCCCTAGCAGCCAATGTCACCTGCTAGGTAGAAGAGCTGTCCCTACCCAGTAGTCCTTTTTTACCTACTGAGTTAAGACTTCATCCTCTACTAGTAGCCAATGTTACCTACTAGGTTTGGACACCATAAAGCACCCTAGCAGCCAATGTACCTGCTAGGCTGCTCTATTTTCTGCCTCTATTAGTCATTTGTTATCTACTAGGCAGGTCTTATCTTCCCTAGTAGCCCACGTCACCTACTAGTCCTCTACCTGTCCCAAAACTATTACACTTTGCCAAATTTCAGCATAGAGTCTTTATTGTGGCCAAATCAGCCCTCACCTGCACAAAAGCTTCAATGTGGACTATCACACCCTCTGTGTTGGAATATCTTGGCCTTCTGGCCCCTGTTGTAGACACTGTGTCTTCATTTATATTTCAAATTGCTTTTGATCTTCTGGTGGTGTCCTGGCCTGTGTTGTACCTATTGTCTTCATCTTCTTCCATTTGTGATTTTCCCCTCCAGATTCTCTTCCTAATTTAAACTTTAGTTGTTGCCTTCTGCTATAATACCAAAGTCACAAACCTAGTGAGCACCACCTCCCAATTTAATTTAGTGCTGTTAAAGAAGCTGATGATCTTTTTAATTTATCCTTGAGTTTCTTTTCTGAATAGTTCAGCATTTTATTTTTTTCTTATCCCTACTGCTTGTATCAATCCCTGGTGTGCTTAATTTGGTTGATAAACCCTAACTTATATCTTCCTCATCCTCATTTCTCTTGCTTCATTCCTTTCAACATTGTCTTGAACCCCAAAGAAACTTTGTTTCCCTTAAAAAAGTGCTTGTGTTGGTTGAAAGATCTCTCTACACTTAAAATCACTTTTATAAATTCAATTTAAAAATTGAAATTTTTACTATCTTACAAGGTATCTTTATTGAAGTTTAAAAACAGTTTTATGATGCACAAGGATACTAGGGGAGGAAAGAAGCTTAAAGAAAAGAGTGGAGCAGCAGCAGCAGCTCTGAGAGCTATGTCGGAATACACAGTGGTTGTTCCCAAAGACTGGGAAGACCAGTGGGACAATGACAGAACTGCAGGCCTTAATGGAAGCAGGAAACCCCAGCCCAACAAATACACAATCAAAAACAAAGGGGTTGCAGAAGCAGGGCTTGGTCCAGGAGAGGAATTGGACAACCCTAATGTTGTGAATACCAATATTCACGCTTTATTGATTTTGCTTTTTTAGGTTATTTTGAGGAAAAATCTCTTGCTTTTGCTTTTGGTCCTTGAAATGAGTATATTTCCAAATTATTAAATTCAGCTGTCTGGTTTCCTGATTCTGCGCAACTCACCTGCCCCACTCATACTTGTGGCAAGTGATCCTACTGTCCTATTATTGTTTTGGGGTATCACTAAAAAATATATAATACAATTTCCTATCTTCAATAAAATTTAAGTTCTATTCACATTTCTGTATATTTGTTTTCAAGTACTTTGGCGCCTCTCTCTAGCCACAACTAGTAGAGACTTATTATTCAGGGCATCAAGGTAATTACATCACCTTCCCTGCCAACTAACTGTTACTTAGTATGAATCCAATCATAAGGTTAGGATTTCCTGTTGTGTGTCTGTGCTGCGCCTCAGAACACAACAAAAATGATGCTCACTACAGGGGCTGTAAGCCCCTTAGTTATCTCTTTTGCCATCAAGTTTTCAGGTTCATTTACTCCTCCCATACAAGAGCTGTCTTCACCATAAATCACCAGTCCTCCTATAGAGGAAGATATCTCAGACTCACATATTTTCCCCACTGTCTTGAACTTAGGGAATGGCCCCTGTCTATTAGCTTACCCCATGGGTACCCCCAACTTGGAGCAAGTCATGACAATAGCCCTTGGAATAGCCTGTGATGAAGCCATCCTCTTCCTTCAACTAAAGTTAAATTGAGCATAATATTATAAGTTGATTTTTGCCCTGCAGTTCCTGCAACATCTCCTCTCAGCAGCTGGCTCTGCTGAGCATCTACTTTCATCCTTTGTGCAGCCTGCCTTAGCCCATCACCAAATGGATTTTGGGGCTTTATGTCCAAGAGATATTGTCTCCTCAAGCTGCTGTAACTAAACATTTGGATCAGTTTGCTGCCTACCAGCAGTTGATTCACTCTATGTTCTTTTTGGTATCTGATAACCAACGCAACTCCATTACCCCTCAGGATCACTTGGTTGCCTCTATAGAGTGAATGTAATTATCTATCCCTGACTATGTCAGGAAACGTCTGCATGAATTTCATCAGTTATAACAACCCTGAAAAACTCAAGTAGACTCCACCCTAAACTCTTACCTCTCTGACTTCAAACAACTTGTGAAACAACTTAATGTGTTTAGCACCTACTCCTTTGATCAATTACAACAGGTGGCAGAGCATGCTACTTGAGATCTCCATGAACTACAAGAGAAGTTTGATCAAGAAAGAGCTGCCACAGCTGCCTCCATTGTCAAGCTTCAGACCCAAGTAAACAAGTTGTCTGCACCTAAACTGAATGTTCCTCCTTCTCCTCTGTCTGATGACATGATGGATAGGGAACAGAAAGTATGGAACACTAACAGAGAACTATGTGCATCCACTTGTAGTCAAGGAAATCCTGCAGACCCTCTGCAGCCAGACCCTCAAGTAATTGCCTTGACTTCACAAGTTGCTACTCTTCAACAAGAAGTTTCTTTTCTCTGCTCTACTGTGGCATATATCAATAATTTGGTTGGGCTCACTGAAAAAGATGGCTGCTGATCTGGATTGCCAAGGAATCCTCAAATCCAGTATTCTAAGGGGTTGATTGCCCTAGCCAATGAAGTAGATCATCTGAAGCAAGATCACCTCAGCATTAAAAATGATGTTCAAAAGATGAGTGAGTTAGTTGACTCTGTAAATGACAGGTTCTCCCTTTGTCTCACAGTGGAACCTTCTTTGACCTCTTGTTTAGCTGAGCTTTCAACTGTGGTGACCATGCATGGTTGAAACCTGGATGTTACTGAGCAACAGACTGAACAATTCAACAACTTGGGTGCCTGCACCTCTGAGACTTTGATCACTCTTGAACAAAGATTTGCTAGTTGTGGGAACAACAGCCCCCCTCTGAATCCAAAGCTGAATTCTTTCTGTGTATCAATGTTCTAGATAGTGTTGTGTTCAGAGGTGCGGCACAGACACACAACGGGAAATCCTAACCTTAGGATTGGATTTGTACTAAGTCTTGGTTAGATGACAGGGAAGGCTATGCAATTACAATGCGGCCCTGGAAGAATAATCTATACTAGTTGTGGCTAGAGAGAGGCGCAGAAGTACTGAAGACACAAAGACAAAAATGTAAATAGAACTTAATTTTTATTGGTGAATAGG
The DNA here is from genome assembly GCA_014839935.2 of Entomophthora muscae. NCBI lineage: Eukaryota > Fungi > Entomophthoromycota > Entomophthoromycetes > Entomophthorales > Entomophthoraceae > Entomophthora > Entomophthora muscae. The sequence goes on along the minus strand of QTSX02001560.1, from coordinate 136,898 downwards.
AAATGGAATATATAGTGGTTAGAAATATCACAAAACACTACCAGGACAGTAGGATCACTTGCCACCAGCATGATTGGGGCAAGTGAGTTGCGCAGGATCAAGAAACTGAACAATTGTATTTCCTGATTCAGTCATCAACTCATTTTGAGAGGCAAAAGTGAAACAAGGGATTTGTCTTCAAAATGGCCCATAAAAGGCAAAATTGACACATGGTGAATAGTGGTATTCACAACATTGCTCTCCCCTAGATTGGCCTTAGGGGGTGGTATTTGCAAAGGAACTTAGCATGCACTCAAGCAAAGGGAGGGCCACTGGAGAGGAGCTTTACAGTGTATTTGGACCCTTGTTTGAAGGTCACTTCCAATGGGCCAATCCACAGAGTGTCCAGCTTATGCGCGCGCCCACCTACTCTATGTTGGTGTTAAAGAACATGGTTGCCAATATCAAATTCAGGCAAGGGGGAGCATCCAGCATTATTAGGGGAAAGTTCAAGCATCTTAGTCTTGTATGAAGAAGTGTAGGCAATGGCCTATATATTGATTATGCAGTTGACTAGATCCTTGATGTGATTGTCAGGGTTCATGCCTTATAAGAGGAAAGCAGAGGGGCCCCAAGAGAAATGGGGTAGTAGCCTCTTGCCTATAAAGAATAGCAAAGGGGGAATACACAGTGACATGATGTTTTCTAAGGTGATACGCAAATAGAGAAGCAGGTAGGTATAGGTCCTAATTGGCAGCTTCAGAGTAGGTGAGCTTTCTCATGATGGAGACCAGTGTTGAATTTTCACGCTTGACGGCCCCATTGGTAGAAGGGTTGTAGAGGGTAGAGAAGGACTGGTAAGACCCCAAAGCTTTGACAAAAGAGGTTACCAGCTTGGCATTGAAGTTATTTCCATTATCTGAGAGCAATACTTGAGGACAGCCATGGCAGTAGAAAACATCTTGTAACAGGAAGGCAGCAGTTGTCTTAGCTGTGATGTCCTTTATAGGGCAATCCTCCACCCACTTGCTGAAGTGATCAACAGCAATCAGGATAAAGCAACACCCAAAATGTGAGCAGGGGAGAGGACCTACTGCGTCAATGCTGACAGTATGAAAAGCATGTTGAGGGGGAACTAATTTGAACTTGTGGGCAACAGCTTGAGGCCCCTGCAGCTGGCAGTTGTGGCAGCTGGCTATGACGTCTGAGATTAGCAGGCAAAGTTTTTCCCAGAAGTAATTCTTCTAAGCCAGTCAAAATTCTTAGTGATGCCTCTCTGTCCAGTCTCTTTATGAGCTTGTAACACCAACAAAAAGCAAAAACTGGGAGTTACATAGGGCAGATACTGATCTTGTACTTTTTTTAAGAGTTGATTGTTGTGTATGAGAGTATATTTGGATAGCTTGGACAAGGCCAGTTGGACCTCTTCTGTCTTGCTTTCCCAAGAAGAAGGGTATCCAATTAGTTTGTACAATTGGTCAGTTTCTGCAGGATGTAAAGCAAAAAATGGGCATTCTGGATAGCCCATCAGCTTTCTGATATTGAATCCCAGGGCAATAGAGCAAAGTGAAGTTGTAACCTTGCAGACGTAGGGCCCATTTAGCTAGGCGCCCTTCTGGCTCCTTAAGTTGTTGTAAACATTTAAGCAAAGTGTGGTCAGTGACAACTGTGATTTGGGTACCATACACCTAGTGGCAAAACTGTTTGACTGCATGCAACACGGCAAGACGCTCCTTCTCTGTGATACTATAATCTTTTTGTGCTTGTTTAGCACGCAAGAAGTGTAAGCCACAGGATGGTCTACACCCTTGTCATCTATTTGGACCAGAATAGCTCCAATAGCAAGGTCACTAGCGTCAGTGTATAGGATGAACTTCTTATCATAGTTGGGATACACTAGGATTGGCGCCTCTTTGAGTTTTTGCTTAAGGGTTTCAAAGGCTTGCTGCTGACTGGCGGTCCATTCAAAAGGGACATTATGTAATAGCTGGACTTGAGGTTTACTAGTATTGGGAAGTCAGGGATAACCTGTCTGTAGTAGCTACCATCCCTAGAAAGACTTGTACCTCTCACAGGTTGGTGGGTGGAAGCATTTTGTCAATGGCCTCAACCTTCTTAATCATTGGGCAAATCCCTGTCAGGGTTACTTCATGGCCTAGAAAACAAGGCGCTCTTTGAAGAAGTTGCACTTGGAAGGTTTTATCTGAGGCCAGCTTCCCAAATCTTAATGAAAACCTCTTTGAGATGAACCAGGTGATTGATGAAGGTAGCACTGAGGACTGTGATATCATCCAAATATACTAGGACGCATGACAGCTTCAAGTTGCAGAGTATGGAGTCCATGGCCCTTTGGAAGGTGGCTGGGGCATTGCAGAGTCCCTTTGGCATGTGAGTAGGCTCAAAAACCCTTCAGATGTAATGAGCGCAGCTTTTTGGCAATCCTTGGGTGACAGATCAACTTGCCAGATCCATTGCAGAGAAAAACTTAGAGCCTCTAAGACGTTGGAGAGCATCATCAATACACGGCAAGGGGTATGAGTCCTTCTTAGTCAAAGAGTTCAATTGGCGGTAATCAATCAAAATGCAATGACTCCATCTTTCTTCTTTAAGATGAGTAGCGGGAATGCCCAAGGACTTTGTAAAGGTGCTAGCAGCCCAGCATCCAATAGTTGTTTGAGCTCTTTAGATACCTGGGCATCCTCCACGCGGCTGTGGAAATATGGTTTAGCACAGAAGGGGGGAGTGTTGCCAGTGTCAATCTGAGGATAACACCTTTGGCTAGCCCATAGTCAGTACTGTCTTTAGCAAAGATGTCAGAAAATTGGTCCAGCGGGTCTAGCACCTCTTGCTGTTGAACTGTGGACAGCTGTGGAAAGTCTTACACAGTGAACAAGGATAGGACTTGGGGCTCATTCTCGGGTAGATTAAAATCTTGGAACATGCCAAAGTGATTAAGAGACAGGACATCAGGAGCGCCCAAAAATTTGCCATATCCGACAATCTGCACCCTAGATACAGTCATGGGAAGTGCAGTCAGCTTGGTTACCAACAATTGAACAGGGTCCTTATGGGAGACATCTAGGATTCCAGGATAGAGATAAGGTTTGTTACGCCCTAATGAGGGGGGAGAGTACAACTCCAAGAAGGTTTTTTTAGGTAGTTCATATGATATTTGGGAGTCTAGGATGGCCTGAGAGCCAGGGGGCATGATGACAGCAGAAGTGGCTAGGAGAGGGATCCCTTCAGACGCAGGACAAGCCATAGGTAGACATTTCATGTTTGAAGAGTGGGTGTGATATTTGAGGTTGAAAACCCCAGTGGGGTATTCCAAGGCACATGTCCTTAGACGTTTCCAGGGAGCTTTAACCAGCTTTTTAAAGATCAGAGGGACCTTGTATCCCTGAATAGAGAGGTAATCATCTTTCAAGTTAATTATCCCATTATATTCCCGAAGGAACTGAGTGTCAACTAAGAGATTGTAACTCTTGTTTTCCAATACAACTGCTGGTGCAGCTAGCAGAAGCTTGCCAAAAGCATGGGTAGAGTGGAGTACGCCCCTATGGCGCGGGTCATAGACAGTCCAGCCGTGCCATACAACTGGTGATAATTAAGATCAGGGGCAAGTTTGGGTTTCTTCATAAGCTTGGAGGAACCAACGTTGACTGGCAAGCCAGTGTCTAAGAAGGCCTTGATCTTCACTTTTTGAATGTATATCTCTACTCTAGTGGTAGTGCAACCAAAGGGTGGAAGGACAGCCAAGATATCTTGAGCCTCTGCTAGTTCCTTATCCCACTTCTCAATCATGCACCTTAACCCTGGAAGCTCATTATAAACAATTTGGAGAGATAGAAAAACAGATAAATTCTTGAAGACAGCGTCAGCAACCTTAGCAGCTTCTTCTGACAACTCCACTAGCACAGGGAACCTCTTAGCTTGAGTAAGGTAAGGGCAAGAGACAACTTCTTTGGCTTCAGGAAAAGGCTTAGAGGTAGTTGTAGTCTTTCCTAATTGCAATTTATAGGGGACTGTAATGGTTTCAGGAACAACCAGAACAGAGTACCTGTATGCATTGGCATTTTCAGTATCAGAGTCATCCAGGTCAGAGTTATCAGAAATATTGTGGAACAAGAGGAGGATAGGAGGAGCCTCATTATCAGCAGGCTTGGAGTCAAGCTTAGAGGGAGGGATTGAAAGAGACTGGGAAGAATTGTCAACCAAGAGCGTCTCTGCCTCTAGGTTGACTGTTCTTTTCCCGTATACTATTTGATTGGCTCCTTCAACCTGTGGGTTGGTGAAGACTCAAGCATGGTGTCCTATCTGACCAAGGTTTTGGCAACCTTGGCGTCAAGGAGGATTTTGCGAGTTCATAGTAAGAATGCAAGGACCACAGGAAGACAAACCAGAGTTAAAAGCAGCTCAACTTTTCCTAACAACTGCTCCAGAATGGGTAAGGTGCATGTCCTACAACAGTGTCTTTATGCTCTTCATAGAGGAAAGCATAGCTTTAGGGCTTTGAAGTGAAGACACAGAAGATGGTTAACTTTGAGAGCCTGAGCAAAAGCCATGTAAGCTTCATGGGCTGTCAATTGTCTGCTTGCTATAAGTTGCTGTCCTTCCATGTAGAATCTGTCTGCAAACTCAGATAGCGTCTCTTTAGGCTTGGAAGCAATGTGCATAAAAGCGTCCTTTTTTACTTACAGGCTAAGGTCACCACCAAACTTGTCAATCAGAAGCTACTTCATATCTTCCCACGTTTGAATTGTGGGTGGTTCAGACACCACCACCTCCTGGTAAGTTGGGTGTAGACAGGTCAGAATATGTTCTTTCTTAACGTTGTCTGATGCTTGTCTCATGGCAGTTTTGTAGATAGTTAGGAAAGCTGCAATGGTCAAGGTTCTGGGGTCAATGACTTGCTTAAAGGTAGGCTTGAAATGTGCTTTGGAAGTTGGACCAGCATTGTTGCTATCAAGTACGTTTATACACAGGGAAAACTCTGCTTTGGATTAAGAGGGGGGCTGTCTAGCCCATAGCTGATAAACACTCTCTTCAAGGGTAGTCAGGGTCTCAACAACGTGGCACCTGTATTGACGGCTTGTGTGGTCTGTTGTGCAGTAGCATCTAGGCGTTGACCTTGAGTGGTCACTATTGTGGAGAACTCAGCCAGTTGAGAAGTAAGGAATGGCCCCACTGAGAGGCAAGGGGCAAACCTGCCGTTCACAGAGTCAATCAGTTTACTCATCTCTTGTACGTCTCTATCAAGCTCAGTATCTTCCCGCTTCAAATGATCTACCTTGTTAGCTAGGACAATTATTTCCCTAGCACATTGGATTTGAGAGGCTCCTGATAAGCCAGGGCAGCAACCATCTTTGTCAACAGCCCCAACTGGACTAGCAGCAGTTAGCATCATTTCACGTAGGGTGGTAAGTTCTTGCTGTAGCTCTGCAATTTGAGCAGTCAACTCAAGCACCTGGGGGTCAGGTTGAGGCGCCTCAGCAGGACATCCTTGACTACAAGTAGTTGTATGTATCTCTCAAATAGCATCCCATATCCTCTGCTCTTGATCTGCCAAGTCATTAGAAGGGGGAGAGGGTAGAACATCTGGCTTGGGCGTGGCTAATTCATTCACTTGACTCTGGAGTTTGGCTATAGCAGCAGTAGTGGCAGTTCTCTCTTGACCAAACGCTGTACTGAGTTCATTAAGGCCCTTAGCAGCAAAGTCTGCTATCTGCTGTAGTTGTTTGAATGAATATGTGCTGAATGCATTGAGATGCTGCACAAGTTGTTTGAAGTTGGTGAGATAAGCGTTTAAAGTGGAATCTACTTGAGTTTTCCAGGTTTTTTCTAGCTGGTGAAACTTGTGTAGACACTCTCTCTTGTATTTGGGGATGGACTGGCACATTTGTTTGATAGAAATAACCAAACAGGTCTGGGAGGTAACAGAGTTGCGCTGATTGTCAGATACCAAGGAAAACAGTGAATGGATCCACTATTGATAGGCAGCAAACTGGTCCCAGTGATGAGTAACAGCTGCTTGTAGAGACAAGATTTCTTGGACATGGAGCCCCAAGACCATTTGATGGTGAGCCAAGGAAGGCTGCACAAAGGACTATAGTAAGTTCTCAGCAGAGCCAGCCGCTGAAAGGAGATGCTGTGGAATTTGAGGAGCCAGAATCAATTCATAGTATTCCACTTGACTGAACTGCAGCTGAAGGCAAGGGATAACTCCTTCACAGGCTATCCCAAGGGCTACTGCCATGACTTGTTCTAAGTCAGGGGTACCCATGGGTAAGCAACTAGGCGGGGACCATTCCTGAGGTTCAGTACAGTAGGGATAATAGGCAAGTTGGCAATATCTTCCTCAATAGGAGGGCTATTAATTTCAGATGAAGTTGACTCTTGTATAGGTGGAGGCAAAGGACCTAAAAACGTGGATGTGAAAGGGGTAACCAAGGGGCTTACAGCCCCTGTAGTGAGCACCACTTTTGTTGTGTTCTGAGGCGCAGAACATACACACAACAGGAAATCCTAACCTTAGGATTGAATTTGTACTAAGTCTCAGTTAGATGATAGGGAAGGCTATGTGATTACCTTGCGGCCCTGGAAGAATAATCTCTACTAGTTGTGGCTAGAGAGAGGCGCGGAAGTACTGAAGACACAAAGACAAAAATGTGAATAGAACTTAATTTTTATTTGGTGAATAGTAAATGGAATATATAGTGGTTAGGAATACCACAAAACACTACCAGGACAGTAGGATCACTTGCCACCAGCATGAGTGGGGCAAGTGAGTTGTGCAGGATAAAGAAACCAAACAAATGTATCTCCTGATTCAGTCATCAACTCATTTAAGAGGCAAAAGCAAAAGCAAGTGATTTGTCTTTGAAATGGCCCACCAAAGGCGAAATTGACACATGGTGAATAGCGGTATTCATAACAGATAGTAACAATGGTGGCCCACCCCCAAGACTCATTTGAAACCTACCTTCAAACAGGTCTTTGGTCCTAAACGGCCTTCATTGTCTCCTTCCTGACCATCTACAAGACAGCTATGTAAAGGGCCTCTGATGAGGTATAGAAGGAGCACATTATAACCTGCTTACACCCAACCTTTCAAGAGGTGGTAGTGCCTGAACTTCCCTTCATTAATAATTGGGATGAAATGAAACAGCTTCTGATTAATGAGTTTGGTGGTGACCTCAGTTTAGAAGTGAAAAAGGACGCTTTTATGCACATTGCATTCAAACCCAAAGAAACTTTGGCTGAGTTTTCTGACAGGTTCTACATGAAAGGACACCAATTGATCACAAGCTGCCAGTTTGTGCGCAAATGAAGCATACATGGCTTGCAATCAAGCCCTCAAGGTTAACCAGCTCCTGTGTCTTCACTTCAAGGCCCATAAAACCATGCTTTCTTCTATGAAGAGCATAAAGACACTGTTGCAGGATATGCATCTTACCCATTATGAGGCAGTTGTGCAGGAGAATTGTGCTGCCTCTACCTCTGGTTTGTCTTTGTGTGGCCTGTGTATCCTTACCATGAACTCACATAATCCTCCTCAATACCAGGTTTACTATAACTGTAGTCAAGTAGGTCATTATTCCTGAGTCTGCACCAATCCTCAAGTTGAAGGAGCTGATCCCAAAGAGCAGGTGGGAAAAGAACAGTCAACCTAGAGGTGGAGATGCTCCTGGTTGACAATTCTTCCCAGTCTCTTCCATCATCCCCATCCATAGCAGATTCTGATCATGCCAACTCCAAAGCTCCTCACATTTGCTATTATTCCATGATTTCTCTGATGATTCAGACATATATGATTCAGACATGGATGATTCAGACATTAATGATTACAATGCCTATGAATATTCAGTTCTAGAAGTTCCTGAAATCATTGTGGTCCCTTATAAACTACGCTCTGGAAAGACTACAACCACTACCAAGCCTCTTCCTGAAGCCAAAGAGGTTGTCTCTTGTCCATACCTCACACAATCTAAGAGGTCTCCTGTTCTTGTAGAGTCTTCTGAAGAATCAGCCTAAGTATCTAATGCAGTTTTCAAAAATGTATCAGCTTTGCTTTTTCTTTAGACTGTTTAAAAAGAGCTACCAGGTTTTAGGTACATGATCAAAAATTGTGACAAAAAACTAGCTGACGCCTAAAATATCTTAACTGTTCTTTCACCCTTTGGTTGTACTAACACTCAGGTGGAAATATCCATCTAAAAGGTGAAAATCAAGGCCGTCTTAGACACTGGGTCTCCTGTTAATGTTGTCTCCTCCAAGCTTGTGAAGAAACTCAAACTTGCCCCTGACCTTAATTATCACCAGTTGTATGGCACAGCTGGACTATTAATGACTTGCACTATAGGGGCTTATTCTGCTCTTCCCATGCAGTTTGGCAAGCTACTCTTAGCCGCGCCTGCTGTTGTCTTGGAAAAAGAGAGTTACAATCTCCTAATTGGTGCTCACTTCCTTAGGGAATGCAATGGGATTATTAACTTGAAGGATGTATACCTCTCTATCTTAGGGTACAAAGTCCCTCTAATCTTTTAAGAGCCTGTTAAAGTCCCCAGGAAACGCCTCAAGACATGTGCCTTAGAATATCCCACCGGTGTTTTCACCCTAAAATACTGTACCCATTTGTCCAACATAAAGTGTCCTCCTATGGCTTACTCTACGTCTGAGGGGATTCATCTCCTGGCCACTTCTGCTGTAACCATTCCCTCTAGATCTCAAGATATCCTAGACTCCCAAATATCATATGAGTTACCTGAGCACATGTTCTAGATTTATACTCTTTTCCCTTGCTAGGCTGCAACAAACCCTACCTCTGCCCGGGAATCTTGGATGTCTCTCATAAAATCATGTACAGCTGTTGGTAGCCAATTTAACAGCTCTCCCCATATCTGTTTCCAGCAGTCAGGTTTTGGCTATGGCAAGTTGCTGAATTCTCCTGATGTGCTATCCCTTCATCCCTTTGGTACCTTCCAGGACTTCAACTTACCTGAAGACAAGACACAGGTCCTATTTCTGTTCACCGCTCAGGATTTCCTGCAACTGTCCCCAGTCCAACAGAAAGAGGTGCTCAACCTGCTAGATTAATTTCAGATATCTTTGCTAAAAATAGCACTGATTATGGTCTAGCTAAAGGATTTATTCATCAAATTGATACTGGTGATACTCCCCCCTTCCAAGCTAAACCTTACTGCTGTAGTCAAGTAGAAGACGCTCAGGTGTCTAAGGATCTCAAACAACTATTAGACGCTGGGCTACTTGCTCCTTCCCAAAGTCCATGGGCCTCCCCTTTTCTTATCCTGAAGAAGAAATATGAAGGTCACCGCATTTTGATGGATTATTGACAATTGAATTTCTTGACCAAAAAGGATTCTTACCCCTTGCCATGCATAGACAATGCCCTCTGCCGCCTTGGAGGCTCTAAGTTCTTCTCAGCTATGGGCTTGACATCTGGATAATGACAAGTTGATCTCTCTCCTGAAGATAGACAGAAATCTGTGCTTATCATCTCTGAAAGGCTGTTTGAGCCCAAATGCATGCCTCAAGGACTGTGCAATGCTTCAGCTACTTTCCAATGAGCCATGGACTCCATCCTCTGTGATTTGAAGCTCTTGTGTGTTCTAGTGTACTTAGATGATATAACTGTCTTCAGTGCTACTTTTACTGATCACCTGTCCTATCTTAAGGAAGTTTTCATAAAGATTTTTGAAACTGGACTCAAGCTAAAGCCATCTGAATATGCCTTCTTCAAGGAATGCCTTGAGCTCTTAGGTTATGGAGTAACTCAAACTAAAATCTGACTCATGACCAAGAACGTTGATTTTATTGAAAGAATGCTTCCTCCTACCAATCTTTGTGAAGTACAAGTCTTTTTAGGCATGATGGGTTATTATAGACAGTTTATCCCCAACTTCCCCAATACTAGTGAAACTCTGGTTTAATTGTTACACAATGTCCCCTTTGAATGGATCACTAGTCAACAACAAGACTTTGAGACTCTTAATCAAAAGGTCAAAGAGGCTCACATCCTGGTTTATTCCAACTATTATAAGTAGTTCATCCTTTACACAGATGCTAGTGATCTAGCTATTAGAGCCATCATTACCCAACTAGACAATGAAGGAACAGATCATCCTGTAGTGTATACATCTTGTGTCCTCAATAAGCATGAGAAAAACTATAGTGTCACTAAAGAAAGAATGCATTGCTGTATTACATGCTGTTAAACAATTCTGCCATTATTTTTATGACACTCTTTTCACTGTGGTCACTGATCCCGCTTTACTTAAGTGGTTACAACAGCTCAAGGAGCCTGAAGGGCAATTATCTTGATGGACTCTTTGTCTGCAAGGCTATGATTTTGCTGCACTACATTTCCCCATAATCCAGCATCAGAATGCAGATGAATTATCTCAAATGACTATCCTTGCCCTACACCCAGCAGAAGCTGATCAATTGTATGAACATTTTGGGTATCCTTCTTCCTGAAAAAATGAGACTGAGGATATTCAATCTGGTCTGACTAAGCTATCTGAGAGCACCCTCATCTGTGACAATCAGCTCTTCAAAAAAGTGTACAACCAATATCTGCCCTATGTACACCCTAGTCTTTGCCTTTCAATGGTGCTCCAGGATCATAGAGAGACTGGACATGGAGGCATTGCCAAGGCCTATGACTGGCTCTAGAATAATATTACTGGAAGAATCTTTGCCTGTTGATCCCTGATACTATTGCTAGCTGTCACAACTGTCAGCTACAGCGCCCTTGAGCTTCCTCACATGAGTTTAAATTAGTCCCTTCACAGCATGCCTTTCATACAGTCAGTATTGAAGCTGTAGGACCTCTTCCTTGCTTGCGCTCAGGTTATTGCTTCATCCTGATTGCTGTTGATCATTTCAGAAAATGAGTGTAAGTTTCCCTACTAAGGACATCACTGCTAAGACAACTGCTGCCTTCCTGCTGCAAGATGTATTTTATTGCCATGGCTGCCCTCAAGTGTTGTTTTCTGACAATAAAACTAACTTCAATGCTAAGTTGGTGACTTCTGTTGTCAGGGCTCTGAGATCTCATCAATCCTTCTCAGCTTTCTATGGCTCTTCCACTAATAGGGCTATGGAACATTTTAATTCAACCTTAGTTTCCATCATGCTGAAACTGACCTACTCTAATGCCAAAAATTGGGACCAATACCAGCCTGCTGCTCTCTTTTCCTACCGCCTCAAGTAGGCATTGTGTCACTGGGTACTCTCCCTTTGCTATGTTGCATGGTTGTAAAGCCACTACCCTGTTGCTCTTGGGGGCCCCTACTCTCCTGTGATAAGTCTATGAACCCTGACAACCATATCAAAGACCTAGTCAACCACATCATTGACATACAGGCCACTGCTTATACTTCTGCATATAAGACCAAGATGCTTAAGCTCTCTCCTGACAATGCCGGGTGCTCCCCCTTACCAGAGTTCAATGTTGGAGATCATGTCCTATAATATCAACACAGAGTGGGGGAAATGTGCCTATAAGCTGGATACTTTATGGATTAGGCCTTTAGAAGTGACTTTCAAACGTGGTTCTGAGTACACCATGAAGCTCCTCTCAAGTGGTTGCCCATTTGCTTGAGTGCATGCTAAGTTCCTCTGCAAGTATCACCCCCTAAGGCTAATCTAGAAGGGGCAACGTTGTGAATGCCAATATTCACGCTTTATCAATTTTACCTTTTTGGGTAATTTTGAGGACAAATCCCTTTCTTTTGCTTTTGCTCCTTGAAATGGGTCTATTTCCAAAGTAGGAAATTCAGCTGTTTGGTTTCCTGATTCTGTGCAACTCACCTGCCCCACTCATACTTGTGGCAAGTGATCCTACTGTCCTTGTATTATTTTGGGGTATCACTAAAAAATATATAATTCAATTTCCTATCTTCAATAAAATTCAAGTTCTTACTTTATTTCTGTCTTTGTGTTTTCAAGTACTTTGGCGCCTCTCTCTAGCCACAACTAGTAGAGACTTATTATTCAGGGCATCAAGGTAATTACATCACCTTCCCTGCCAACTAAATGTGACTTAGTATGAATCCAATCCTAAGGTTAGGATTTCATGTTGTGTGTCTGTGCTGGGCCTCAGAACACAACACCTGATTGGCTGGATAATCTCACTGCAACTGATCTTGCAGAGCTGAACAGGAATCTCTCTCTAAAGCGGAATTGGGAGATTCTAAGCCGTTAAAGACTTTTCCCAGAGTTATTGGAACTATAAAGTGTTGATAGTCCAGAAGCTTGTGTATGAGAAGACAACAGGATCTGTCTTCAAACATTATTAAATGGTGTATGTCAGGTTTAAATCTTGATCAAGATAAAAAATGGATCAAATATCAATTCACTATTGATGCAGCCTCTAAATGAAATCAGGCTGGAATTGAGGTTAGTACTGCTATTGTATTTTTAAAGCACCAAGTACCAAAAGACAAGGCTAGGTGTGGGTCAATACGGGGTTGCCTATTGGCTCCATTGATGTCAGGATTGACAATTCATTACCCCTGGAAACTCAGGCCCAAGGGCAGGATTTGAACCCTGAACCTGAATTCCTGCAGGCCGCTGGGCCCATAGGCCAAGAGCCTGTCTGCCCGCGTTTTGCTGAGATTGAGTCCCCCAAGCTGAGGCCCCTGCTAAGTCCTGAAGCCAGAATACCAGCTCAGGGTCAACTATGGTGGCACCCAAGGAGGAGCTTCTTGGATTGCCTAATGGAGGCAGAAAATTTGTCTCTGTGAACTTCATGAACTTGAAGTCCTCTTGGGTAACCAATCAAATTCAACTACCAAAGGAAACCCCGGGCTTTGGGCCCAACCCTGTGACCACAGCTCAAAATCAAGAAAATCAAGTGATTAATTTGGACGTTCTGACCAATGAGAGAACACCCAGCCAAGGTGCCATTTTTTATGCTCCTGCACCTGGGCCTCCTGGCCACCCACCTGCATTTTTCCCAATGTTTTGATGAAGCCCTTATGGAAAATACTAAATTTGGAGGCAGGATGCTATATATGCCTATAGATTTTGCACTCAACCCTTATTGCCATTTTTGAATAAAGGTTATGTTATTTTGACTCACGCAGCTATTGCCTTATTTTGTATTTGCTATCTAATAATTCAGTTCAAGATCCTCTGGCCCTACTGCCCCACTGCCTGCAGTTTTCTGTCCTCCTGGTGTACCCTTTGGACCTGTCTATTTCACCAACTACCCTCTGAACCCCAAATACAAGGACTACACCCCAGAAAAGATACTTGAGCTCAATCCTTTGGCCCACATACAATCTGCAGTTAGATACAACCAACAAGGCCTGTGGATATTTTCAACACCCAAGTTGTTCAGAGGAAAATTCAACTATCTTCCTGCTTACAACCTCCCCATGGAACCGCCCGTGACCCCAAAACCTATGCCTGCTTCCTCACCCAACCTTCTAACTGACCACACAGGTAAGCTGTTTGGGATTGTGTACATCACTCTCACAGGGATAATTGACACTATAATCCCAGCTGCCGGCCTGTGATCCTGGGTGGGAAAGTCCATCTCCTACCTTTTTAAGTTAGCTCCCCTCTTGTGGTGGGCTTTGCCCATAAAAACCCTGGCCCAAGTTGCCCCTGGAAACAACAGGCCGGCTGCCCAAGACTGGATCCCTGACAATTGGCTAAATTATCAGATTCTGTGTACCCTTTTCACATGTCAAACTATGGGTTGCAATCAGGTACCAGGATCTGAAATCATTGAATTTATTAAGTCAGGCCTACCTGGAGAACATGTGGCAGCAATATTGACATTGAGACTCTCCCTTTCTGAGGCCAAGGACTACTTTGCAGTAATTCCTGATGTTTCAGAATGGGCATTGGCAAAAGATGATATTACCCTGGAAAATGCAAGAGAGTGAACAAAGTTTGGATGAAACCCAGTGAACTGTGGTTCATGAGCTAAGAACAACTTCACCCCTATCAAAGCCCAACCATGGGCGTTTAAAATATTAGACTACATCCAAGCTTCTCATTTATCTAATGTTAGCTGGTTGCCAAAGACATACTTATACCAGGGCCCTTTCACATCTATTCCTTTTGACCAGGCATGTAAGTGGAAGGAATCAGGATACCTGGCCACTGTGATGCAATACTGGGAGAGCCAGTAGGTGTCTCTTGACAAGTCCATGGCATGGGCACATTCCAGATTAGATGCATCTCTCCACAGTAAGAAAGCACATTTAAACATGGGCAAGTTCCTCCTTAAACACTGGCTTAAATGTAAGGAAGAAGCTTTGGATTCCTGAAGGCTATGGAGTGGTTTGTCCATGCATTTAATATGGAGGCATCTGTGACTTGGTCCAAAACTGGGTTCATGCTGGCTGGCACCAATCAACTCAGAAAAGACCAAGTCAACCCCAAGGTGGCCAGAGAATAGACATCAGAGAGCTTCAAGGCACATGAGGTTAAGAAGTGGATGAAATCTTCTGCCTCTCCATATATTTTATTTGAATTCTTCTCTGTAGGCATGTCTTCTGGGAAAGTAGCGGAATGGGTTGACAATGAGGTAGATGATAAGGCAGCTCTTATCTTCAAAAATGAGAAGTGGAGCCTTATTAACCTGTAGACCTGGTGCACAACAAGAGGCTGGAGCTTTTAGGAGGTGGCTATCTTTATCCAGGAAGGTTTTTCTCCAGATGAAGCTGCAGACTGGTTGGCCAAAGATATGTATTGGCCCAAGGCCAAGGCCTGGACTGACATGGGGTTTGAATTAATGCAAGCATCCAAGTTCTATTGCCAACACATTGACTCTATTGAACTAATCAAATGTAATAAGGTGGGATACACCACTGAGAAGGCTATCTTCTGGACTATTAGAAGGTGCCTCTGGACTATTCTAGTCCTCCCAATAAAAATAGCCAGTCTCAACAGGAGGTATTCACCTATAGCTCCTTGTGCAGTAATAAGGGAGCATAGAAGGGTGACATGCCCTTTAAAGAGTATGTACACAAAAAACTCAATGACGCTGCTATGGATTGCATGGCACCCAAGTCAGTGATAAACAATGCTGTCTGCCTTACCCTTCATGATCACTCTTGGAAAGTTCATTAAGGGTATATACAGGCCATAAAGAAGTTCTTTGAGAGTGAGTGCCCAAATTTCTAGCTGTTTTCTACTACACTATCAAGCAGAACTACTTGGATGTGGAGTTCCCTGATGCTGAGTCTTGAGACAAGGCTAAAAATAAGGGTGTTAGCTATAAAGAAGGGAACATCCAAATTGAGCAGACCTCCTCCATTAATAAGCGCACCAAGTAGATCTCTTTCACTAATGTGCCAACAGAGTGTGAAGATAGCATGTGGTTACAGGATGCTATCAAGACTGGTCTATGCTATTATGGGGACATAGCAGTATGACACACAGAATGTACAAATATATTGCTATCCAACTTTTTACCCACTACAATCCATGCTCTTCTTGACCCTTCCCCTACTTTTCAGGAGAAGAATATCTCCATTCCACGCTTCATCTGTATCCCTGGGAGTTCCAAGATGATTGCAGTTGAAGTGGAAGGGAAGAAGCAAGTGTGCTGTTTTTTTATGAACTAGGCCACACACTAAGCCACTGTCATCACAGACAGAATGCATACTACCAGGACATCATCTATGAGCTGGAGGATGGTGTGACTAGAATTAAGAGTCAGACATTCCTTTGCCCAAACCCTGTGGCATGGATACCCTCTAGTTTTTCTCATCCCCATGAACTCCTGGCCATTAGAGCGGCACTGGCTCAGAGACACACTAAAGCCCAGGTTGTGATGGCCTCAAGATTTTATAATGATGTCACAGAGCCCTTCTGTGATCCCACAGCCCCATCAAATAGTCAGCCCCCCAGAAGGACTCCCCTACCCAGAAACCACATGATGAGTGGAAAAAGGAAGCAGTGGCTAAGTGGAACCAGAAACCCAATAAAAACAAGAACACTATACATAACCCCCTAGAAGACCTAAGCCCACTGTAAACCCTAAACCAACAAGCAAGCCTACCAAAAAAGCTCATTGTGCCACCCCCAAGGATATAGATGACATGGGACAGTACTTTAGTCCTTCAGAAATGGCTGAAGCTCAAGCATCAGCTAAAATGGCACCAATCCCCTTTCTCACTAAGAGCCAGTGGAATCCAGAGTCATCCACTATGGCTGACCCATCTCCTAACCTCCCCAACCAACAAATCCCCCTGATGATACAGTGACTCATACCCATGGGCCAGGCAATCAGATATGAGGATTTCCACAATCAATATGATGTGGATTGTGACATTATTTTTGAGACAGAAGAAATTACACTATATAAAAACTCATAATACTATCAATATGATGATCATACATGAGATCCAGGCAAACAAGCTTGAAACAAAACTGAACTTCTCACCTGACCCAGCATCACATGTATGGTCAAGAGAGAGTAAGCTTAAGAGACTCTGGACAGATCACGTGGCATTGGAGCCCTGAGAGACAACCTTGATATCAGCTTTGTGACTATGCACCTGGATGGCCAAATCCTAGTGGCAAAATTTAGGGGTGTTAGGAATTATAATGCACTGGCAGTTGTCAATGTGTACCTGGAATCTGGTGGAAAGAAAGGCAGTAGGTAAGGATGGCAGATCCTGTCATCTCTAAACCTACCTGACCAAACTTTTTATGTTGAGGATTTCAATATGTATGCCAATAACCAACACAACATGTACCCATGCCGTCTCTGCTAGCATCTGTCTGTGCACATGATGGATGGGTTTCTGGAAGAAAAAAGATAGTAGAGACTATTGACAACAAGGATTTGGACCTCACCCAGCTGATACACTGGGGGTATGTAGACAGTTTCCTGGTGTCAGGTGCAAGACTGAACTATATCCTGATATCTGGTGATATTGCAGAGAAGTTCACTGGATCACATTTCCAAGTAGCCCACATATTGGATCATCAGATTGTGTACATATACTGGGACTCCTTTATTACAAGATGTGCTAAACAAAGGTGGGTCATACAGCCTTCCAGGTTTTGTAACCCTTAGTGGAAAGGGATGGTTGAAAAAGCTATCCTGGCATTAAACTCCCCTAAGATAGGTCCAGTGCAGTCTCACAGCAATAAATGGGTGGGTATCAAAAGGGAGATCTGGTCATCCACCATATTCTTTCTGAGGAGACAGAGTAATAATGAGCTTGCAACACTGCATGTGCTGGAGAAATAATATAAGGAAGTGGCCAAGAAGGACATTCTAAAGTTCAACATACTCCACTGTCAGATCAAGAAGCTGTAGATGACTATTGAGAAGCTCTATAACACCAACGCAACATACAAATTTCAATGTAGCTTTGGAACATCTACAAAAAACAGACTCTGTAGCCTTGATAATTATCAAAGGGTATCTCTGTTCACTGAGATTGACACAGGGTGTGGTCTGAAATCTAAAGAAAAATCCATGATTAAGCAGAAGATACAGAAGTTCTACTCCAGTCTGTATGCTCATTCAGATGTGGATGAGGATGACCTCTCTTCACTAATGACAGAAGCTGGTTCAGAGCTCACACAATGTCCCCTGGCAATGTGTGGATCTCTGATAGCCAACATCACACTGGAGGAGACTCTTGCAGCCATTAAAGAGTCCCCAAATGACAAAATGCCAGGTCCAGACTGCATTCCAGCAGATGTGTATAAGCTTATTAGAAATCTGTTAGCACCCCATCTGACTAGACTCTTCAACTATGTCCTTTCCTCAGCCACCCAATAATCTGAGGGGAATGAGGTATCAATTTGCCTCCTCTTCAAGAACAAGGTTCATAGGAGAAATTTTAAGAACTGGGGACCTATTTTGTTGTCCAACACAGATTAAAAACTGCTGACCTGGATTCTGTCTAACAGAATCATGAAGATTGCAGACGTTATCCTACACCCAATACAGTTTGGCTTTGTCTGTGGCCACTCCATCTGGGATAATATTCACATGGTTCAAAATACCCTCCAGAATAGGGTTAAATCAAATAAGGGCTACCTGCTATTTCTGGACATGGAGAAGGCTTATGATTGTGTATTATGGTCATATCTCTATGTGAGTATGTGGGTTGTGGATCTGCCGGAAGAATGGATTTTTTGGATAAAGATGCTGTACCTGAATCTTTGGTTGCGCGTTATTGTCAATAGTGACCTGACTGAGAACATTGAAATTTGTCATGAATTGAGACAAGGGGATTCTCTGTCTTCTATCCTGTTCAATTTTACAGCAAACTTGTTCTTGGAAGCTGGCAATGCTAAGCTGAGAGGCTTTCTTCATTCCAGTCAAACGGCACTCTGAATGACTGCTTTTGCAGATGTCATCATTGTTGGATTGATCACAAAGGAGGACTCAAAGACGTTGAAAACCCTTCTGGAGCTGTACCAAAGGGCATCTAATGCTAAGTTTAACATTGAGAAAAAGAATTGTGAAGATAGGAGAACCAAACTTGGCACCCCCACATGGCCTCACTCCTATCTCAGTCAAGGAAACTGTCAGTGACCCACTTTGCAAGGATCAGGTCTCTGCACTCCATCCATTATTCCATATTGATTTAAGGCAAGGTAGCCCTTTTCATCAACCCAGCAGTAGCGCACTCATTCTGAATAGCAGGAATTCTAACCAAGAAGATCAAGTCAGTGGTGCAGAAAACTAAGCATAAAGTTGTACATAGTAACAAATCCAACACACCCAAGCCACCACCAATATAAGTAGTAGGTATTCTAAGCACTAGCAAGGTTTCCTATATTAACCTGTTGTAGCAAGCAGTAAATCTGAGAATCAGGAACAGGATAAAAATTTTATATAATTGAACAAAGATCAAGGAAAGGGGATTTATAGGGAATTTTGACCAAGAAATGATGCCAATTATGACAGAGTTTTCAGATATAAATTACAGCTGCAAAACAACATAAATTGAAGTGTAAAACATATACATATTGGATCAGCAATAGTCTGCTGGCCTGAATCATAAACCAGCCAATGGTAAGTGCCGCCGCGGTGCTTAATGATACATTATTTTATGCTGCTCCACTTTGGAAAGATGCAGGCGCCACCTATCAATTGTATTAGGCACCAAAGCGCTAAACTACTTTTATGTCAAGCGCCAACTGAAAATTATTGTAGGCGCTGCCTGGCAAATATTGTAGGCGCCAAGGCGCCACCTGTTAGGATTGACAATTAATTACCCCTAGAAACCTGGGCCCAAGGGCAGGATTCAAACCCTAAACCTGAATTCCTGCAGGCCGCTGGGCCCATAGGCCAAGAGCCTGTCCGCCCGCGTTTTGCTGAGATTGAGTCCCCCAAGCTGAGGCCCCTGCTAAGTCCTGAAGCCAGAATACCAGTGCAGGGTCAACTATGGTGGCACCCAAGGAGGAGCTTCTCAGATTGCCTAATGGAGGCAGAAAAGTTGTCTCTGTGAACTTCATGAACTTGAAGTCCTCTTGGGTAACCAATCAAATTCAACTACCAAAGGAAACCCCGGGCTTTGGGCCCAACCCTGTGACCACAGCTCAAAATCAAGAAAATCAAGTGATTAATTTGGACGTTCTGACCAATGAGAGAACACCCAGCCAAGGTGCCATTTTTTCTGCTCCTGCACCTGAGCCTCCTGGCCACCTGCCCCATTTTTCTAAATATTTTGATGAAGCCCTTATGGAAAATACTAAGTTTGGAGGCAGGATGCTATATATGCCTATAGATTCTGTGCTCAAACCTTATTGCCATTTTTGAATAAAGGTTATGTTATTTTGGCTCACGCAGCCATTGCCTTATTTTGTATTTGCTATCTACTAATTCAGTTCAAGATCCCCTGGCCCTACTGCCCCACTGCCTGTAGTTTTCTGTCCTCCTGGTGTACCCTTTGGACCTGTCCATTTCACCAACTATCCTCTGAAACCCAAATACAAGGACTACACCCCAGAAAAGATACTTGAACTCAATCCTTTGGCCCACATACAATATGCAGCTAGATACAACCAACAAGGCCTGTGGATATTTTCAACACCCAAGTTGTTTAGAGGAAAATTCAACTATCTTCCTGCTTACAACCTCCCCATGGAACCGCCTGTGACCCCAAAACATATGCCCGCTTCCTCACCCAACCTTCCAACTGACCACACAGGTAAGCTGTTTAGGATTGTGTACATCACCCTCATGGGGGTAAGTGACACTATAATCCCGGCCACTGGCCCATGGTCCTGGGTGGGAAAGTCTGTCTCCTATCTTTTTAAGTTAGCTCCCCTCTTGTGGTGGGCTTTGCCCATAAAAAACCCAGCTCAAGTTACCCCTGAAAACAATGGGCCAGCTGCCCAAGACTGGATCCCTGACACTGCCTTGCTTTTACATCAAGCTCTGAGGTGCTAGGTTTGATTCCCCATAATCTTGAATTCCAATATTAATCTCATTATTAAGCATTAACCTTTAAGTATGTCAGGAAGGTATGAAGTGATCATGAAGTAACTAAATTATTCCATGCCAGCAAGGACCACCTGTGTTGGGTGAAAATGAAGATATTCTATTGATTAACATGCAATAAGCGCCAAACCTAGATTAATAATCACACAAATTAGGGATGTGTTAGAATGTCCTAGAAGACATTGCTAGTAGGCCAGGGATTAATCTTGTAAAATTTATAAGAAGAATTAATCAATTACAATAAAATTATCTTTGACCCATCTTTGATCTATCATTAATCTGGTTGATCTTTATCTCAATCTTTAAGTGCTTCTGCGTGACCAGAAGCCATTTCTGGATAATAATCATGTTTTCATTTGATCCTGGATCTTCTGATAAAATACTACTCATATTCTCACATATGACTGTATTCAAGCAAATGCCCTGTGTCTTATAATCTCAAATAATTGATGCACTGTAATGCAAAAAGTGTGACATGGATTATTCACTTATATAATCATAGATGTCAACATTGGGAGATCTCAAACTCATCAGATGGACTGGGTGATCAGGGAATTTGTTGACATGTCTTAGGAAATCTAAGGAAATAGTGATGATCAATTTAAATTCCTTAATATTAATCAATGATGTCAGGAAGTGGTTCCTGACAGAAACCTTTAGACATTTGGGTGTATTGTTCTACTCAACAGATATTGATCTACAGGCTAATGAATAGATCCTCATATAATCTTTTGCTGATAAGATTAATGGGTGGTAGCACTTCTGTTTGATGTGATTGGACAGGTCACAGCCCTGAACGTCTTTGTTTTCTCCGAGATGTGGTATGTAGCACACATGATACCCTTCTCCAAGACCTTTGAGAAGAAGGTGTCAAGCATGACTTGTCACTTCTTGTGAGAAACTCCCAACACATCTCCCGTCAAAATGTCAGTGGTCTCCCTCCCCAGGTTGTCAGGTGGTCTGGGTCTGATAGGCCATGTTCAGAATTGTCAAAGGATGTAGGAGAAAGGACTAAGGGAACTACATGCTGCCCCTACAGTCTCACCAGCATCAGACAGAGAAGTAAATTGGGTGCAGGCCATCAAGATATCCAACCCATCTACATTTGGACTAAGACAATGGTTCTTGAAAAGAAATAGATTCACATCCCCCAGAGATACTACCAAATACTGATGACAATGCTTGGCAATCATGCAGGCCAATGAGTAGGAGATCTCTAAAAATCCAGATCTTTCTGGACCACAGGACTGGGATCTAAAAGGTCTGCAGCCAGCAGATAGAAACAAACAGATCAGCTACAACCTGGATATGGAGAGGGTTGTCACACATAGAAAGATTGTGGTGATTAAGTGAAGAAGGTGGTTAAGGACCACAAGCCTGAACCTGAACTTCCTAAGATGATGAAGAAGTGGTAAGCTGCAGGCTGTCTGGTGACAGTCTCTCCTAAAAATATGATTATGCTCACTTGTATTTCAATGGTGACCACTGACACCCAGACTCTAACCTGGTGGCTGTTTAATGAAGCATTCTGGTCAAAAGCAACTTTCACAGCAGACCATTTCATTCAGAAATGTGGCATCTGTGTATACCAAAATGCAGACATAGAACACAATTTTTTTGTATGTGTGTTAGTCACCTACTTCTGGACAGAAGTTGCAGCAATGCTGGACTTATCTGTTAGATTCAGTCCAAAATTTGACATCTTCTTCATGTGAGTCCTGGGAAGAGAACCAGTTGTGCTAAGAGCATTGGTGTATCACTTGGCTTTGTGGACCATCTACACCATCTGCATTAGTGTTATCTTTGAAATAGGCCTAACCAGGTGGCCATTATGAAGGAGAAACCAAACCCTGATGGATAATACAATGAGGAGAACAGATAATTCTGGACACAATCCAAGGCAATAGGAAACACATGGATGCCATTGTTGAATCTTCCTGACTGGTAATGGACAGAGAATTTCAATGGACAAGACAGTAACATAGAGGGCCTCTGATGTAACCCCACTCTGATAACACCCCTACTTCTCTTTCCCCCAATGACCACTTCTCTATTAGAGTTCACCTCTGAACCCTAATAAGCCTATGTCCCCAAAAAATGTTCTTAAGTTGTTTGGGGAATTCCAAGTTAGCCACAGGGGTCCCAGGTTCAATTCCTGGGGATTATACCTAGCCCTGTCTCTATGTGAATACTATTTTTTTGGACCTTAACCATATTTGGAGTTTCCAGCATAAACCAGCCAGACAATCCATAAAACAAAAATATTAAACTTATCCCCACCTTCCCCGATTCCCCGGTGCTGTAGTCTTTTATCACTGCTCTGTTAAACTTTACTAAGCTTTTAGTTTAGTATCTAACAAAAGTCCTACCCTTTTAATTAGCGCAGCTCGCTTAACTCAGTTGGTTAGAGTGTGGTGCTAATACAATAAAGTCACAGCTTGACCCCTGAAGTAAGCATTTTATTTTTAATTAGAAATTTGACTTATGCAGCAACTTGTTCATCTTGAATATATGCACTTTTTAAAAAAATCACTTTTGTAACAAGTATTATTTTTTCTAAAAATTGTTATTATTTAGCCTCATAACTTCTAGTATATTAAATACGTCGTTTAAAGTTGCTACTATTTGCCATAATTATTTTCTATAAGGCTGATTTTCATTTAAGGTGACCGGGAAAACAAATGCTTTTGTAGATATGAGATCAAAATTTAATCCTCAAATAAAATTAAAAAATACAGTATGGATTTACTAACATGATAAATTCTTGATTGGGATATAGTACAGTGGGTTTCAGATGTGACAATAAGAAAAATTTACTCATCTGTAAGCAAAATAAACTCAGATCCAAATGAACCCAAAAACCAATGAATTTATATTGATAAATTAGACTTGCTACATGAGAATTAATCTCCAATACACATAATAGCAACAATAGAATATTCCAAATATTAAACCCAGAAGACGTTTTAAAACATAACAAAAAAAGGCAACCACCAGAATTAACTCATTCCACAAGTTGACTTACTGAATGTTGACAAATTGTTGACATTCAGTAAGTCAACATTATTTTAGTATTTATCCGCTGGAATCAGGCATAATGTTGACACTATTTAAACAAAGGCTTAATTTTAAGCCAAAAAACCAATATAATTTACTATGAAAATATAAGTTTCTTTGTACTTTTACATTAAGGTCTACTACAGTAATTAATATCTGGATGTTGACCCCAAGTAAGAATCCATAAATTTCTTAATAAAATACACAATATGCTAAAAACTAACTATTTTTTTATTTTATACTACTGTTTTTATTAAATATATATTAAGATAAGCATTGAACAAAGACATATGTCATCTTTCAGAGTGTTATTTGTATTACTGTAAATTCAGAACCTAAATGTAAAAATGTGGGATTTTCAAATCCTTGGTCCAAATTTTGAATCACCTTTACAGGATAGCCTTTTTTAATTAAATTGAATTTTTTTGCATTTTTATTTGAATTTTCAAAAATGCGGGAACTCATAGACACTTTGAAAAGTTCAAGTTGAACTGCATATCTCCAATAGACGAAATGAATTAACTGGAATCAGTTTTGAAGTGTTCAAATCCATCAACCATTTTCATTAAGTTTACTATGTTTTTTGAAATTGTGGGATTGTCAAATCCAAGAACCAAATTTCAAATCACCTTTGAATGCCACTAGTAAACTCAGATATTAATTGCAGGAAATGGAATCCAAATTGAATGTAAAGTAAGAAACTAGGACAAATCAACACAAATCAAGAAGCTCCACTCTGGATAAAATCAAATGGAAAATACAATCTCAACAACCATGTTTAGACATGAAATTAAGCCGCCTCCACAACCACAGTTGGTCTTGGGGAGACGGCTTGATTTCCTATTGCCAAGGCAACTGGAGGTGAAACCATCCAATTCAATGCAAACACCTTATCAACAGCAAATGAACTATCAACACACCAAGGAAAAGGCAACATGGTAAAAATAGATTGTAATATATAATTCTATTTTATTATTAGTATTTTCTTAAATCTACTGTAATCAAGCATCTAAATTTAAGCTGTCCTAAAATGGAATAGGGCAATTTTTGAGAATGCCTATGATTCCTAAAAGAATTAGCACAAATCCACTCTAGATCCTTTAAAATCCTTTTTGAGATGCCCATAAATTATATTTATTTCAAATTCACCTCATTTTTGATTTGAAATCTGGATCTTGGATTTGACAATCCCACAATTTCATATTTGTTAAGTTTTCCATGATGTCTATGATTTGTTTGAAATACAGAAAATCTCAAATTGTACATAAAAATCCCACATTTATGATTCATGTATCCCGCATTTGTTTGCTGAGTTTTGTCTTTTGTTAGTTGAGTTATCTACTCAAGAGATTTGAAATTTGCCAATTTAAATAAATCAAAAAAGTCAAATTAAATATTTGATTTTATTAAATATTTTATTTTTCACTCAGCTGAGTTGCTTGCAAAAATGATTTGAAATTTGGACCAAGGATTTGAAAATCCCACAGTTTTATGTTTAGGTTCTGAATTTACAGTATTAAGATATTTACTGTCATTTTAAACTCACTGGATAAACTATAGCTTATTTCTGGAAGTCCACTTAAGCCAAAATGCATATGTTAAAACAAGAAATTATATATGCATTTATAATATCAACTTTGTGTCAAATCAACATGTCACCTAAATTGCAACAAAGGGGTTTGGCTAAGCAAACAAAGTGACATAATTTAAGCAAGATTTAATAGAAGTTACTATAAAAGAACACTGACTGCCTGAATGTTGACACCTTCACTGGTTTATTAGTAAAACACTACCGCTTAACAAAAAGCACACATACTTTGGTATGATAATTAAGGCTAAAGTACCCAGGGCTGTACTTTAGACTTCCCTCTACAATCCCTATTATTTAGTTTTCATAAGCTACATATGCAAATCTTTAAATTTTTAAATTTAATAATTATCAATTTTGGCCTTAAAAAATCAACTCCAGAAAATATTAACTAAGCTTTATAAGTGATTTACATATTTTTTTTCTAGTTTAATGCTGACTGTCAGTATGTTGACGTCAAAATTAAAGCATTTTTTATTCTGACAAACTAAATTAAATATTTTTGACTATTGTGACTACCAGAATGTTGACTTTTTATTTAAACATGTTTTTTTCTATTCTTTACTAATAAACTAGCTCTAAAATCACTTTCCATACTTCTATAAACTATTTAATTCATAATAAAAAATAAAACAAGTGATTATTATTTAATTTTATTCATGTTCCAACTGATTATTCTTACTTTATGAGCTATAATCTAATTATTGTAGGACAAATCTTCCAAGAGGCCACAAAAGAACCCCAAGTCAACCAAGAAAGTAACCAAAGCCTCTGGAAAGGCCCAAAGTCCCTACCCCAACAAAAAACTAGCCAAAGAGCCCACAAAAAAACAGAAGACAAAGGAGAAGACCCCAGACTCTGAATGCAAAGAGCCCTCCCCAGCCCCCTCCTCTTCTCCAAGCTGATATCAATCAGAAGAAGATGAGGTTCCACTAAACAAGCAAGGAAGAAAGAAGATACCCAAGAGTCCAGAAACCCAGTCATGCCCAGATAAATCAAGCTCAAAGGAATCAAGCCCTAAGGAATCAAGCTCATCCCAGTCCAAGAAGCGCAAGAATTCAACTCCAGATAATTCCCCTCCACTGCCCAACAAATCTGCACCTCCATCCTCCTCATCAAGTATCAATAAAAAATATTCTGATGATTATCTGTCTGACCATCATCAAGCACCAATTGGCCCATGCAATCCCCTAAAGTTCACAATATATGTAACATCAAAGGAGAGTTTAAGCTCCCAAAGAAGTTCCCTCAGGTTTCCCCTCTAATGTCTGTCAAAGGAGGTGCAAGTTTAGTCTGTGATGGCTATGATTTCAATTGCAACAATCAGAAGAGAGCAGGAAGAAGCAAGAATTATGTGTGTGAAGATAGAAGCTGAACTGACAGGGTCAACACAGAAGGATGTGATAAATTCACTAGTGAAAAAGGAGAGCACACATGCAATGCTCCAATCAATCTTATTGAAAAGCTTATAAAGTGGTACCTCTGCCAAATGGTCCCAGTCTCCAAAGACGTCAAGGCTTCTGATCTGGCAGTTAAGGCCACCACTCACCTAAGTAATGAGAACCTGAAGCTCATCCCTGACTGTGACCAGTTAGTGAAGTACATATGTGACAAACACTGTGATCTATTCTCCCATGATAAATCTGCCATGGTCCAAGGAGAGTTAGTATTGACAGAGGAGTAAAAAGATGTTCAATGGCGATGAGGTATTCCTTTTACATGATGATGGGCCTACATAAGAGGCAATAATTATATGCTATGCTACACAACAGAACCTAGAAAAGTTAGAGATTCAGAGACCTGGTTATGTGATGGTACCTTTGCAGTATGCCCCCGCCTTTTTTTACCAACTATGGGTTATATATTCCCTTATTGAAGGCAAGGTGCTCCCGTTCACCTACTTTCTGCTTCCTGCGGGAAACAGAAGAGATCTACACAAAGGCCTTTAAAATCCTTCAGGAGGGCATCAAAGCCCTAACCAGTAATAAAAAGAGCCCCCCTGGCCATAACACTAGAGCTAATCCAGATGATGATGAAAAGGATGATGCCACCCTTGCTGCAGAACAAGAAGCTCATGATAAAGCACTTGGCCCCCAACTATAATCATGGACTATGAAACTTCCCAGTATAAAGCTTTTGTAAACACCTTTAATGAAGAGGTCCAGGGGTGTTTTTTTCCATTATTGACAGGCTGTCAACAGGCAACTAAAGGGTCTACCTGAGCACAGCAAGCTCTGCTGTCTAGATATATCAGGAAAGTGCAAGTTCTTAATTCAGCAGTTTGTAGCACTAGCCTTTGTAAAGCCAGAGCATGCTGGACAAGCCTTTGAGCCCCAATGCCAGGATCCATATGCAAATAAACATTATGGTACCTTCTATCCTTTCATTGAATATTACAAACCATAGTGGATTAGACGTAAGGTTACTAAGCACTGGAGCAAGCCCAGAGCCAAAGCCAACTGGAACTGCTATCAGGCAGTTCTTAAAGATGAGATGAAAACTACTTCATCTTTGGAGGGCTGGCATAAGCATATCAAGTACTCCTTTGGAATCAAGCCCAGATACAACACCTTCTATGAGCACCTCAAAGTCCAACAGGGGAAGACTGCTGCATCCATCAGAGATATTGAGAACCACCCATTCAAGAAGAAGAGAACCACCAAAGAGAAACAATATCAAGAGAAGATCAAAGATGTTGTTAAGGCCAAAAATAAGCTTTCAGAGATTGGAGAACACATCAAGAAAATTGTCACAGTTCTTAATGGCAACCAGGTGATCACAGTCTAGCTTTTTAATTAAATTTATTGGGTATTGCCTAATTTTTTATATAGTTTTTATATGTTAAGTATAATATTTTTAAATACATAGTTATTCTAAATAACTCATCAATAATTTAAGATACTTTTTTATAAAATCATTCATTTTCTATTGATAGTTTAATGCTTTAGACTGTATTACATGGCCTATATTGATATTTTACTAGTAAATTATATGTTTTTTAGTTTTCAATGTAGAAAATATTTATATTACTGCTTCTGATTATTATATTTTCCTATAATACGTGATTTTTTATGTAGTATCTTTTTTTGTATTAGATTTTTTTTGTTTTGTAGTGGAAAAAATTTATTATAGTAAAGATAGCTAATTTCATAGTAAATTATTTTTTAAGTGTATTTTTATGTCAGGATACCAAGAGTACTGTGGAGCTCCAGCAGGTGAGGGAGGAGTCAAAGCAGGTACTGGCATGGGCCACCAGATGATGGGACCTAACTTTACCAGGTAGGAAAGGGCTTTCCCAGCCACCACCCAAGGTCCAGCTGCTAGCAAGGTAGAGTCAATCAATCCTGTGAGCGCCAGGTAAAGAACTCCCAGGAATTGACTACTCTGGCCAGTGGCATCAGAAGTGGGGGGATTGAGATGGTTGGTTTGGGTGTTGGGGGTGGTTCCATGGGGACCAAGTAGGCAGCAGGATTGTTGTACTTCCCATCGAAGATCAAAGGGTAGATGGTGATTGATTTGCCGTCACACACAATTTGGTAGAGTTCCTTGGGTGCGTTTGGGCAGGTGTACTACTGCAAGTCTTCCAATGTCCAGGGTTTGTGGTCAGGATTAGCGGGATACTCAGTGAAATTCATAGGGCCAAATAGAGTGTTGGGTGGACGGTAGTAGTCAAAGGCTTTGGTTTTGTCAACTGGAGTCTGACTATCTATCCCAGTAGATGGGTACTGACGTTTGGGTGTATGCAGATGGAAGAGTATCAAAAATAGGTATGGAAACAGATTGATGAACCAAAGGTTCAGAACAACTTTATTTGGTAAGGATGACAATACAGAACTTTTTCAAGCGCTTCTGATTTATATACTTACTCATATACAGGTGCCTCTGGGCATTCTTCTGGTGCTATCTGTGTGACAATGCTTGGCATCTCAGGTTCTGCTGTTTAATTGGCTGCTCCATGGTCAATTTTGGGTTTTCAGGAACAGTTGTTTGGCTTTTTGGTGGTCCATCTTGGCTTGGCTGGCCATTGATTCTGGCAGGTTTGGCTTCTGGGGTTATGGGGTTTTTTCAATTTGGTCACCATTTTGGGACTGGCTTGACAGGCTCTTTTGAGCCCAAAGAACTTGATTAAAAAAGGGGTCCCTAATTAGGGACCCCAACTTACTTAATGGAGGGTGGGCTTGATCTGGGTTTACTGAGCAGCTAAAAATAGCCTGCCCAGCCCCAGCCAAACCCACCAAGGCTTGAGCATAGCTTTTGGGGCCCAAAATAGGCCCCTCAGCTACCACCAGGGAGGGAATGATTCACGCACCTGGATTTGCTTTGAAAAGCAAAAATCCAGGTGCAGGTGGATCTCTCCTGCTTGCTAGCCCCACCTGGTGGCTAGGAGCGGGTTTGATTCCCACCGGGGCTTTGAATATGTTACTTTTATAACACTATCTCCTTCTAAAACAGACTTGGCTTTCTTCTTCTCCCAATATTGGCAGACAGCATCAGCTGTGTTGGTCAGGTTGTCAGCTGGTTCCCAGGTGCTTTCCTCAGACAGGTATCTTAGCCATTTGATGTAGTACTGTGGCTTACATTAGTGGGTACAGTTGCCATGAATATACTCTACTTCATGTTCAAGGGATCTCCATCCCAGGATAAGCAGAGGAGCAGTCTTCAGTTTCTGGTGGGGTAGGGATGTTACGTCTTTTTTGAACAGCAAGGATCAATGGAATACATCATGTATTTTCTAAGGTGTCAGGTAACTTCAGACGGTAAGCTACTTTGCCTACTTGGCCCATGATCTGGTAGGAGCCGCTTCTTTGATGAGCTAGCTTCTGGTATGGGACATTTAGGGGTATGTTCCTTGAGTCTAGATAGACCTCATCCCCAATCTCTAGTGGCTTTCCAGGGGTACGCTTTCTATCAGCAAAGGCTTTGTAAATCTGTACTGCACGGGTAAGGTTTAGGGAGAAGGTCATCTGGGTTTTGTGAATGTGTTCAATCCATGTTCTACCTGCTTTGACAGACTCCTGGTTTCCAATCTTGGAGTCCCAAGTGGGTTCAAATCTGTAATTGGCTTTGAAGGGGGACATCCCAGTGGACGTGTGATCTTTGCTATTGTACGCATATTGGGCTGTGGATAATAGGTCTTCCCAGTTGTCTTGATTGGCGTTTGCATAGCATTGGAGGTACTTTTCCAAAATCTGGTTTACCTGTTTGGTTTGGCCGTGTATCTGGGGGTGATAGGAAGTGGACACACATCTTTTGATTCCTAGGTCTTTCATCACTTGCGCCCAATAATGAGATATGAACTGTGGTCTTTGGTCTGTCACCATTTCCTCTGGGGTTCCGTGTTGGGTGAGTATTTGGTCATGAAAGTGTCAGACAGTTTCAGTGGCAGTGCAATAGGTAGTGGTGGGGACAAAGTAGGCTATTTTGGTGAAACAGTCAACCATCACTAGAATTGTGTTGTAGTCTTTGCAAGATGGGAGTTCAACTATGTAATCCATGGATACTGATTTTCAGGGGCCTGAACGGATGTCTAGTGGTCTTAGAAAGCCTTCAGCTTTGGATCTACGGGGTTGTGTCCTTCCACATGTCTCACAGCCTTTGATGTAGGCGGCCACGTCTTTGTCCAGTTGGGGCCAAGCATAATTATTCTTGATTCCTTGTATTGTCTTGAGTCTGCCAGGGTGGACGGCCATCTCTGAGTTATGATAGTCTATGAGTACTTTGGTTCTTGTTTCACCTTCTGGTACATAGATCTGGTTGTGTAATAGCAGGATGGTTCCTTTCAATGAGAATCCCTTCTTGTAGTGGCAGCTATCTGGGTCTGAGGTCAAGTTAGCAATGAATTCTGCTGAATACTTGTCTAATTTCTGCTCCTCAAATATGTCAGGCTTGCATGCCATGCTCTTCATGTACATCAGTTAGATGCCTAGGCTGGCAGGGTTGAGGAGTATATGGGTGTTGTGGTCCTTGGTCTCAGCTGTGGTGAGAATCATCTCTGATCTTCTGCTCAGTGCATCAGGTACTATGTTGACTTTTCTGGGGTTATTGTTAATTGTCAGGGTGTAGTTGGCCAGTTCTAGCGCCCATCTGGCCTGTCTCTGGTTTAACTGTCTGGGTTTAAAGAAGTAAACCAAGTTATTGTGGTCAGTTAGGACTTTTACTGGGAATTCAGCGCCACATAGGTACTGGCACCAATGTTTCAAGGTCTTCATTATTGCAAGCATCTCCTTATTGTTTATTGAGTAGTTTCCTTTGGCAGGCAGCATCTTCTTTAAGTAATTTGCTACAGGATGTAGCATATTATCCCCTCCTTCCTGAAGAAGGACCCCACTCACCGCAAAGTTGGACGTGTTGGTTTCAAGTACAAATGGCTTGGATGGGTCAGGCATTGCCAGGACAGGTGCAGAAGTGAATGCAATTTTTAGGGCCTCGAATGCTGATGTGCACTTGTCAGTCCAAGCAAAGGTGACCTTGCCATAGCAAAGACGGGTCAGGGGCAGAGTAATGTGAGAAATTTTTTGGATGAAATCCCTGCAATAATTTTCCAGGCCCAAAAAACTTCTCATATACTTTCTGCATTTGGGTACCGGCCAAGCTGTTATTGCTTCTACTTTGTCCTGTGCCATAGAAAAACTGCCAGTCTTCACCACATATCCCAGGAATTTGACCTCAGTCTGAAAGAATTCACATTTCTTAATTTTGGCGTGTAGGTTGACTTGGGAGAGTTTTTTCAGGATCAGGTCCAGGTGTTGGAGGTGCTCATTGTGTGACTTGCTGTAGATGAGGATAACATCTAAGTATGCAACACAAAATTGGTCAAAGTATTTCCCTAGGACAGTATTGATCATCCTTTGGAAAGTGCTGGGGGCGTTGCACAGACCAAATGGCATTACTAGGTACTTGTACAACCCATATTGGGTTTTGAAGGCTGTTTTGTATTTGTCTCTGTCCTTGATTTGGATTTGATTGAACACATCTCTAAGGTCAGTTTTTGAGTACACCTGGGCTCCAGTCAGTACATCACAGAGGTTGTCAGCATTGGGGATGGGATAGCGGTTCTTCACTGTAATGTCATAAGCTTCTGGTAGTTTACGCATGAACACATCCCACCATCTTTTTTTTCCTACAAACAGCATGGATGACAAGCAGGGGTCTTTTGAAACTCAGATGAAACCCTTTTTTGTCATATCCTCCAGGTATGCTTTAAGGCTACTTGTTTGCGGTGATTGCAGCTGTAGATGGGGATATGGTGAGATTGGGTTCCTGGTATCAGGTCTATGGTGTGATTGTAGATTGAATGGCTGGGTAGTTTTGTGGCTTCTTCTTCACTAAAAACATGGTCCCATTTCTGTAGGGGAGCAGGTAGTATCCCAACGCTAGGTTCTATCTTTATGGTTAAGAGTTTGTTGGTAGGGGTTTGGCCATGGCTCATGCAAAAGGGGAAGGTGTCACAAGATTCAGGTTGGCCCAATGTGGCAGTTTGCTTGCAATAGTTCAGGATCAGGCCATGTCTGTTGGACCAGGGGTTGCCCAGCATAAGGGGGTGGGGTAGTCCAGGCATGAGGATCAGGGACAATGGGTACACATTATTTCCAATTGTCAACAGGAGTTCTTGTTCAAACTCATAGACAGTAACCAGAGAGCTGTTTCCCATGACTACTTGTAGGCTACGCTCTGAAGCTGTCAAGCCTAGGTCTTTTTCCTAGGCCAGCGTCAATAAGCTTTCATCAGCTCCTGTATCAATAAAAGTTTCAATCTGGCATTTGTTTCCCAATAGTTTTATGGTCACTTGGATGAATTTGTAAGACTGGGAAGAAGTGTTTATTTGCGCCATTGAGATTGGGGCAGTTTTCTTCTTAGGGAAGGCTCTGGTCAAGTGGCCCGCCTCATGGCAGTGGAAACAGAGCCCTTTGTGGTAGTGTTGTTGGAGCTCTTCAGGTGTCATTCCCATTCTTTTGGGGGTTAGAGCATGGTTTTGGCGGGTCTGGGAGGGGCCAGCATTCTCTTGGTTCATGTTAAGGCCTGTTGTGAATACCATTATTCACCATGTGTTTATTTTTCCTTCAGTGGGCTATTTCAAAGACAAATCCCTTGCTTTTGCTTTTGCCTCTTGAAATGAGTTGATGACTGAATCAGGAAATACATTTGTTTGGTTTCTTGATCCTGCGCAACTCACTTGCCCCACTCATGCTGGTGGCAAGTGATCCTACCATCCTGGTAGTGTTTTGTGGTATTCCTAACCACTATATATTCCATTTACTATTCACCAATAAAAATTAAGTTCTATTCACATTTTTGTCTTTGTGTCTTCAGTACTTCTGCGCCTCTTTCTAGCCACAACTAGTAGAGATTATTCTTCCAGGGCCGCAAGGTAATCACATAGTCTTCCCTGTCATCTAACTGAGACTTAGTACAGATCCAATCCTAAGGTTAGGATTTCCTGTTGTGTGTATGTTCTGAGCCTCAGAACACAACAAAAATGGTGCTCACTACAGGGGCTGTAAGCCCCTTGGTTACCCCTTTCACATCCACGTTTTCAGGTCCTTTGCCTCTGCCTAAACAAGAGTCAACTTCATCTGAAGTTACTAGCCCTCCTATTGAGAAAGATATTGCCAACTTGCCTATTATCCCTACTGTACTGAACCTCAGGAATAGTCCCCGCCTAGTTGCTTACCCATGGGTACCCCTGACTTAGAACAAGTCATGGTAGTAGCCCTTGGGATAGCCCGTGAAGGAGCCATCCCTTGCCTTCAGCTGCAGTTCAGTCAAGTGGAATACTATGAATTGATTGTGGCTCCTCAAATTCCACAGCATCTCCTTTCAGCGGCTGGCTCTGCTGAGAACTTACTATTGTCCTTTGTGCAGCCTTCCTTGGCCCACCATCAAATGGTGTTGGGGCTCCATGTCCAAGAAATCTCGTCTCTACAAGCAGCTGTTACTCATCACTGGGACCAGTTTGCTTCCTATCAATAGTGGATCCATTCCCTGTTTTCCTTGGTATCTGACAATCAGCGCAACTCTGTTACCTCCCAGACCCGTTTGGTTATTTCTACTAAACAAATGTGCCAGTCTATCCCCAAATACGTGAGAGAGTGTCTACACAAGTTTCACCAGCTATAATAACCCTGGCAAACTCAAGTAGATTCCACTTTAAACGCTTATCTCACCAACTACAAACAACTTGTGCAGCAGCTCAATGCATTCAGCACATATTCATTTGACCAACTACAGAAGGTAGCAGACTTTGCTTCTAAGGGCCTTAATGAACTCAGTATGGTGTTTGGTCAAGAGAGAGCTGCCACCGCTGCTGCTATAGCCAAACTCCAGAGTCAAGTGAATGAATTAGCCACGCCCAAGCCAGATGTTCTGCCTTCTCTCCCTTTCTGATGACTTGGCAGATCAAGAGCAGAGGATATGTGACGCTATTTGAGAGCTACATACAACTACTTGTAGTCAAGGACGTCCTGCTGAGGTGCCTCAACCTGACCCCCAGGTGCTTGAGTTGACTGCTCAAATTGCAGAGCTACAGCAAGAGCTTGCCACCCTACGTGAAATGATGCTAACTGCTGCTAGTCCAGTTGGGGCTGTTGAAAAAGATGGTTGCTGCTCTGGCTTATCAGGAGCCTCTCAAATCTAATGCGCTAGGGAAATAATTGTCCTACCTAACAAGGTAGATCATTTGAAGCGGGACCATACTGAGCTTGATAGAGACATACAAGAGATGAGTAAACTGATTGACTCTGTGAACAGCAGGTTTGCCCCTTGCCTCTCAGTGGGGCCATTCCTTACTTCTCAACTGGCTGAGTTCTTCACAGTAGTGACCACTCAAAGTCAACACCTAGATGCTACTTCACAAAAGACCACTCAAGCCGTCAATATGGGTGCCCGCGTTGTTGAGACCCTGACTACCCTTGAAGAGAGTGTTTGTCAGCTATGGGCTAGAAATCCCCCCTCTGAATCCAAAGCAGAGTTTTCCCTGTGTATAAGCATACTTGATAGCAACAATGGTGGTCCAACTCCCAAAGCACATTTTAAGCCTACCTTTAAGCAAGTCTTTGACCCCAGAACCTCAATCATTGCAGCTTCCCTAACTATTTACAAAACTGCCATGAGAAGAGCATCAGACAGATTAAGAAAGAACATATTCTGACCTGTCTACACCCAACTTGCCAGGAGGTGGTGGTGGTGTCTGAACCACCCATCATTGAGACATGGGAAGATATGAAGCAGCTTCTGATTGACAAGTTTGGTGGTGACCTTAGCCTGGAAGTAAAAAAGGACGCTTTTATGCACATTGCTTCAAAGCCTAAAGAGACACTAGCTGAGTTTGCAGACAGATTCTACATGGAAGGACAGCAACTTATAACAAGCAGACAATTGACTGCCCATGAAGCTTACATGGCTTGCGCTCAGGCTCTCAAAGTTAACCAGCTTCTATGTCTTCACTTCAAAGCCCTAAAGCTATGCTTTCCTCTATGAAGAGCATAAAGACACTGTTGCAGGACATGCACCTTACCCATTATGGAGCAGTTGTTAGGAAAAGTTGAGCTGCTTCTAACTCTGGTTTGTCTTCCTGTGGTCCTTGCATTCTTAACATGAACTTTCAAAATCCTCCTCAACGCCAAGGTTGCCAAAACTGTGATCAGATAGGTCACCATTCTTGAGTCTGCACCAACCCACAGGTTGAAGGAGCTGATCTGAAAGAGAAGGTGGGAAAAGAACAGTCAACCTAGAGGCAGAGAAACTCTAGGTTGACATTTATTCACAGTCTCTTTCAATCTTTCCCTCTATATCTTACTCCAAGCCTGATGATAATGAGGCTCCTCCTATCCTCCAATTGTTCCACAATATCTCTGATGGCTCTGACCTGGATGACTCTGATACTGAAAACGCCAATGCATACAGGTACTCTGTTCTGGTTGTTCCTGAAACCATTACAGTCCTCTATAAATTGCAATCAGGAAAGACTAAAACTACCGCTAAGCCTTTACCTGAAGCCAAAGAAGTTGTCTCTTGCCCTTACCTCACTCAAGCTAAAAGGTCCCCTGTGCTAGTGGAGTTGTCAGAAGACTCTGCCAAGGTTGCTGACACTGTCTTCAAGAATGTATCTGTTTTGCTCCCTCTCCAAAATGTTTATAAGGAGTTCCCAGGGTTAAGATGCATGATTGGGAAGGGGGATAAGGAACTAGCAGAGGCTCAAGATATCTTGGCTGTCCTTCTACCCTTTGGTTGTACTACCACTAGAGTAGAGATATCCATTCAAAAAGTGAAGATCAAGGCCGTCTTAGACACTGGCTTGCCAGTCAACATTGTCTTCTCCAAGCTTGTGAAGAAGCTCAAACTGTCAGGAATTCTTTGCCTGACACTATTTTATTGGTGAACAAATATTTGAAAGACACCCAGTCAACGACACAAAACAACAGAATTAACAATCATATTGGGTTTTGGAAATCCTTCTAACAAGATTTGAACACAGGACACTATTGATGAATGTATTGTTAGTACAGAATCATCACAAACCTTTGATTTACCTTTTTATTACCTTTTAATTCAATCAGGTTTTGCTTTCAAAACACCTTTCAAATTCAAAAGTGTTAATACTAAGACTGTAAACGTCACTTACCGCTCTGAATCTGATTGGCTTCTTGGAGCTTTCCAGTTGATCTGTGACCCTCTCTCTCTGGTTTTAGGCCAAGATCTGTACCTTTTGATACTTGATCTTCTTCTTATACACCGCTTAATTAGCCTGATCATTGTGAGATCTTTTTGGTTCCTCTTCCTACACCATACCAGTTTGGAAATGATTAAGCAAATATTTAAGATGCACTTGAAACAGGTACTTTTAAAAAATGATTGACACAGGTAAATCATCTTCATTTCCCAAACTCCTCTCAAATATTTAGCCTTGTTTTCAAAGCTATATAAGTTCCAAACTTTCCTTCAATTCAAATGTTCCAACAATAAAGAATATTTCTTATCCTATCTTGCCACATCTTTCTTAGTAAACTTATTTGAAGCCATGAAGGGAATTTATTTCCTGTTGTGGTTTCTAGTCTCCCTTTTACAACTGTAAAAGGTATTGAGAATCCCACCCCCACTATTGACTGGCAAAACTCCTCACCCAATGATGCCCATCAAAAGGAGTCCTTGGCCAATGGATGGTTCAAGTATCCATCTGGTCATTGGGGAAGAAAGTTCCACTATGGCCGCCAGTCTGCTCCTCTATCTGCCAAACCCTCATTGGTACGGCCTCAAGCTTCATTCTATCTGTTGATGTACATGTTAGGATCTATCTTCTGGGTTGTTTCAGCTCCCTAATAGGAATATTTACATATTTGGGTCACTTAGGCTATTGTGCCATGGTCACTATGCCCATTGGTTCAGCTATTTCAGGGCTTAATTTAGGGGCCTTGGCTCATAAATTAGGGAACCTGTTCCCTAACAAGTGGGTCCCTGACACAAACTTGCCCCTGGCTTTAATTGTCACCAGTTGTATGGAACAGCTGGACTGTCTATGACCCGCCCCATAGGAGCGTACTCCCCTCTACCCATGCAGTTTGGCAAGCTTCTCCTAGCCGCGCCTGCTGTTGTCTTGGAAAACATGAGTTACAATCTCTGAGTTAGCATTTCAGTTCCTTAGGGAATATAATGGGATAGTCAACTTGAAAGATGATTACCTCTCTATTATGGGATACAAGGTCCCTCTGATCTTTGAAGAGCTGGTTAAAGTTCCCTGGAAACGTCTTATGACATGTGCCTTGGAATACCCCACTGGGGTTTTCAACCTCAAATATCACACCCACTCTTCAAACATGAAATGTCCACCTATGGCTTGTCCTGCGTTGGAAGGGATCCCTCTCCTAGCCACGTCCGCTGTCACCATGCCCCCTGGCTCCCAGGCCATCCTAGACTCCCAGATATCATATGAAGTACCTGAACAAACCTTCTTGGAGTTGTACTCTCCCCCCACATTAGGGCGTAACAAACCTTATCTCTATCCTGGAATCCTAGATGTCTCCCATTAGGACCCTGTTCAATTGTTGGTAGCCAACCTGACTGCACTCCCCATGACCGTGTCTAGGGGGCAGATTGTCAGATATGGCAAGTTTTTGGGCGCTCCTGATGTCCTGTCTCTTCATCCCTTTGGCACATTCCAAGATTATAACCTAGCTGAGGATGAGCCCCAAGTCCTATCCTTGTTCACTGCACAAGACTTTCCACAGCTGTCTCTGGTTCAACAGAAAGAGGTGCTAGACCTTCTAGACCAATTTTCTGACATCTTTGCTAAAGACAGTACTGACTATGGGTTAGCCAAATGTGTTATCCATCAGATTGACACTGGCAACACTCCCCCCTTTTGTGCTAAACCATATTGCCGCAGCCATGTGGAGGATACCAAGGTATCTAAAGAGCTCAAACAACTGTTAGATGCTGGGCTGCTGGCACCTTCCCAAAGTCCTTGGGCATTCCTGCTACTAATCTTAAATAAGAAAGATGGAGGTCATCACATTGTGATTGACTACTGCCAATTAAACTCTTTGACCAAGAAGGACTTGTACCCCTTGCTGCGTATTGATGATGCTCTCTGATGTCTTGGAGGCTCTAAGTTTTTCTCTGCAACAAATCTGGCATCTGGATACTGGCAAGCTGACCTATTTCCCAAGGATTATCAGAAAGCCGCGCTCATTACATCTGAAGGGCTTTTTTGAGCCTACTTGCATGCCGCAGGGACTCTGCAATGCCCCAGCCACCTTCCAAAGGGCCATGGACTCCATTCTCTGCAACTTGAAGCTGTCATGTGTCCTAGTATGTTTGAATGATATCATGTTCTTCAGCACTACCTTCACCAATCACCTGGCTCATCTCAAAGAGGTGTTCATTAAGATTTAGGAAACTGGCCTTAAGCTAAAACCTTCCAAATGTGCTTTCTTCAAAGATTGTCTTGGTTTCTTGGGCCATGAAGTAACCCAGAAAGAAATTCACCCAATGACTAAGAAGGTTGAGGCCATTGACAAAATGCTTCCGCCTACCAACCTGCAAGAGGTACAAATCTTTCTAGGGATGATGGGCTACTACAGACAATTTATCCCTGACTTTGCCAATAATAGTGAACCTCTAGTCCAGCTATTACTAATTTCCCTTTTGAATGGACTGCCAGTCAGCAGCAAGCCTTTGACACCCTTAAGCAAAAACTCAAAGAGGCGCCAATCCTAGTGTATCCTAACTATGATAAGGAGTTCATCCTATACACTGACGCTAGCAATCTTGCTATTGGAGCTATTCTGGTCCAAATAGATGACAAGGGTGTAGACCATCCTGTGGCTTACACTTCTTGCGTGCTAAACAAGCACAAAAAGATTATAGTATCACAGAGAAGGAGCGTCTTGCCGTGTTGCATGCAGTCAAACAGTTTTGCCACTAGGTGTATGGTACCCAAATCACAGTTGTCACTGACCACACTTTGCTTAAATGTTTACAACAACTTAAGGAGCCAGAAGGGCGCCTAGCTAAATGGGCCCTACGTCTGCAAGGTTACAACTTCACTTTGCTCTATTGCCCTGGGATTCAATATCAGAAAGCTGATGGGCTATCCAGAATGCCCATTTTTTGCTTTACATCCTGCAGAAACTGACCAATTGTACAAACTAATTGGATACCCTTCTTCTTGGGAAAGCAAGACAGAAGAGGTCCAACTGGCCTTGTCCAAGATATCCAAAGATACTCTCATACACAACAATCAACTCTTAAAAAAAGTACAAGATCAGTATCTGCCCTATGTAACTCCCAGTTTTTGTCTTTTGTTGGTGTTACAAGCTCATAAAGAGACTGGACAGAGAGGCATCACTAAGAATTTTGACTGGCTTAGAAGAATTACTTCTGGGAAAACCTTTGCCTGCTAATCCCAGACGTCATAGCCAGCTGCCACAACTGCCAGCTGCAGGGGCCTCAAGCTGTTGCCCACAAGTTCAAATTAGTTCCCCCTCAACATGCTTTTCATACTGTCAGCATTGACGCAGTAGGTCCTCTCCCCTGCTCATATTCTGGGTGTTGCTTTATCCTGATTGCTGTTGATCACTTCAGCAAGTGGGTGGAGGCTCGCCCTACAAAGCACATCATAGCTAAGACAAC
The DNA here is from genome assembly GCA_014839935.2 of Entomophthora muscae. Classification (NCBI taxonomy): domain Eukaryota; kingdom Fungi; phylum Entomophthoromycota; class Entomophthoromycetes; order Entomophthorales; family Entomophthoraceae; genus Entomophthora; species Entomophthora muscae. Next base: position 96,684 of record QTSX02001560.1, on the reverse strand, counting down.
TGCTGCCTTCCTGTTACAAGATGTTTTCTACCACCATGGCTGTCCACAAGTAATGCTCTCAGATAATGGGGCTAACTTCAATACCAAGCTGGTAACCTCTGTTGTCAAAGCTTTGGGGTCTTACCAGTTTTTTTCTGCCCCTACAACCCTTCTACTAATGGGGCTGTTGAGCGTGCAAATTCAACACTGGTCTCCATCATGAGAAAGCTCACCTACTCTGACGCTGCCAATTGTGACCTATACCTACCTGCTGCTCTCTTTGTGTATTGCCTTAGCAAACATCATGTCACTAGGTATTCCCCCTTTGCTATGCTTTATGGGCAATAGGCTACTACCCATTGCTCTTGGGGCCCCTCTGCTTTCCTCTGATTGGGCCATGAATCCTGACAATCACATCAAGGATCTAGTCAACTGCATAATCAATATACAGACCACTGCCTACACTTCTGCATACAAGACTAAGATGCTTGAACTTTCCCCCAATAATGCTGGACGCTCCCCCTTGCCTGAATTTTATTTTGGCAACCATGTTCTTTACTACCAACATGGAGTAGGTGGGCGCGCGCATAAGCTGGACACTCTGTGGATTGGCCCATTGGAAGTGACCTTCAAACGAGGGTCCAAATACACTGTAAAGATACTCTCCAGTGGCCCTCCCTTTGCTTGAGTGCATGCTAAGTTCCTTTGAAAATACCACCCCCTAAGGCCAATCTAGGGGAGAGCAATGTCGTGAATACCACTATTCACCATGTGTCAATTTTGACTTAGGTGGGCCATTTTGAAGATGAATCTCTTGCTTTCACTTTTGCCTCTCAAAATGAGTTGATGACTCAATCAGGAAATACAATTATTTGGTTTCTTGACTCTGTGCATTTCACTTGCACCACTCATGCTGGTGGCAAGTGATCCTACTGTCCTGGTAGGTCTTGTGGTATTCCTAACCACTATATATTCTATTTCTATTCACCAATAAATATTAAGTTCTATTCACATTTTTGTCTTTGTGTCTTCAGTACTTCTGCGCCTCTCTCTAGTCACAACTAGTAGAGATCATTCTTCCAGGGCCGCAAGGTAGTCACATAGTCTTCCCTGTCATCTAACCAAAACTTAGTACAAATATAATCCTACAATTAGGATTTTCTGTTGTGTGTCTGTGCCGCGCCTCAGAAACCATAAGGTCCTTGCACAGGGGAACTAGATTTTCTAGGCTGAGGGTGGGCAGGTAGTGCTTCAACAAGTCCTTCATTGCTAGGTTGACTCCCTTTTGGAAAATCATGGCTGTCAGTTTGTCTTTAAGCTGGGTGAGGGTCTTTAGTTTGAGGAATTTGTCAATGTACGCTTGGATGGGACAGGCGCCCTGCCAGATTTCCAACAAGGAGTTCAGGGCGTAGTATCTGGTGTTGCAGTCTTCCCCTGTTTCCATCAACTAGGCTTCAACTTGGCATAAAGTATAGCAGATTTTCACGTCTTTGGCAGTGGCTTTCTCAAACCAATCAAGGACGTCTTCTTATAGCATGGCAGCTACTCCAAGCACCTTTTTGGTGTCACTGGAATAGGACAGGGCATTGGCTTGGAAATGTAGTCAGAGCTTGGCATGATGCGGCAGGCCTCTTAGAAAGTGAGTTTTCCCATCTGGGGCATCTCCACTTTGGTGAGGGATTGGTTGACTATCACATTCTGAACCTGAGAGGAGGGTCCTCTGGTGTTTTGGCAGCAGGGTCAGATTTCTTGGGGTTGGTTGGGTTCATGTTTGCATTCTTCCACGCAAAAAGAAATTAGGTTCTTGGTCATCATAAGTGTGTAATAAGTGATTATCATTACAAAAAACATACAAGATGCACCAAGAATAATCAACATCTTAGGACTCAGGGTACCAGGTTTAAAATAGATTGTCATAATGTCAGGGAACCAACCCTGATCGGCCAGCTTGCTAGCATTTGGGAACTGGCGGGTTGCAGAATGAATGGACAGGGCCCACAAAAGGATTTATGCTAACTTAATGAGATAGGACATTGACTTGTCCAGCCACAACTACAGACGTGCGGCAGGGACAATATTATCTATTACTCCTGTGAGAGTAATATATACAATTCTAAAAAGCTTGTTGGTATGGATAGTGGGAGCTTGGCAGTAGAGGCAGGCATTGGTTTGGGGGTGACAGGTGGCTCCATGTCCATTTGGTAGATAGCAAGAACGTTGTATTTATCTATGAACAGGTGGGGTTTGGTAACGTACCAAAGGCCCTCTCAGTTGTATCTGGTTAACTCTGTAGTTCTGGCCAAGGGATCCCAGGCTAGTATGTTGTAGGCGGTGTAGTCCTTGTACTCAGGCTTTAAGGGGTACTCTGTGAAATGGACAGGAATAAAGGGAGCACCTGGCAGGCAGTACGTAGCTGGCAGGGGAGTCAGATGATCTTTGAGTTAACTGGCAGATGACAAGAATAAAATACAGCAATAATTAGGGAAACCAATATATAATACCTTATTTAAAAATAGCAATGGGGATTGATCTTGGCCTGGCAGGTATTTATACCACCCTGCCAGGCTTCACTTTCTGGTCAGGTTTTCTGGGCTCAGGCAAGTTGGCGTTGGGGGTCTCAGATGGCAGTGTGGCACTTGGCACTGGTGGTTTGCCACTGGCCTCTTTGGGATGAGAAGTCTTTACATACTTCTGTTTGCAATTCAGGTATTGGGTGCCTCTTTGAGTTCAGTGTCTCCTGTGGGACTTTGGGGGAGTTTGGAATAACTCTCATGGAGAAACTTATGTATTTCACCGAGCAAACCACTGGTGTCAGGTGTTGGCATCTTAGGGAAATTCTTGGCATCATGCACTGGTGATTCAATTGCAGAATCCTGCAGGACAGCTAAGGGTTCAGGTCCTGGCGGGCTGGTAACAACTTTATCAATCAGTAGTGGGTTATTGGGTTCCCAGCCCATGGATCTGGCAGTCTGCAAAGGGTTTTGTCCTGGGTTTAACTCTGGTTCCGTATTTTGAGATTTAGGAGCATCCAAATTGTCATTCCTGACAATCCAAGTTGATTCTCAGGCCAGCCAAGCTGTAGCCCAATAGCCCAAGTTTTTTGGGGTTGAATCTGTGGACTTCTTGACTTGAGTATTTGAAACCAATGTAGTTTTTCCGTGCATTCTCACAGAAACTAATAAGGCACCACATGAGGCCAGCCATTACACTGAAGTAATTTCCTACCTATTTGGAGAAGAAGTCAATAATTCCCCTTGCTGAAGCCAATAATAAGTACCTGGAAAAGCATGTAAAAGTTTGCTTTAAACCAGCCCTCACCAGTCAAACCAAACAGAAGTGCTTAGATGGAAGACTTTCTAAGCAACCAATGAAAGATCAGCTGTGCCAGACACCTCACAGTGCCCCTAGATTCCAGTGAGCCATTGCCCACAGACCAAAGCTCTATATAGTCTTATGAGGATTGGTGGAAGTGTATATAGGTCTCTCCAGCACTTGTCAAAACTCATTGCCTATTTGATAATAAAGTTCTTATGAGCCTTTTATTCATCCAAACATTTTATTATTTTGTTTTAATTCTCTATTAGCTTAAGCCTAACCTCTCAGGAGCTCCTGCCAAACCATCAACTTTTGACAGAAATTGCAGGGTAATAAGAGAGTATCTAAGTAGTGAGAGATGAACACCTAAATCCACACAGAGTTGATGATAAGCCACCAAAAAGGCTTCAGATTCCTCTTAAAAGTTCCAAAAAGTCACTGGGATCCAACAAGAAGATTAACATAAACCAGAGTAGCCTGGGGTATACTTCTTGGGACAAGACCAAAGAGTCTTTGGAATAAAGATCAGGGTATTGCTAGCTTGGAAAGGTTTCCTCTTCAGTTTCAACAGTAAAGACTCTAACATTGGGAGGCATTTGAGATATATTTTAATGACCTGAGGATAGGGGACTAGGCGTGGAACCCCATCTTCCCATATCAATATGATTCAAAATCAAGCTGTACAGTTTACAACAAAGTGAGCCCAGGACCAGATGCATCAATAAAGGGTTTCAGAATTGAATAAGAACACTCTCCTTGTTGAGAATTTTAGGAGGGCTCAACTCTTAAGAGTTGAACAACAAGTTAAGTCTTTATGTATCAAAGTTATTGGCTCAGCAATTTTCACCCAAATCTTTTAACCCTTTGCTGTTCCATGATTTACCATTCCAATGTATAACTGGACCAGTAAAAAAGGAGCCCCTGGATGCTCAACTTCTGATGACCCTTATGATTAATGGGGGGATATCAAGTGAAATTAAGGTTATGTCAGTTTATTAAGGTTAATGTTGCACAGTTGCTTAGATTTTAGGTTGTCACTGGCGCTGTTGTAACCTATTTCCTACCAACAGTTTGCTTTAAGTCCATTAAATTTGTCAATTTATGAGCAATTTTTTAAAAAAATTGCACTTTCTGACTGGGACAAACAATGTCTGGAATTTTAATGAACTACCACAACACAACCTGTTAAATACTCTGCTGACCCCCAGACCACATTTTATTTTTGGCATGGTGCTCCAGTTGGCCCAGTGTATTTTAAGGAGTCCCCACTGGAACCAGCCTACAAAAAGTTCACCCCTGAGAATGCTCTACCTGCAGATCCTGAAGCTCAAACTAGACAACCAGAGACATTTACCAGAGAGGACACTTGGTATAATGTTTAATTAAGGCTATTCTAGGATAATTATAACTATCTTCTTGCATACCTAGTAAACATCACACCACCCAAAGCACCCCAGCCCAACCAACCAAAAGTCTTTCTGGAGAGCCTGCAGATTCTACTTCCACCCAGCTCCTTGGGGTGCTTTAAATCACTCTAACAGAGCTGGTAGACTCTTTATTCCCTAATGCTGGTCCAGGTTGGGGTGTTTCTTCTCATGTATTATCAAGTTAGGACCTACCCTGTGACAAGCTCTTCTATTTAATTCCCACAGCCCAGTTCCAGGCTGCAACTACTATAATATCTCTAACAGTTGATATACTGCAAATAAGGCTTTTTTACCCCACCCAAGTACATTGAAAGTGGAAAACCTACCCCATAAAAGATATTTAGCTTAAATCACTTTAAACCAATTTATTGCTACTGTGTCTTCTATAGAAAAGATGGAAGGCTAACAAAAAAACCTGAAAGAGAATCAGATATTGGAGTTGAACTCTAACAAGCAGCAGTTTAAATGATTTGGTTTATGGTACCTCAAAGAAATGGCATCATGGATCTTAATACCCCTATCAGAAAATTGTTTCATGGAGAGTTGGTTTGTAAGCTGACATACTATGGTCCAGGATTAATTGTGTATACCTAGTGTTGTAACTGTGCTGTTTTAGCAGAGTTACACGGGGGAAAATATTTAGAAGCTAGATAATAATCTTTATTGGGAGATAGTGATTATATAGTTCATGTGAATCAATGGATAGCAGGGACATGATTGGTGATCACACAGTTGGATGGAAGAAGGGGGTGGCTTGATCCTGATAACAAGCCAAGCTCCAAAACAAGGTATCCACTGTAAAGGATCATCATCTGTTCATGTTGTTGGATTTGGTAATTTGAATTGACTTCCTAGTCTGGCTTTGAGTGACCAGATAATTGGATTGCGGGTCACAAACCTGCTTGGTTGGAACCTTGCCAGCAGGTCAAGCCTGCAGTTTTGACACTAGTAACTTAAAATAATATTTACTGTGAGTTCTGATGAAGAATACTCAAGTACACTCTGTCTAGTCAGAGAAACTTATATCATGGTATTCAGCTATAATGAGTTATATATCTTATTCATTAAGCTGCTGTTTACTTTTTAAGGTTCCATTTTTATTTTTACAATAGTTTAAAAATAAGAATTTTCATGATAATGGGATGATGGGGAAGAAATATCAAGAAGCTGAAGCTTATTCTACTAGGGGAAGATTTAGTATGCTCTTGGGAACTATTATTGGTGGTGATGGAATTGAAGCTTGAGAAATTTTTTAAGAAAATGGGGAAGCTGTTAATATCATGGTACCATTAAGGGTTCATGGAGGTCAAGTGAGGACACCCTTGATAAGAGGTGTTGTGAATGCTGCCATTCACCAGGTTTTAATTTTGCCTTTGACGGGTTATTTTGAGGACAAATATCTCTCTTTTGCTTTTGTCTTTCAAAATGAGTCTGACTCCAAATTGGGAAATTCAATTGCTCAGCTTCCTGATTCTGCACAACTCACTTGCCCACTCATGCTTGTGAAAAGTGATCCTACAGCCTGGTATTTTTTTGATATTGTCAACCACTATATAGTCTATTTCTCATTCACCAAAGAAAATTAAGTTCTATTCACATTTTTGTCTTTGTGTCTCACAGTACTTTGGCGCCTCTCTAGCCACGTCTAGTAGATATTATTTAATCAAGGCAACAAGGTAATTGCATAACCTTCCCTGCCATTCTAACCAAGACTTAGTAAAAATCCAATCCTAAGGTTAGAATTCTCCGTTGTGTATCTGTGCCACGCCTCAGAACATAACAAAAATGGTGCTCACTAAAGGGGCTGTAAGCCCCTCAGTTACCCCTTTTTGCATCCACGTTTTCAGGTCCTTTGCCTCCGCCTATACAAGAGCTGACTTCACCTGAAATTACTAGCCCTCCCATTGAGGAAGACATTGTCAACCTGCCTATTGTCCCAACTGTGCTTAACCTCAGGAATGGTCCCTGCCTAGTGGCCTACCCTTTGGGTACCCCTGACTTAGAACAAGTCATGGCGGTAGCCCTTGGGCTAGCCCATGATGGGGTCATCCCTTGCCTCCAGCTACAGTTTAATCAAATGGAATACTATTAATTGATTGTAGCTTACAATTTTCACAGCATCTCCTCTCATCAGCTGGCTCTGCTGAGCACCTATTGTCATCTTTTGTACAAACTGCCTTAGCCCACCATCAAATGGTGTTAGGGCAATGTTCAGGAGATTTTTTCTCTACAAGCAGCTGTCTTTCATCACTAAGATCAGTTTTCTGCCTATCAACAGTGGACTATTCCCTGTTTTCCTTGGTATCTGACAATCAGCACAAATCTGCCACTTCAAAAACTTGCTTGGTTGATTTAATTTAAGCAAATGTATCAGTCCATCCCTGAATATGTCAGGGAGCATCTACATGAGCTTATCCAGTTGGAACAGCCCTGGAAAACCCAAGTAGACTCCACCCTGAATGCATATCACTGACTTCAAGCAACTTGTGCAACATCTCAATGCATTTAGTGCTTACTCCTTTGATCAACTACAACAAGTAGCAGAATTCACTGCTAAAGGTCTTCACAAGCTTAGAAAAGAATTTAATCAGGAAAAGATTGCCACCACTGCTGCCATTATCAAACTTCAGAATCAAGTGAATGAATTGTCTACACCCAAGCCAGATGTTTCATCTTCCCCCATCTGACAATTTGGTGTATAGAGAACAGAGTATATGGGACGCCATTCAAGAGCTGCAAGCATCCATCTGCAGTCAAGGTTGCCCTACCAAGGCACCTCAGCCAAATCCCCAAGTGCTTTCTTTGTTGACTCAATTTGCTTAGCTACAGCAAGAGGTTGCTGCCTCTCACAAAATTGTGGCAACTGCCTCAAGTTTACTTAGGAAAATTGATGAAAATGGCTGCTGCCCTGGCCTGTCAGGAGCCCCCCAAATCCACTGTGCTTGAGAGTTAATTGCTCTAGCTAATGAGGTGGATCACTTGAAACAGGACCACTCCAAACTTGATAAAGACATGCAAGAAATGAGTGAATTAATTGATTCAGTAAATGGCAAGTTTACCCCTTGCTTCTCAGTAGGTCTTTCCCTTACCTCCTGACTGGCTGAACTTTCCACGGTAGTAACAACACAGGGCCAACGCCTAGACATTACTGAGCAATAGACAACCTTAGCTAATAATACAGGATCCCGCATTGCTGAGACCTTGACTACTCTTGAGGAGAGTGTTTGTCAGCTGTGGGCCAGGCAGCCCCCTCAAAATCTGAAGCAGAATTCTCCCCGCACATAAATGATCTCAATCTAAACAATGGTGGTCCAACTCCTGAAGCACACTTTAAAACTACCTTTAAGCAAGTCTTTGATCCCAAAACTTCTACCATTGAAGCTTTCCTAACTATCTAAAAAAACTGCTATGAGGAAAGCCTCTGATGAGGTTAAGAAGAAATACATTCTAACCTGCCTGCATCCAACCTGTCAGGAGTTAGTAGTGCCCAAGTTGCCCATCATTGAGACTTGGGAAGAAATGAATCAGCTCCTGATCAACTAAAATGGTTTTAACCTTAGTTTGGACGTGAAAAAAGACGCCTTTATGCACATTGATTTCAAACCTAAGGAGTTTTCTAGCTGAATTCACAGAAAGATTCTACATGGAAGGACAGCAACTGATAACAAGCAGACAATTGACAGTGCATAAAGCTTACATGGCTTGCTCTCAAGTCCTCAAGGTTAATCAGATTCTGTGTCTTCACTTTAAGGCCCATAAAGCCATGCTTTCTTCCATGAAGAGCATAAAGAAACTGTTGCAGGATATGCACGTTACCCATTCTGGGGTAGTTGTGCGGGAGAATTGTGCCGCCTCTACCTCTGGTTTGTCTTCACAGGCCTACATATCCTTACCATGAACTCACAGAATCCTCCTCAATGCCAGGGTTTTCATAACCGTGTACAAATTGGTCACCATTTGCAAGTCTGCACTAATCCTTGAGTTAAAGGAGCTGATCCCAAGGAACAGGCAGGAAAAGAACAGTCAACCTAGAGGTAGAGACGCTCTTGGTTGACAATTATTCCCAGTCTCTTTCAATTTCCCCTCTATAGCTAAACTGAGCCTGCTGACACTTAGGCTCCTCACATTCTGCTGCTGACCCCTGTCATCTAGATTTTTCTGACATGGATAATTTAAAAGTTGATAATCCAACACCTATGGGTATTCAGTTCTTGCTGTCATAAAAGCATTATGGTCCCTTATAAGTAACTCTCTTGAAAAACTACAACAAATGCCAAGACTTTATATGAAGCCAAAGAGGTTGTCTCCTACCCAAACCTCACCCAAGCTAACATGTCTCCTGTGCTTATAGAGCTGCCTGAGGAAGCTGCTGAGGTTGCTGACGCTGTATTCAAGAATGTTTCAGTTTTACTTCCTCTCCAGACTGTCTATAAGGAATTCACAGGCTTGAGATGAATGATTAAAAAGTGGGACAAAGAACTAGCAGAATCCCAGGACATCCTAACTGTTCTCTCACCCTTTGGTTGTACTAACACTCAGGTGGAAATATCCATCCAAAAGGTGAAAATCAATGCCGTCTTAGACACTGGGTCTCCTGTTAATGTTGTCTCCTTATAGCTTTTCAAGAAGCTCAAGCTTGCCCCTGACCTTAACTATCACCAGTTTTATAGCACAGCTAGGCTATTCATGACTTGCACTATAGGGGATTATTCTGCTCTTCCCATGCAGTTTGGCAAGCTACTCTTAGCCGCACCTGCTGTTGTCTTGGTAAATGAGAGTTATAATCTCCTAGTTGGTGCTCAATTCCTTAGGGAATGCAATGGGATTATCAACTTGAAGGATGTATACCTCTCTATCTTAGGGCATAAAGTCCCTCTGATCTTTAAAGAGCCTGTTAAAGTCCCCAGGAAACACCTCAACAAGTGCCTTAGACTATCCCACCGGTGTTTTCACCCTAAAATACCATACCCATTTGTCCAACATGAAGTGTCCTCTAGTGGCTTGCCCTACGTCTGAGGGGATTTCTCTCCTGGCCAAATCTGCTGTAACCATTCACTCTAGATCTCAAGCTATCCTAGACTCCCAAATATCATATGAGTTACCTGAGCACACGTTCTAGATTTATACTCTTTTCCCTTGCTAGGCCGCAACAAACCCTACCTCTGCCTGGGAATCTTGGATGTCTCTCATAAAATCATGTACAGCTGTTGGTAGCCAATTTAACAGCTCTCCCCATATCTGTTTCCAGCAGTCAGGGTTTGGCTATGGCAAGTTTCTGAATTCTCCTGATGTGCTATCCCTGCATCCCTTTGGTACCTTCCAGGGCTTCAACTTACCTGAAGACAAGCCACAGGTCCTATCTCTGTTTGCCTCTCAGGATTTTCTGCAACTGTCCCGAGTCCAACAGAAAGAGGTGCTCAAGCTGCTAGATCAATTTAAGATATTTTTTCTAAAGATAGCACTAACTATGGTCTAGCTAAAGGATTTATCATCAATCTGATATAGATTATTCTCCCCCTTCCAAGCTAAACCTTACTGCTAGAGTCAAGTAGAAGATGCTGAGGTGTCTAATAGAGCTTAAACAACTATTAGACACCAGTTTAATTGCTCCTTATAAAAGTCTGTGGGCCTCCTCCTTGCTTGTACTAAAGAAGAAGAATGGAGGTGTTGTAACTGTACTTTTTTAGAAGAGTTATAAGGGAAAAATATTTAGAAACTAGATAATATTCTTTATTGAGAGATAATAATTATATAGTTAGTGTGAATCATGGATAGCAGGAACATGATAGCTTTAATCACACAATGGGATGGTAAAAGGGGTGGCTTAATCCTGGTAATGAGTCAAGCGCCAAAACCAGGTATCATTGTAGGGGATCATCATCTGTTCATATTGTTGGATTTGGAAATTTAAGTTGACTTCCTAGTCTGACTTTAAGTGACTGGATAAAGGGTTGCAGGTCACAAACCCTCTTACTCAAAGCCTTGTTGGCTGTTGAGCCTGTTGTTTCATAACCCCCCAACTGAAGGTTGGCCTCCTCTGGGGGAAGGTAGTCAGGGAGGTTGTCTGGAGCCTGGTTGCCATACAGGACTAGCTGTTGTTCTGTGATGGGTAGGGTGGTTTCACGCTGTCTCTGTCTTGCTTTGCAGGGTCTCAGGCAATCATTGTGGAGGATCTTTTCTGTTTATGTTTTCCAAGTCCTTGCACAAGGTAAGTTTTATTTTTTTTTCCTTTAAGATGATTGCTGGGCTTACTTTCTCAGGTTGTAGTTATTTGTCAATTTTCATGATTCAAACTTTTTCACCAACCTTGTGTCTGTTTTGGGATGGGGAAAAATGTCATTTGTAGATGCTTATTTTCTCTTTCTGTTTGATCACCATTGGCCTCTATGACATGTGAATCTGAACAAGGGGGGACTTGCTCAGATTTTCAGCTTGTGTTCTGATAGTGCTTGGATGATATTGGGTTTTTTTGCCATATACCAACTCAAAAGGTCTTTTCCTGGTGGATCTGTTCACCCAGGTTTGGCATACAAGTAGTGCAGTTGGTAGATGCTTATATCAGTCTTCAAGTCTCCCAGCAGTTATCTTGGCCAAGGCTTTCACAAGGCTGCCCTTTAGCTGCTCCACACATCTATTGGCCTCAGGGTGGTATGGTGTTGTTACAGTGTGCTTGACCCCATTATTGGTGAGGTATACATTGGTGTCTTCATAGGTCAATTCTTTGCCTCCGTCAATTATCAGGAGTTTTGGCTTTCTGAACTTCCTAATAATTTCTTTTCCTATGAACTTCCACATGTTATTGCCAGTATGTGTCTTTAATGCTTTTGCTACTGGCCATTGTTTAGTAAAAAATATTATGGTAATGATGTATTTCTCATCATTGTGTTTCCTGGCATGAGGCCTACAATGTCCAGGGACCAACCCTTGAAAAGTAACTGTGTGCAGATAGGCAGTACTGACTTTAGTGGGGTTTTGGTTTTTGGGAATTTCTCACATACTTTGCATTGTTCCAAAACTTCTTGAACGTCACGGTATAGGGTTGGCTGCCATGCCTTTCTTTTTAAGGAACTTGTATAGGTTGTGACTCTTGGTGTGTCCTAGGTCTCTGTGGTAACATAGAATGGTGTCAACTTGCTGATTTGTGAAAACATAAGGGATGGTGGTCCTGTTGGACATTTTTGATGTAAGGTTCCATACACGTCTGCAAATAAGTGCTTGTTATTAATGACTGTTTCATTTGTTATGTCTGTGGTGCCAGAGGGGGAACCTTTGTCCTTTGTCCAAAGTACCAAAGGGGTCAGCCTGGGTCAAACTCATCTTCTCCTTTTGTGGCATGGAAGTACAGGCGCAAGAGTGCGTCCACCATGGCAAGTTCTGGACAAGGTTTGTATTGTATGAGCATATTTAATCTCTCCAAGAGTTCCATCCAGCGGGCTTGACAGTGTGATAGGTTTGCTTTGGTTTTTAAATATATGAGTAACTTGTGGTTGGTCAACACTGTGAATTCTTCCTGTTGTTATATATAGCAACGCTATTTGACTAGGCAGTGTACAATGGCCAACAGCTCTTTGTTGTGGATAAGTTATCAACACTTGCCATCTGTCAACTTTGTGATTCATAGGCTACCAGCAGGAAGTCACCATTATTATTTTTGATTTGTAGTACTCCCCCAATGGATGCATCTGAGGCGTTGGTTTCCATTTGGTATTCCCTGTCACGTTTGGGGTATTGCAGGATATGAGCTGTTGTGAGTTTCTTTTTGAGGCATCTAAAACAGAGCTCACATTGAGAGCCACACACAAACTTGGATTTGGCGCTAGTTATGGCAGATAGGGGTGCTGTCAAGATTTTGCAGTCAGGTATGAAGCGGCGTACATAGGCCACTATTTCTAGGAATGTGCGGCTTTCCAACTTGTCCTTGGGTGGTTGCATCTTGCATATGGTCTGTATCTTTTTGACTGTTGGGCTTAATGCCATCTTTTGAGACTATGTGCCCTAGGAAAAGCAGTTGATTGTGTAAGAACTGGCATTTAGAGGGTTTGACTAGCATCTTGTGAGTGCCAGGGTAGCAAAGACTGCTTCTAAGTCTTTGTGATGCTGTTCTACCAAGGGGCTATAACAATTATGTTGTCCAGGGTGACTAAGGCATGCTTGCCTATGTGAGGGGCAAACACCTTGTTCATGAAGGTCACAAAGGTTGAAAGGGCTTTTGTCATACCAAAATTGAGTACCACACACTTGTATGAGCTGTATTTAGTACAGAAGGATGTTTTGGGGATATCTTCCTCCTTAATGCAAATCTGATTATAGCCTGCAGTTAGGTCAATCTTGGAGAAGACTGTGGCACTGCCCAAATTGTTAAAGAGGTTGTCAATAAGTGGTAGTGGGTAACAATTCTTGATAGTAACTTTGTTTAGGGCTTGTTAATCTGTGACTAGGTGCAGAGTGCCATCTTTCTTGGCCACAAGGAATTTGGCAGCCCCAAAGAGAAAATGTGAAGGACAGATAAGTCCTTTCACTAAGGCTTCCTTGAGATAGACACATAGGGCGTTGTATTAATTTGGGGTCAGACAGTAGTTAGGTTGCGCTTTGGGTACAGCTCCTTTGAGTTGAATGGAATGTTGGATATGTTTTTCTGGAGGTAGCCCAGGTAAAGCCTCCTTTAAGATTTCTGGATGGTGGGCTAAAATTTGCAACTCTGAGGCGTGGTGTGTCCTGGTGGTCTTTGAAGTGTATTATCTTGTACTGGTAGGAGTCCCAGTCAATTATCATCAGGTTTTTCTTTTTGTCCAGGGTCTCTGTAATGCACACAAAGACGTGGTTGCATAGGAATTAGTCCACTGAGTCAGAGTAGATCTGGTGGTTGACACCTTCACGTTTGATGATCAGTACCAAGGTTGCCTAGTCCACGTGGGGATTGTTCTTTTGCAGTCAATCCAAACCCAGTACAATATAAAACTTTAAAAAGTCAATGACAGGGCCTTGGATGGTGGAATGTAGGTTCTCAAGCATGAGAGAAGAAGGGGGCAGCCTCCCTTATTAAAGCAATGTGATTTCCATCAGCTTCAATATTGTTTTTAATCTGCAAAGGATTAGTGGCTAGCTTGAATTTTTCCACAAAGCTGCATTAACTAGGGTTTGGTCCATGCCCAAGTCCAGGAGTGCTGAGCCTGTGTAACTTTAAAAGCAGAAAGGATAATCATCAGTTTATTGGGATGTCTGACAATGGTGTAAAGTACCAGGTCCTCTGAAGGTACTTAGATCATTGGACATTGGTCCACATCCTTGGGTCAGTACTCATCATTGGGAAAGTCAGGAGTTGTGCAGGGAGAGCTTGGTTTGCTTAATACTCTCCCTGGTCTTTTCCCTCATCTTGGTTTACTTGTGTGGCAGTGATACAGAAATGGGTACATGTTGACTGGCCATTGTTCCCACTTCCCTGTCCATTTGGGCCTGTGGGTTTATGTTTTGTGTTGTTTCTGTTGTTCCCAGTGGGTGGTTGGTTGGAGCGTCTGCCTGGGTGAGAGTCTTTGGGTCTTTCATGTTTCTTAGTTTCCACTTTATGGAGAGCACTGTATGTTTGTTCTTCCTTCTCTGCTTTGAAATACTTGATCTGTAGATTAGTCACTTGGTCCAGGTTCACCTATCTCATTATATACAACTTAAGTGCGTTGTAGTACATGAAGTGTGTGGCCGGGGTGTCAAATGCCATGTCAGAGGGATTTATAGTTGTAGTTTTTTGTAGGCACAGATGAGCTCCTTCACAGAGCCTGTCTAAGTTAAATTATTTACTTGACTTATGATCATGAGTGCGGTGTCCTTAAGCACAAATCTAGCTGTTGTGTTTGGCTCCAGGGGATAACATCCTGGAGGAACAACAGGAAACCTTTATAAAAAAAGATTTGAGGTCCAAAGATAGGCTTGGGTTAGCCTTTAGGGCAAAATTAAGGACATATGCCTTAATTTCCTGGAAAAAAAAAATGTAAAAGTCCTTTTTTGAAGAAAGTACAGTAAAAGCTTGAAGATTATAAACACCAACACAAATTTGGATAAACTTGGTTTTATTAGGCAAAATATTATACTTTAAATAGTAGGCAAGAGACAGTGATCACTCATTAGGAAGACAGAGTGGCTTAGGGAATCACATTGGGATGAGGTCATACCAGGATAAACCACAGACAGGTACAATAATCTGGAATGGGTAGATATTGAACCATACCCATTTGCAGAAGGCAAGTGATTTCAAAAGTCAAACACAAACCCAGCCAAATCTTTACAACTAGCACAATTCAAAGGCCATATCAGAATAGCATTGATTGCACAATTTATGACATCTTCCCACTCAAGATTGAACACAGGGAGGTGGTATTTGCGGAAAAACTTGGAGTGAACACAGCAAATGGACGTCTAGAAGACAGCAGTTTTACTGTATACTCAACACCCTTCCTAAAGGTGACCTCACAGGGTTCCAACCCAGAGGAAATCCAGCTCTTGAACTCTACCACCTGTACAATTTTGATAGTAGAGAACTAGATCACCTATTTGATACTCAGGGAGTGGGGCTCTAGTAGCATTGGATGGGGAGAGCTCCAGGGCCTTAACCTTGTAAGCAGTACAGTATGCATTTGCCTGGATGCCAATGATACAATTGTTTAAGTCTCTAACATGGGCTTCAGGATTTGAAGACATATCAAATTCAATCAAAGGGGGTCCCAAGATTGAGGGGGTACCCGCTTTATGTTCATACAGTATGGCAAAAGGTGACTGGCACATCACGTGATGCCTACTGAGTTGGTAAGCAAAGAGGGCAGCAGGGAGGAACATATCCTAGTTGGCAGCGTTGAGAGCATGAGCTTTCTCATTATGGATACCAGAGAGGAGTTTGCTTGTTTGAAAGTTTTATTGGTGGAGGGATTATAAGGCGCAGAGAACAATTGGTAGGTTCCCATAGCTTCAACAATAGAAGTGATGAGACAGGAATTAAAGTTGGTACCATTGTCAGAGAGCAAGACTTGAGGGCAGCCATGTTGATAGAAAATGTCTTGCTCAAGAAAGTAGCTGTGGTCTTAGCAGTTATATCTTTTGTTGCTCTAGCTTCAACCCATTTGCTAAAATGGTCTATGGCAACTAAGATAAATTGACACCCAGACCTAGATCAAGGGAAAGGCCCAACAGCATCAATACTCACTGTGTGGAAGGCATGCTTTGTGGGATGGGTTTGAACTGGTGTTAGACAGGCAAGGGCATTGCAGTTGAAAGGGGTGACAGAAAGCAAGGACATCAGGGATCAGGAGACGCATGTTCTCCCAATAGAAGTTCTTGCACAACCATTAATGAATCTTGGCTATGCCTCCATGGCCAATGTCAATGTGAGCTTGGAGTATGATGGCTATCCTCATGCTAGGGCAAACGTAGGATAGGTAAGCATTGTTAACCTTTTTGCATAGTTGTCTATCTCAAATAATAGTGTCCTTGGATAGGGTCTGTAGAGACAATCAGATGTCCTCTGGCTCAGTGGTCCAAGAGTCAGGATACCATATTAACTTGTATAGATAATCAGCGTCAGTGGGATGGATAGCTAGGATTGGCATTCTGGACAGACCATCAGTGTTCTGATGTTGGGCACCAGGAGGATGTATCACAGTAAAATTGTATCCTTGTAGACGCAGAGCCCAACATGCTAGTTGACCTTCAGGCTCCTTTAACTGCTACAGCCATTTGAGGGAGAAGTGATATGTGACTACCCTGAAGTGGGTCCCATAGATGTAATGTTGAAACTGTTTCACCGCATGTAGCACGGCCAAACAATCCGTCTCAGTGATGCTGTAGTTCTTCTCATGCTTATTGAGGACCCTTGACAAGTAAGCCACAGGTCAATCCACGCCTTCATTGTCAAGTTGGCCAAGGATGACACCCACAGCTACTCCACTTGGGTCATTTTACAAGATGAATTCTTTGTCAAAATCAGGATAGACCAGGTTAGGAGCCTCCTTGAGCTTAGCCTTCAGCGCTTTAAATGCTTGTTGTTGGCTGTCAGTCCATTCAAAGGGGATGTTGCAAAGCAGTTGGACAAGGGGTTCACTCAGTTCAGCAAAGTCAGGTATGAACTGTTGGTAGTATCCCATCATACCAAGGAATACTTGAACCTCTCAAAGATTTGTGGGGGGTAGCATCTTATCAATGGCTTCCACCTTATTATTCAATGGGCAGATTCCAGTTTGAGTAACTCATGACCTAAGAGCTCAAGACGTTCCTTGAAGAAGGAGCACTTGGAGGGTTTAAGTTTCAATCCAGCTTTGCAAATCTTGATGAAGACAGCCTTGAGGTGTTCCAAGTAATTGGTAAAGATAGCACTGAACACGGTGATATCATCAAGGTATACAAGGGCACAAGAGAGCTTTAGGTCTCGTAGAATGGAGTCCATAGCCTGTTAAAATGTGGCAGGGGAATTGTAGAGTCCCTGGGGCATTAGAGTGGGTTCAAAAAGGCCTTCTGAAGTGATAAGCGCACCCTTCTTATCTTCAGGAGATAAGCCAAATTTCCAGTATCCAGAGGCTAGATCCACAGCTGAGAAAAACTTGAAACCACCCAGCTGTCTAAGTTTATCATCAATTCAAGGCAAAGGGTACAATTCTTTCTTAGTAGAGTTCAGGCAGCAATAGTCTATTACAATGAAATGTCTGCCATCTATCTTCTTGAGAATCAGTAACAGGGAAGCCCAAGGACTTTGGGAAGGAGCTAGTAACCCGGTGTCCAAAAGTTGTTTGAGCTCTTTAGACATCTGAGCATTTTCCATCCTACTGCAACAGTATGATTTGGCACAAAAAGGGGGCGTATCCCTAGTATCAACCTGATGGATGACTCCTTTAGCTAGGCCATAATCCGTAGGACCAGAGGCAAAGATGTTGCTGAACTGATCAAGTAGGTCCAATATGTCTTTTTGTTGAACAGGAGACAGTTGGGGGAAATCAGCAGCGGTGACAACGAGAGAACTTGAGGATTGTCCTAAGGTAGATTAAAATCACTGAACATTCCAAAGGGGTATAGGTAGGTCACCTGTTCTGCTCCCAGTATACAACTATGTCCCACTACCTGGCCTTGGGTCACCTGCATGGGTAGGGCCGTCAGGTAGGCAAGCAGTAATTGTATGGGCTCTTTGTGGGTTTGATCTAAAAATCCCAAAACAGGCAGGGCTCTGTACAACTTAAGGATTAAGGTGAGTAAAGTTCCAAGAATGACTTTTCAGGTAGCTCATAAGAAATATAGGAATCAAACACCACTTGAGAGCCCATGGAAATGGTAATAGCCACAGGTGCTAGCAGAGGTACCCCTTCTTCCGCAGGACAGGAAGGAGGAGGGGTACACATGTTGGAGGAGTGGGTCCTATACTTGAGAGAGAAGATACCTGTAGGGTACTCAAGCACACAAGTTTTAAGACGTTTCCCTAGAAGGCGCGGGGGTTCCTAAAAAATCAAAGGAACCTCATATCCCAAGAGCAAAAGGTATCCATCTTGTAAGTTTACAATCTCATTATAATCTTAGAGGAATTGCATACCAACAAAGAGGTCATAGCTTTTATTCTCAAGGACTAAAGGGGAAAGCAATAAGGAGTTTCCCAAACCTCATGGGTAGAGCAAAATAGGCACCAATGGCCAGTGTATGTGCCATATCACTGTTCCATACAACTGCGTGTAGTTGAGGTCAGGGGCCAATTAAGTATCTTCATTAGTTTGGAAGATACCACATTGACTGGGGAACCTGTGTCCAAGATGGCTTTGATTTTAACCTTTTGGATTGATACTTCCACACGGGTTGTATCTTCCCCAATGGGGGCAAGACTGCTAACACATCTTGTGCAGCTTCTAGCTTCTTTTCTCATTTAGCTAGCATTCACTGTAACACAGGAATCTCCTTATATACAGTCTGTAGCAGGAGAGATACAGTAACATTTTGAAAGAGAGCGTTGGCTAGTTTGGCAGCTTCTTCAGAGGAGTACACCAAGACAGGAGGCTGATGGGCTTGAGCTAGGTAAGCGCAAGTCACCATAGACTTAGCTTCACTTGCAGGTACACGGGAAGTGGTGGTAGTCTTTTCAGAGCAAAGCTTGTATGGGACAGAGATATGTTGTGTTCTTAGGCGCAGCACAGACACACAACGGGAAATCCAACCTTAGGATTGGATTTGTACTAAGTCTTTGTTATATGACAGGGAAGGCAAATGTGTTTACCTTGCGGCCCTGGAAGAATAATCTCTACTAGTTGTGGCTAGAGAGAGGCGCAGAAGTACAGAAGACACAAAGACAAAAATGTGAATAGAACTTAATTTTTATTGGTGAATAAAAAAGGAATATATAGTGATTAGGAATAACACAAAACACTACCAGGACGGTAAGATCACTTGCCACCAGCATGAGTGGGGCAAGTGAGTTGCGCAGAGTCAATAAACCAAAAAATTGTATTTCCTGATTCAGTCTTCAACTCATTTTGAGAGGCAAAAGCAAAAGCAAGAGATTTGTCCTCAAAATGGCCCACCAAAGGCAGACTCAAAACACGGTGAATAGCGGTGTTCACAACAAGATAGTTTCCGGAATAGCCAAGATGGAAAAGCCATAACTATCAGAATCTTCAGCCTATGAATTACTCTAGAGATTGAGAAACAGATGAAGGATAGTTGGGCCAGAGAAATATGGAGCTTCCTCATCAGACAGAGGATCAGGGGGGACGGGGGAGATTGGTCAGCGTAGAGCATCTCTGTTTTAAGCTGACCTCTCTTTTCCCGCTCTTCATTGGGGTCACAACTTTCCACTCAAGGATTAGTGCAAGTGCTGGAGTGGTGCCCAATTTGGCCACAGTTATGACAACCCTGCCTCTTAGCCTGTCCACCAGCACCCAGGGTCATTATGCTCAGCCTACAAGAGGTAGTTCCAATATTGCTGCCCTATTTTTGCGTACCATTGTTCCTCCATGGGTCAAATGCATGTCTTTTAAGAGAGTCTTAATACTCTTCATGGAAGTGAGCAAAGCCTTGTGTGCTTTAAAGTGTAGTCATGAAAGCTGGTTCACCTTCAATGCATTTGAGCAGGCCTTTTAGGCTTCCCGGGGAGTTAATTGCTGACTAGTGATTAACTGCTGGCCTTCAATGTAGGAACAATCCACAAACTCAGCCAGGGTTTCCTTGGGTTTAAAGGCAATGTGCATAAATACATCCAATTTAACCTCCAAGCTGAGATCTCATCCAAACTCCTCAATAAGGGGGTGCTTCATGTCTTCCCAAGTGACAATGGAGGGATGCTTGGGGACCACGACTTCTTGGCAAGTGGGATGGAGACAGGTGAGGATGTGTCCTTTCTTGAGCTTGTTGGTAGCCCTTTGTAGTACATTTTTGTAAAAGGTTAGAAAGGCGGCAAAGGTAGAGGATTTTGGATCAAATATCTGTTTAAAGGTTGGTTTGTAGTTTGGGTCAATGGACAAGGACAAGGACCAACTGTTTTCACCAGGGTTGAAGACGTTAATATGCAGGTTGCTTTCAAACTCTTACTCAGCAGCAGGTTTTCTAGCCCAGAGAAGTCAAAGGCTTTCCTCTAGAGTGTCTAAGGTAGAGCTTGTCCACTAATATCTCTGGCAGTGGCAGCAGAAGTCCGTAACTTGTTAATCTTGATTAGTTGTACTGCCAAGATGCCAGAAATCCCATTGACACAAGTAGCCAGAAAAATAACCTGAGTGACCAATGGGGCAACTTATTCATTTAGGGTCTCAGTAAAGCAGGTGAAGCTTTAATCTTTCTTTCTAATGCATCCTGCCTATCAGCTACATCATTTGTCACTTTGGCAAGGGGATCTAGTGCATACGCACAGGTGACCCGGGGTTGACCTTCCAGATCAAAGCAACAACCATGATTGTCATGAGCAGGAGTATTAGCAACATCATCTTCCTCTTCAGATTCAAATGACAAATCCTCAGAGTTGAGAAGGCGCTGTCTTAAGCACTTGATTTCACCTTGTAAGGTAGCCACTTGATCAGTGAGGGAGGCAATAAAAGGATCAGGCATTGGATCAACTGGAGGGCGGTTCTGCACATAGTCTTAATGTTGATGGTAGCCTTGAGTTTGGCAATTGCCTCCCATACCATGGTTTTAAAATCAGATGGGGTCTTGACAGGAGGAGCAGGAGAAGTCACCTCAATAGACGCTATCCTGTCATCTATATAATTTTTCCCCTGGTACAGAGTGTCACCTAGTGCAGCCTTATCCAGGCCGTACTGATGCTGTAGGTGGCGGCCCCAAGTATTGACATGAGCTTTTATCAATCCAAGTTGCAAGTTGAAATGCTCCTGAACTGATTGAGCTCACTAACCAGGAACACAAAATCCTGGCAATGGTTCAGCAGAAAGGCCTCAATTTGCTATGCCACACTGCCTGATGTTCTTCCAATTTTCATGGACAATCTTTTATATATCCAGGGAGCAAGGAACAAAGGGAGTTCTGGGAGGCGGTTAGGTACTTCTGTACCGCCAATGAGTCACGCTGGTTGTCAGAAATACAAGCAAATAGACTATGTGACCATTTGTGGTAGGCCATATTTTGAGCATGGTTATTTGATACAGCAGTGGCTACAGCATCCAATATTTGAATCTGGGATCCTAAGGCAAGTTGGTGATGAACTAGGGCAGGCTAGATGAACCGGTTAACTAACACACCAATTGTATCCATAGATTTCATCAAAGCAGGGGGAGACCAAAGTCCAAAAGGAAATAAACAGGTCTTTGGAAGCATACCTGGGACAGAGGCCAGGGATAGAGTGCATGGCTACAGTGCCAGAATGAAGAAGGGAGCAGGCAGCAGCATATGCTTGCTTGTAATTGAGAGGGAAAGTGGGAAGGGGGGCCCACGCGGGCCTGGGGGACAGAATCAATACCATGGGAGTTGAAGGGACATTGGTGATTTCTTCTTCTAGAGGGGGACTAGAAGCTTTAGGTTGTTTGGGTACTTCAGAAACAAAGGGATAAAGACCAGAGAATGCACATGGGAACAGGGTAACCAAGCGGCTTTAGCCCCTGTAGTGAGCCCCATTTTGTTGTGTTTGGCTCCTGGGGTTAACATCCAGGAGGACACGGCAGGAAATCTTTATAACAAAAGATTTGAGGTTCTAAGCTAGCCTTGGGTTAGCTTTCAGGGCAAAATTAAGGACTTGTACCTTAATTTCCTGGAAAACAAGATGTAAAAGTCCTTTTGGAAAAAGGACAGGAAAAGCTCGAAGATTATAAATGACAACGCAAATGTGGATAAACTTGGTTTTATTAGGCAAAATAATTCTACTTTAAATAGTAGGCAAGAGACAGTGATCACTCATTAGGAAGACAGAGTGGCTGAGGGGGTCACGTTGGGATGAGGTCATACCAGGATCAACCACAGACTGGTACAATAATCTGGAATGGGTGGATATTGAACCAGACCCATTTGCGGAAGGCAAGGGATTTCTAAAGTTGAACACAAAACCAGCCAAATCTTTGCAACTAGCACAATTTGAAGGCCAATATCAAAATAGCATTAATTGCGCAATTTACAACACTAGCTAAGAAGTCTTGTTTGAAGGTATCCTATTGCTTTTTGGTATGTTCTTTTTGCCACTTATTGCACCAGGTGCCAGCTTGTGAGTTAGTTGTATTGAGATTTTGTCAATCCTAAATTGATGCAGGCGTTCCATTTGGGCCAGTTTGCTCTGTGAGAACTGGATCCATGCTGTTGTAAATTGCGCCATTCATGCTATTTTTATATGTCCTTCAAATATTGATATGTGCAAAGATTTGGTTGGTTTTCTTTCAATTTTGAGAAAGCCTCCCCTTACACGAATGGTTCTGGTTCTATATCAGCCCATTTCAGAATATCAACCTGTCCTTGACTGATCCTGGTATGACCTCATCCTAATGTGACGCATTATGATACTCTGTCTACTTAATAAGTGATCATCAACCCTTGTCTACTATTTAAGTAGAATCATTTCTCCTAATAAAGACAAGTTTATCCACATTTGTGTTGGCTTTAATACTCTTCAAGCTTTTCTTCCTTTTTCAATATGGGACTCTTCATCATGAATTCAAGGAAAATAAGGTATGTGCCTTTAATTTTGCCTTGAAGGCTAACCTGTGGCTAGCTTCAAACCACAAATCTTTTGTTATAAAGATTTCTCACCTTGTCCTCCTGGATGTTGTCCCCAGGTGCTAAACACAACAAAATGGTGCTCACTAAAGGGGCTGTAAGCCCCTCAGTTACCCTATTCTCATGTGCATTTCTGGTCCTTCTCCTTTTGTTTCTGAAGTACCCAAACAAGCTAAAGTTTTTAGTCTCCCTCTAGAAGAAGCTATCACCAATGCCCCCTCAACCCCTATGGTACTAGTGCTGTCCCCTGGGCCTGTGTGGGCCCCCTTTCAGTTTCTCTCTTGACTATAAGCAAGCTTGTGCTGCTGTCTGCTCTATCCTCCACTCAGGCGCTGTGGCAATGCACACTATCTCTGGTCTCTGTCCCGGGCATGCTTCCAAAGAACTGTACTCCTACTCTTGGACTTTGGTCTCCCCCCGCACTGATGGAGTCTATGGATACTATTAGCATGTTAGTCAACCAGTTTATCCAACCTGCCCTGGTTCACCATCAACTTGTTTTAGGTTCCAGAATCAGCTACTAAATGCTGTAGCCACTACTGTCTCAAACAACCATGCTCAAAATATGGCATATCAAGAATGGTCCCACAGTCTATTTGCGTGTATTTTGGATAACCAGCATAACTTGCTGGGTTCCTAGAAGCAGCTAACCTCATCACGGAATTCCCTTTGCTCTTTGCTCCCTGGATATATAAGAATCAACTGTGCAAATGAATGAGCATCAAGCAATGTGATAGGGACAAATAGAGGCCGCTCTTCTAAGGCATTGTCAGGTCTTTGAGACTCTGGTTACAAAAGCAACCAATTTTGAGAGCATATTATTCTCAGCTCAAATTGGTTGGGACTCATTTCAATATCTGGGGCTGCCACCCACATCACATATATGGCCTGGATAAGGCTTCCCTAGGAAAAACTTTGTATCAAGTACAAACCTATGTGGATGATAGAGTAATGTCCATCGAGGTGAGACCTCTGCTCCTCCTGTTGTGTTCCTGTCTGACTTTGAAGCCAAGGTATGGATGGCCATAGCAGAGCTCAAGGCTACCACTTGGCATCAATCTTCTGTTCAAAACTTTTCTCCATTAGAATCTATGCCTGACCCTTGCATTCCTTTGCTCACCAACCAAGTAACTACCTTGGGATGAGAAATCAAGTACTTGAGACAACACCATCTTAAACCTGATGATTTAGCAACTGAGTCTGAAGGTGGAGAGGAAGCTGAAGTTGCTAGTACTCCCACTTATGGCAATCATGGTTGTTGCCCTGGCTTGGAAGGCCAACCCCAGGTCAACTGCGCCCTTGCCTTGGATCAGCTAGCAGAAGTAAAAAATGATGTTGCCAATAGGAAGAACACATTACAGAGAGAGGTACAAAACCTCTCTTGCTTGACCAAGACAACAAATGGACAGGTTATCCCTTTTTTCTGCTCAAACCACTTTCCTGTCACTTGCCTCAATGGGATTACTGGCACTCTATCAGTGCAATAGATTAAAATTGATGAATTTGGAGCTGCTGCCGCCACTGATAGAGAAATTAGTGGGCAGAACAGCTTTACCTTGGATACCCTAGAGGAAAGCCTTTGACTCCTCAGGGCTAGACAGTTTGCTGCTGAATCTGAGTTTGAGAGCAATCCCCACATTAACGTCCTCAACCCAGGTGACAAAAGCCAATTCACTTCACTGTCCGTTGACCCTAATTAAAAGCCTTTGTCCAACCAGATATTTGACCTTAAACTCTCTACCATTTCTGCCTTTCTGACAATTTACGAGACTCAATGTGTAGGGCCACCAATGAACTTAAGAAGAAACATATTTTACCTGTCTGCATCCCACGTGCCAGGAGGTTGTGGTCCCTAAACTCCCTTCTATTGTCATTTGGGAGGACAAGAAGCAACTCCTAATTGAAGAATTTGGAGAAGATCTCAGCTTGGAAGTCAAGAAGGATGCATTTATGCATATTTCATTCAAACCCAAAGAAACCTTGGTTAAATTTGCCAATTTTTTCTACATTAAAGGACAGCAGTTGATCACCAGTTGTCAGTTAATTCCCCAGGAAGCGTACACATCATGTTCAAATGTTTTGAAGGTGAAACAACTCCTATGTCTAAACCAAGGCTCATAAGGCTTCCCTTACTTCAATGAAGAATTTTAAGACCCTCTTGCAGGATATGCACTTGACCCATGGGGGTACTGTTGTACGTGAAAACAAGGCCAACAATGCAGGAACCATCCCCTGCACTCCACACATTATGAACCTAGATCAAGTGGGCAGTCTAAGAGAAAAGGATGCCATAACTGTGGTGAAATAGGACATCACTCACGTACCTGCACCAACCCTCAGGTAGAGGGTTGCAACCCAAAGTAACAAGTAGGAAAAGAGAGGACAGCTTATAGGCAGAGACTCTATCTGCTGACCAATAATCCCTATCTCCTCCTGATCCCCCTTCTGACAACAAATCTTGTCCCTCAGCTGGCCCAACTATCCTTCACTTGTTCCATAACCTCTCTAGTGATTCTGAGCCTGAGGACATTGACTGTGATGAGTCTGATGGTTATGGCTACTTGGTGCTGGCAGTCCTGGATACAGTCTCTGTCCCTTACAAGTACATTCAGGGAAAACCACAACTACACCTTGTCCATCTGCAAATGAAGCAAGGCCATATTGGCTCATTTTTACTTAGCACAGGCTCATTGTCCCCCTGTCTTGGTAGATTTCTCTGAAGAGGCTGCTGAATTAGCAGCAGCTCTTTTTCAGAATGTAACTGTATCTATCCTCTTGCAGACTGTTTATAAGGAATTTCTGCCTTACAATGCATGCTTGCCAAATGGGAGAAGGAATTAGAGCCTGCTCAGGAAGTGCTGGTTGTATTTACCCCTTTGGGAAAGATACTAACAGTGGAAGTATCACTCCAAAAATAAAATCAAGGTTATCTTTAACACAGGCTCTCCAGTCAATGTGGTACTTTCCAAATTAATGAAAAAGCTTAAGCTGGTTTCCAACCTCAACTACACACACTCATATGGTACAGCTGGCATGGCCCTAACCAAGCCAATGTGCCTACTCTGCCCTGCAAACGAGGTTTGGGAAGCTCCTTATTGCATCCCCTGCTGTTGTCCTCAAAAACAAATGTTACAATCTCCTGGTTGGTACACAATTACTTCAAGAGTACAATGGGATTGTGAAACTTCAGGGTTGGTACCTATTGCTCTTAGGGTATGATATCCCTCTAATCTTTGATGAACCCATGTCTCCTGGGTAAATGTCTTAAGATTTTTGTGCTTGAGTACCCCACTGGTCTCTTCTCACTCAAGTACAAGACTCATTCTTCCATTATGTGTTCCCCTCCTCCTTCCTGTAACAAAGAGGAAAGTGTGCCTCTTCTTGCCCCTGCAGCTATCACCATTGAACATGGCTTGCAAGTGATTATAGACTCCCAGATATTCTAAAAACTACCTGAAAAGTATTTTTGAACCTATATTCACCTGATTCCTTAAGCCGTAAAGAGTCTCTGTCATGCACTGTGATTTTGAACTGGAATTGTAAGGAGCAAGTGCAGCTGTTATGGCTAACATGATTGCCCTACCTATGCAGGTGATCAAGGGCCAGGTTGTTGGACATGGTTACATATTAGGTTCAGAGCAAGTGGCATCCTTCTACCCCTTTGGAACATTTAGTAATTTCAACTTGCCTGAAGGAGACCCTCAGGTTCTCTCCCTGTTTACTGCTGCAGGCTTCCCACAACTATCACCCATTCAACAAAAAGATGTTGTCAAACCGCAGGCTTGACCCGCCAGCAAGGTTCCAACCAAGCAGGTTTGTGACCTACAATCCAATTATCCGGTCACTCAAAGCCAGACTAGTAAGTTAACTCAAATTACCCAATCTAACAACATTAACAGATGATGATCCTTCATGGTGGATACCTTATTTGGGGCTTGACTCATTACCAGGATCAAGCCAACCCCTTCTTCTATCCAGCTGTGTGATTACCAATCATGTTCCTGTTATCTTTGATTCTCATGAGCTATATAATCACTATCTCAAAATAAAGATTATTATCCATCTTCAAATATTTTCCTGTGTAACTCTGCTAAAACAGCACAATAACAACAATGCTCTGGAACTACTAGAACAGTTTAAGTATATCTTCTTAGGACCCACCAACTATGGTCTAGCAAAGGGGTTTTTCCACCAGATAGATACAGGTGATCCCCGCCTATTTGTGCCAAACTTTACTGCTGTAGAAGGGTGGAAGATGCTCAGGTCTCCAAGGAGTTTAATCAGCTCTTATATGATGGGAGACTAGCTCCCTCTCAGAGCCCTTGGGCCTCCCCATTGTTGATCCTCAAAAAAAAGGATGGAGGCCACTGCATTGAGCTGTATTACTGCTGCCTAAACTTGCTCACCAAAAAGGACTCTTATCCTCTGCCTAGAATTGATGATGCCTTAGACAATCAGGTGGATCAAAGTTCTTCTCCTCTATGGATCTAGCATCATGGTACTGGCAAGTTGATCTCTCTCCTAAGGATAGACAGAAGGCCACACTCATCACTTTCAAAGGACTGTTTGAGCCTACACACATGCTGCAAGTACTCTGCAATTCTCTGGACACCTTCCAAGAATCCATGGATTCCATCCTCTGTGATTTGAAGCTCTCATGTGTCCTAGTATATTTGGATGTTAAAAAAGTCTTCAGTGTATCCTTTACAGATCACCTACCTCACTTTTATGAAGTGTTTGTAAAGATTTGAGAGGCTGGCCTTAAACTAAAACCATCTAAGTGTGCTTTCTTCAAGGAACGCCTTTAATTCTTGGGCCATGAGGTAACCCAGACAGGGATTTGCCCAATGATCAAGAAAGTTGAGGCATTTACAAAATACTTCCACTCACCAACCTGCAAGAAGTACAAGTTTTTCTGGGCATGATGGGTTACTACAGAAAGTTCATCCCTGATTCTGTCAAAACTAGCAAAACTTTGGTCCAGCTGCTACGTAATGTCCCTTTCAAATGAACCACTAGTCAAAGAACAAGCCTTTGAGCGCCTTAAACAAAAACTCAAAGAGGTTCTCATTCTAGTGTATGCTGACTACAATAAGGAGTTCATCCCATACACTGAAGCTAGTGACCTAGCTATTAAGCGCATCCTGGCTCAACTAGATGATGAGGGTGTGGATCACCCTGTAGCATATACTTCTTGTGCCTAGATAAGCACTTGAAGAAAAAAAGTGTCACAGAAAAAGAGTGCCTCACTGTGTTGCATGCAGTCAACCAGTCTGCCTTTATTTTATGGCACTCATTTCACTGTGGTCACTGATCACGCTTTGCTTAAGTGGCTACAACAGCTTTAGGAACCAGAAGGACAACTAGCTAGATGGGCTCTCTGCCTACAAGGTTACAACTTAACTGTGCTATGTTGTCCCAGGATTCAACATCAGAACGCAAATGAACTATCCAGAATGCCCATCAGTTCTCTACTTCCTCCTGAAGCTGATCAACTGTATGAGTTAATTAGATATCCTTCCTCTTGGGAGAGTGAGACAAAGAAGCTCAAATTGCCCTACCCAAACTATCTGAAGACACACTCATTTGCAATAACCAGCTTTTCAAAAAAGTGCAAGACTAATACCTACCTTATGTAAGACCTATTCTTTGCCTTTTGCTGGTGACCAAGCTCATAAGGAGACAGGACGTGGAGGCATTGCCAAGACCTATGACTGGCTCCAGAATAACTATTTTTGGGAAAATCTTTGACTGATGATTCCAGATGTCAATGCTAGTTTCAACAATTCTCACCTCCAGCAACCTTGAGCTGCCTCTCACAAGTTTAAGCTAGCCCCCCCTCAACACACATTTCACACTGTCAGAAAGACACTGTAGTGCCTCTCCCCCGCTCCTGCTATGGCTTCTGCTTTTTCCTAATTGCTGTTGATCATTTTAGATAGTGAGTAAAATCTTTCCCTACTAAGGACATCACCGCCAAGATAACTGCTGCCTTCCTGTTGCAAGATGTTTTCTACTGCCATGTCTGCCCTCAACTGGTTTTTTCTGACAATGGGACTAACTTCAACACCAAAGGTTACCTCTGTTGTTGAGGCCTTGAATCTCATCAGTCTTTCTCTGCCCCCTATAATCTTTCTACCAATGGGGCAGTTGAGCGTGTAATTTTGACTCTGGTTTCTATCATACAGAAACTCACTTATTCTGACACTGCCAACTGAGATCTATACTTACTGGCTGCTCTTTTTGTTTATTTCCTTAGCAAGAATTGTTTCACCAGGTATTTGTCTTTTTCTATGGATTATGGGTGTGAGATCACCACTCTGCCTCTCCTGGGGCCCCCTCTACTCTCCTCTAATAAGGCCATGAATCCTGAAGACCATATCAAATATATAGTCAACCGCATCATTTATATACAGTGTTATGTTCTGAGGCGCGGTACAGACACACAACAGGAAATCCTAACTGTAGGATTGGATTTGTACTAAGTCTATGTTAGATGACAGGGAAGGCTATGCAATTACCTTGTGGCCCTGGAAGAATAATCTCTACTAGTTGTGGCTAGAGAGAGGCGCAGAACTACTGAAGACACAAAGACAAAAATGTGAATAGAACTTGATTTTTATTGGTGAATAGAAATAGGATATATAGTGGTTAGAAATACCACAAAAATCTACCAGGACAGTAGTATCACTTGCCACAACCATGAGTGGTGCAAGTGAGATGCACAGAGTCAAGAAACCAAACAATTGTATTTCCTGTTTCAGTCATCAACTCATTTCAAGAGGCAAAAGCAAAAGCAAGATATTTGTCTTTGAAATGTCCCGCTGAAGGCAAAATCAATACATAGTAATATGCGGTATTTAAAACACTGCCCTCACCTAGATTGGCCTTAGGGGGTTGGTACTTGCAGAGGAGACTGGCATGCACTTGAGCAAAAGGACGTCCACTGGAGAGGAGCTTTACAGTGTATTTGGACCCTTGTTTAAAAGTCACATCCAAAGGACTGATCCACAGAGTGTCCAACTTATGCGTGCGCCAACCTACTCTGTGTTGGTAGTAAAGAACAATGTTGCCAGCATTGAATTCAGGCAAGGGGAGCGTCCAGCATTATCAGAGAAAGCTCAAGCATCTTAGTTTTGTATGCAGAAGTGTAGGCAGTGGTCTGTATATCAATTATGTGGTTGACTAGATCCTTGATGTGGCTGACAGGATTCATGGCCTTATCAGAGGAAAGCAGTTGGGCCCCAAGAGCAATGGGTAGTAGCCTCTTGCCCATAAAGCATAGCAAATGGGAGTACCCAGTGACACAATAATTGCTAAGGAAATACAGAAAGAGATCAGCAGGTAAGTAGTGGTCCCAGTTGGTAGCGTCAGAGTAGGTGAGCTTCCTCATGGTTGAGACCAGTGTTAAATTTGCACACTCAACAGCCTCATTGGTAGAAGGTTTTTATGGGGCAGAGAAGGACTGGTGAGACCCCAAAGCTTTGACATCAGAGGTTACCAGCTTGGCATTGAAGTTTGTCCCATTATCTGAGAGCAACACTTGAGGACAGCCATGGCGGTAGAAAACATCTTGTAACAGGAAGGCAGCAGTTGTCTTAGCTGTGATGTCCTTTGTAGGGCAAGCTACTACCCACTTGCTAAAATAAACAACAGCAATTAGGATAAAGCGGCATCCAAAGCGGGAGTGAGGGAGAGGTCCTACAGCATTAATGCTGACAGTGTGAAATGTGTGTTGAGGGGAGACTAGCTTAAACTCCTGGGCAACAGCTCAAGGCCTCTGCAGCTGGCAGTTGTGGCAACTAGCTATGACATCTGGGATCAGCAGGCAAAGTTTTTCCCAGAAGTAATTCTTCTGAACCCAGCCAAAAGTCTTGGCAATGCCTCCATGCCCATTCTCCTTATGAGCTTGCAACACCAACAAGAGGCAAAGACTGGGTTGTACTATGGCAGAATTTGATCTTGTACCTTTTTGAAGAGTTGATTAGCTTATGAGGGTATCTTTGGTAAGCTTATCTAAGCCAGTCAGACCTCTTCTGTCTCATTTTCCTTAGAAGAAGAGTATCCAAGTAATTTGTAAAAACAGTCAGCCTCTGCATGATGTAAAGCATGAATGGGCATTCTGGATAGCCCATCAGCGTTCTGATGTTAAATCCCAGGGCAATGGAGCAAGGTGAAGTCATAATCTTTCAGATGTAGCTCCCTCTTACTAGGCGTCCTTCTGGCTCCTTAAGTTGTTGTAACCATTTAAGCAAAGCGTGGTCAGTGACAACTGTGAAATGGGTACCATACACGTAGTGGCAGAACTATTTGACTGCATGCAACACAGCAAGACACTCTTCTCTTTGACACTAAAATCCTTTTTGTGCTTTTTTAGCAAGAAGAAGTGTAAGCAACAAGATGGTCTACACCCCTTTCATCTAGTTGTGCCAGAATAGCTCCAATAGCAAGGTCACTAGCGTCAGTGTATAGGATGAACTTCTTATCATAGTTGGGATACACTTGGATTGGCGCATCTTTGAGTTTTTGCTTTAGAATTTCAAAGGCTTGATGCTGACTGGCAGTATAAATAAGGTATATTATATAACAGCTGGACTAGAGGTTCACTAGTATTGGCAAAGTCAGTGATAAACTGTCTATAGTAGCTCTTCATCCCTAGAAGACTTGACCTCTTGCAGGTTGGTGGGCGGAAGTATTTTGTCAATGGCCTTAACCTTCTTAGTCATTGGGTGAATCCCTGTCTGGGTTACTTCATGGTCCAAGAATTTGTCACACTCTTTGAAGAAAGCGCACTTGGAAGGTTTCAGCTTGAGGCCAGCCTCCCAAATTTTTATGAACACTTCTTTAAGATGAGCCAGGTGATTTGTGAAGGTAGCGCAGAAAGCTGTGATATCATCCAAATATACTAGGACGCATGACAGCTTCATGTTGCAGAGGACGGAGTCCATGGCCCTTTGTAAGGTGGTTTGGGCATTGCAGAGTCCCTGCATCATGTGAGTAGGCTCAAAAAGCCCTTCAGATATAATGAGCGCGGATTTTTGACAATCCTTGGACAACAGATCAACTTGCCAGTATCCAGATGCCAGATCCATTGCAGAGAAAAACTTAGAGCCTCTAAGACATTGGAGAGCATCATCTATACGCAACAAGGGGTACAAGCCCTTCTTGGTCAATGAGTATAATTGGCAGTATTCAATCACAATGTGATTACCTCCATCTTTCTTCTTTAAGATGAGTAGCAGGAATGCCCAAGGACTTTGGGAAAGTGCCAGCAGCCCAGCATCCAACAGTGTTTGAGCTCTTTAGATACCTGAGCGTCTTCCACGCGCTGCACAAAATGGTTTAGCACAAAAGGGGGGAGCGTTGCCAGTGTCAATCTGATGGATAACGCCTTTGACTAACCCATAGTTGGTACTGTCCTTTGCAAAGATCAATATAATTGGTCTAGCAAGTCTAGCACCTCTTTCTGTTGAACCAGGCACAGCTGTGAAAAATCTTGCGCAGTGAAAATGGATAGGACTTGGGGCTTTTCTCTGGTAGTTTAAAATCTTGGAACGTGCCAAAGGGATGAAGAGACAGGACATCAGGAGCACCCAACAACTTGCCATATCCAACAACCTGCCCCCTAGATACAGTCATGGGGAGTGCAGTCAGCTTGGCTACCAACAATTGAACAGGGTCCTTATGGGAGACATCTAGGATTCCAGGATAGAGATAAGGTTTGTTACGCCCTAATGAGGGGGGAGAGTACAACTCCAAGTAGGTTTGTTTAGTTAGTTTATATGATATCTGGGAGTCTAGGATGGCCTGGGAGCCAGGGGAGATAGTGACAGCAGACATGGCTAGGAGAGAGATCCCCTCAGGCGCAGGACAATTCATGGGTGGATATTTCATGTTTGAAGACTGATATCAATATTTAAGGATAAAACCTAGTAGGATATTCAAGTCACATGTCTTGAGGTTTTTCCTGGGATTTTTAACCAGCTCTTCAAAGAGCAGAGCTTTTTATCCCAGATTAGAGAGGTAACCATCTTTCAAAATGATTATCCCATTATATTCCCTAAGGAACTGAGTGTCAACTAAGAGATTGTATTTCTTGTTTTCAAAGACAACTGCTGGAGCAGCTAGGAGAAGCTTACAAAATCACATTGGTAGAGAGGATAAATGTCCTCATGGCGTGGGTCATAGACAGTCCAGCTGTGCCATATGTCTGGTGATAGTTAAGGTCAGGGGCAAGTCTGAGTTTCTTCATAAGCGTAGAGGAGACAATGTTGACTGGCAAGCCAGTATCTAGAGCGGCCTTGATCTTTACTTTTTGAATGGATATCTCTACTTGAGTGGTAGTGCGGCCAAAGGGTGGAAGACCAGCCAAGATATCTTGAGCCTCTGCTAGTTCATTACCCCACTTCTCAATCATGCATTTAAACCCTGGGAACTCCTTATAAACAGTTTGGAGAGGGAGAAAAACAGATACATTCTTGAAGACAGTGACAGCAAGCTGGCAGCTTCTTCTGACAACTCCACTAGCACAGGGAACCTCTTAGCTTAAGTGAGGTACAGGCAAGAGACAACTTCTTTGGCTTTAGGCAAAGGTTTAGAAGTAGTTGTAGTCTTTACTGATTGCAATTTAATGGCGGCTGTTATGATTTTGGGAATAGCCAGAACATAGTATCGAAATGCATTGACGCCCTCTTTATCAGAGTCATACAGGTCAGAGCTATCAGAGATATTGTGGAACAAGAGGAGGATAGGAGGAGACTCATTCTCAGCAGGCTTGGAGTCAGATATAGAGGGAGGGATTGAAATAGACTGTGATGAATTGTCAACCAAGAGCAATTCTGCCTCTAGGTTGACTGCTCTTTTCTTGCTGCTCTTTTGGATCAGCTTCTTCAGCCTGTGGGTTGGTACAGGCTCAAGGGAGGTGACCTATCTGACCACAGTTGTGGCAACCTTGGCGTCAAGAAGGATTTTGCGAGTTCATGGTAAGAATGCAAGGACCATGTGGCAGATCCAGGTCCAACCATTTATCCTGCCATTATCCTGCCCTTGACTCTTATTCCCATTACCTTCCTTTTACAAAGCTTCAAAGATCATTGTCTCCAGAGAGGCAATTTTATGGGACAATGCTTTTTTATCCTCCTGCCAACGGGCCATGATCTCCTGCTCTTTTCCTCCCTTGCCCTTAAAGCCTCAATTTCAAAATTTGCCTTTGCTTTCACTTGCTGACAGATTTTGTCCCATCTTACTACTAGGTTCCAGGAATCCAACACATAGATTTGTTATCCTTGGGCGGTGAGTACCTTCTTTTGCAAAGTAATTGGAATATAACTCTTCAAAAGCAGCCTTTACTTCCACCAAGGACTCCTCAGGCACAGTCTTGGTGACCTCAAGCTTGCCCAAGCTTCCTCCAACAAACTTGTAGGAACCTCTTTTCTGGCAGCAGCAGTTTCCACGCAAAGTACTCCAAATTTGGCCCTTTTAATATTTAACAAAGAAGACATGATAATTAAAAAGTATTGAGGGAAAAGCATAAAAATTGACAATATATCTTTATTAAAGTGTAGCTGTTTCTGCTTATATACCATTTGGGGCATATTTTGGCTGAAAACTCTCCAGTTCCTGAATCAACCTATGATTCATCTCACATGATCCATGATGTTTGAGTCATTCAAACCAAGGGCTTTTACCTAAAAGATCACCAATATTTCTCAACCTATGATAATCAACCTAAATGGGAAAAGTCACCTGACTCCATTCACCCCAATGTACCAATTCAGCATGGAGCTTCCTCAGCTCCTGGCGCCAAAACCCTGTGGATTAAACATCCCAAAACTCATCTATTGATGTTCCAAATGGGCAACAGCTGCTTAACCCTGAATTCCTAGGCATCCTTACCTTTATTTAGTTGAATTTGCATTTAATGGTTTTTTACCTTAAAACCCATTAAAACGCTTTGAAACTCAAATCAGGCGCCATTGCGGCGCCCCAAACTCTCCCAGGCAGCGCTTTGCAAATCCATTAGGTGGCGCTTTTAACCTAAAATTTGGGGGTTTACTTATGGTTGACCTTAACCAAACTTCTTGATACAGTCAAAGCAATTTAACTAATATAATTAAATCCTCTTTAATCATATTTCCGTGTATTTATTAATTAATCTTCCTGATTAATTAAACTGTTTTTGAGACATCCTGACTCCCAGATTGACTCAGCCCGTCTTGCCTATTTTTCTTTTATTAAAACTAGATATCCAGTTTTCAGGAATATTAACCTTAAGACTTCCAATCTAATCTATCTACATACAATAATAAGAAAAACAGAGATAACTTTATATTTCAGAGCATTTTTTTTGACTAAATACTCAATAGTGACTGTTGTACGGTCACAAGGCCTCTTCCAGCTCTTCAGGGGAATTGGCCTCATTATTTACTTACCTTTGTTAGCTCCAATTCTCCATGGAACATCTTAAGAAAATGAGGATGATCACAGGACCATTCTTCTCCTAGGGCAGCTCCAACCCCTGAAATTAGGTAGTTTGGCCCTGGACTAACCAAGATAATCTTCATTGGCCCTACCCATTGCTGAAGACCTCTTCTTGGGTGCTTTTCTCAGCGCCTTTGATCAAACCATACCAGATCTCCAACCTGGAAATGATCACAGGGAAGTACTCCAGGCTTTGAGTTCTACCTGGCGGCACGTCTCTCTCAAACCCGCTCCCCTTTACTCCTAGCCTCAGCAAATAGCTTCTTCATCTCAGCTGCATGTTCTTCTATGGCAGCTTCATAGGAACTCTTTTCCACAAACTCCCATTGACCAGTATCAGTGCTTGTTGTAGTTTCCTGGCTATACAACATCTGAAACAGAGAAAACCCAGTAGCATCATGGGACATTGTACAGTATGCCATGACACTCATTGCCAGATGATCTTTCCAATGGGTTTTGGCTCTGTCAGCCAACTTCTCCATAATGCGCTTCAGGGTTCCAATGGTTTTCTCTGCTAAATTATTTGTCTCAGGATGATATAGAGCTGAGATGTACTTAGAAATACCCCATTTCAAGCATTCCTTAGTTAACACTGGTCCTACATAAGGCAGTCTGTTATTGGTGAGAACTTTCTCAGGACATCCATGCTGTTATATTATTTCTTCTTGGATAAACTTAGCAATTGCAACACTTGTTTCCTTAGTCAGTGCTCAAACTTCTACCC
The DNA here is from genome assembly GCA_014839935.2 of Entomophthora muscae. Taxonomy (NCBI): domain Eukaryota; kingdom Fungi; phylum Entomophthoromycota; class Entomophthoromycetes; order Entomophthorales; family Entomophthoraceae; genus Entomophthora; species Entomophthora muscae. The sequence continues at coordinate 60,606 of QTSX02001560.1, read as the reverse complement.
ATTTTGTAAAAGAATCAACAGCCACTACAAAGTATTCTTTTTGACCACTTCCTAATGTAATATGACCAGTATTCATTGATACCAACTCAAAAGGATAATGTGACATCACTGACTTGAGCTGCACCTTGGATTTTGCCACTGAGAACTTAGAGCAAATATCACATTCTTGCAAAATCTGAAGGACTGTAGCTGTCATCTCTGACCACCAGTACCAAACTTTCACTTCTTGCCATAGCTTCTCATATCTGAGGTGGCCTCCCCATTGCACATGGAGATCTCTGAACACTTGTGACGCTTGGATTTCTCTACATAAATCCTATTCCTTGATAGAGCTTTCTGGGCTTCTTGCGTCTCAACCTCTCCACAGGCTAACAGCGCTTGGGACAATAAATCAGGAATCTTATTTTCCAACCCTGACAGTAGATAATATCATAATCATACCCAGAGAGCTTCTCTTCATACAATTGCATTTTGGCCTTGTAAGTCTTCCTTGGTCCAAATTGCTCTCAAAGCTGTGTGGTCAGTGACAATAATAAACGGCACTCCTAGAATATACGTCCTAAAATGTTCCACTGCCCATACTATTGCTAATTCTTCACGCTCAGTAGCCAAGTATTTCCTTTGAGTGGTTCCCAAAGTCTTAGAACCATACACAATAGGATGTTGGGATACTTTGACTCTCCTTCTTGAGTAAGAACAGCACCAAGACCAGTTGAACTTACATCTGTCTCAATGTAGTACAACTTTGACCAATCAGGGAATCTTAATATGAGGGCCTCAGAGAGTTTCTTTTTTAGCTCCAAGAAGCTTGACTCTTGCTCTTTTCCCCAAACAAAATAGGTGCTTTTCTTTGTTAATGCAAACAATGGTTATCCAAGTGCAGAGCAATTAGGTATGAATCTCCAGTAGAAATTCACTCACCCTATAAAACCCTAAACCTCTCAACTGACAGCAAGAACCTCATGCTTAACAACAGAGTAACTCTCTCAGAACTTGGTTTAATCCCTTGAGAATTCATGACATGCCCTAACACCTTGACCTCTTGAGAGGCAAGCTTAGTCTTAGATACACTAATCTTCAACTTTGCTTTCTCAATCTGGCAAAATACTAGATCAAGATTCTCTAGATGTTGTTCCCAGGAAGAAATATATATAGTAATGTCATCTATATATACCAAAACACATCTAGGCTGAAGTCCTGTTATAATCTGGTCCATTACCTGCTGAAACACAGCACCTGCTGTCTTCATTCTTATGGCAAAACTTTCCATTGATACAGACTGTCAGGTGTAGAGAGCGCTGTAACCTCCTTATACTTCTTATCAATTAACAATTGGTGATAACCCTTAGTCAGATCCAAAGTGGTGAACCAGGAAGATCCAGCCATAGCATTCAGCTGGTCTTCAATACAGTGCATTGGGTAGGCATCATTTACAATATCCTTATTCACCATTTGGAAAAGAATACAAACATTTATATTCCCATCTGTCTTTGGACACAAACCATCAGAGCCAGGTAAGGACTGATACTTTCCTCAATCAGGTTGGCCCTTTTCATTTTCTCCACCTCTTCTCTAATTGCAGTAACTGCAGCAAGACTATGACGGGGTACATATCTTTTGTACGGCTTCCCAGTCAACGTTTTTATGACATAGGGTGGACCAGTTCTCCCCACATCATATTTGTCCAACAAGAAACAACTACTCCATTTCCACACCAGAGTATACAACAGGGTACCTGGTGCTTCACTTGGACATAGTATGCAGGTTAAATTGTTGAAGGTCACACAAACATAAGAGACAGTAGGTTTATTTGTTGTGACTTCCCCAACTATGGGCATCCAAACTCCAATACGCTGACCTTGCTGAATGTCCACAGGAACCGCACAAGTGTTAAACAACTTCCAGGACTTGAGGAGTTTTTCATTTGATCCATTCTCAAATATTGCCACATTTGAGGATATATGACAGGGCAATTCTAGGATAAATTGTCCTCCCTGTGTTCCACAATTGAAAGCTACTGGTTTCAACCAGGTGATTCCCTTTGGTGGAATGGAGCAATGTTCCTTGGCATAGATGACCACTGACTGAATATCTTCTGGAGCTGGCGGAATTGTCAGCTGTTGATAAGTGAACTCAACTTCTTCATAAATCAAGACATTCTTGATGGCGTCCAGGCTCACCTTGGCCTCAATAATCCAAGTCATACCAAGCAGAACATCAAATCCTGCTCCTGGTGAAACTACAGCGGAAATCTTGAATATGGTATTTTTCTATTTATTACCACCTCATCAAACACATCTTGTTCAATAGTGGTAACCCCATCTGCAGAAGATAAAGTCAAAGTGACTAATCTTGATGGGTCCATACCATGTTTACGGACAAAGTTCTTTGATACTGCTACTTAGCACACCCTGGATTGTATACTGCCTTTTCTGGATAACTATCAAGCAAAATATCCAGAAGGATAACCCCTTGTAATGCCCACATAAAAGGTTTTGCAATCAATAATGCTGGCATGCTCTGGGCCACCTTCTTATGCCATTCCACTTCTTTGAGCCGGTTCACGCTCAACTGGACCTGCACAGGCTACCACATAATCTCCCTGTCTTCCTTCATACCCAAGCACACATTCAATATCCACTCATCTGGAGAGGCGTCTGGACTTTCCTCAGGCAGAGTTGGACAAGAGACATCATTTTCTGTCCTGTTGGCTCCACTGGTTTGCTGGTGCTTTTTCTGTACTCCTTCAAGGCCTTTCAAGATTGGAGTTTTATTCCCCAATTATTCTCCAAATTACTGAGCTCAGGTTGGGAGACACCTAAGCCCGTCTTTCTTTTCCAAAGTCCTTAAACATAAGGTTGGGGTATTCCTTGTCAAATTCTGCACAATTGGAACATTTCCCAGCAAAATGGCCATATTTTCTGCAGATCCAGCATCCCTTTGCCATAGGAAACTTACATGCCCGTTTAAATTTAGTCATGTGATCCTTATCTGAGGGACTTCTAGGATGTCTAGCTCTCTTGTAAGACCTTTCCCCTGCAGCCACATGAGCTCCTACTCTTGAGCGCAGAGCACTATGGGGAGGACCACCAAGATCCCATTCTATTTGAATGACCTTTTGAACAAGTTTTGACCATGATAACTTCTCACAGCGCAGCATAGAAGCCTGAGATCTCAACCTGGGCCACATTCCAGTGAAGAAAGCATCCTCCACCATATCCTTATTGTGCTCCACATCCAAAAAAGCTAGGAACTCTTCCATTTGTGAAAGATACATTGACGCAGTTTCATGTCCAGCTTGAGTGACGTCTTGGGCTTTCTGCAGAGCATCACCAGGTCTGAGGGTTACCGTGTAACTGGCTAGAAATTCCTCCAACAATGTGGTCCAATTGTTGCCTTTATGTCTTTCAAACAACTTGAAGCAGGAAGGACCTGCAAGAACTTCCAAACAATGATGTTTCTCATCATCCTCCAGACTAGAGACTCAGACAAGAAAACCTCTAGGAAAGTGTTCCTTCCTTTGGATTTCCAGAAAATGGTGACATTTTGACAAGCATAGACTGGAATTCTTTCACCATGGGTTTTTTTTGCCCCTGTGTTGGGCTCTGTGGGGTATTCAGGTCCAACCAGTTCATCCCGCCATTATCCTGCCCTTGACTCTTATTGCCATTACCTTCCTTTGACAAAGCTTCAAAGAGCATTGTCTCCAGAGAGGCAATTTTATGGGACAACGTCTTTTTATCCTCCCGCCAACGGGCCATGATCTCAATGCACTTTTCCTCCCTTGCCCTTAAAGCCTCAATTTCAGGATTTGCTTTTGCTTTCACTTGCTGTAAGATCTCTTCCCATCCTACTAACAGGTTCCAGGAATCCCACACATAGATTTGGTTTCCTTGGTCAGGAGTACCTTCTTTTGCAAAGTAATTGGAATATAACTCTAAACACAGCCTATACTTCCACCAAGGACTCCTCAGGCACAGTCTTAGTGACCTCCAATCTTGCCCAAGCTTCCTCTAATAAACTTGTAGGAACTTCTTTCCTGGCTGAAGCTTTTTCCACGCAAATTACTCCAAATTTGGCCCTTTTACAATTTAACAAAGAAGACATGATAATTAAAAAGTATTGAGGGGAAAGCGTAAAAATTGACAATATATCTTTATTAAAGTGTAGCTGTTTCTGCTTATATACCATTTGGGGCATATTTGACTGAAAACCCCTCCAGTTCCTGAATCAACCTATGATTTATCTCACATGATCTATGATGTTTGAGTCATCCAAACCAAGATCTTTACCTAAAAGATCACCAATATTTCTCAACCTATGGGAATCAACCTACAATGGGAAGAAGTCACCTGACTCCATCCATCCCAATGTACCAATTCAGCATGGAGCTTCCTCAGCTCCTGGCGCCAAAACCCTGTGGATTAAATATTCCAAAACTCATCTATTAATGTTCCAACTGGGAACCAGCTGATTAACCCTGAATTCCTAGGCATCCTTGCCATTATTTAGTTATCTTCACTTATAATGGTTTTTTGCCTTAAACCCCATTAAACACTTTAAAACTCAAATCAGGCGCCACTGCGGCGCCCAGGAACTTCCCCATGCAGCGCCTCAGCACCTGAAAAAAATTGATAGCAGTGCTTTGACGCTGCGCAAATTCATTAGGCGGCGCGGCAGCGCTTTTAACCCAATGAATTTTCCAAAGCGGCGCTTTTTACCCAAAATGTATGGTTTACTTATGGTTGACCTTAACCAAATTTCTTTACACAGTCAGGGCAATTTAACCAATATAAATAAATCATCATTAATTATATTCCCATGTATTTATTAATTAAGCTTCCCAATTAATTAAACCGTTTTTGAGACATCCTGTCTCCCAGATTGACTCAGCCTTTCTTGCCTTATTTTCCTTTATTAAACCTAGATATCCAGTTTTCAGGAATCTTAACCTTAATACTTCCAATCCAGCCTATCTACATTCAATAATAATAAAAAACAGAGATAACTTTATATTTCAGAGCATTTATTTGGCTAAATACTCAATAGTGACTGTTGTACAATCACAGACCACAGGAAGACAAACCAGAGTTAGAAGTAGCTCAACCTTTCCTAAGCACTGCTCCAGAATGGGTAAGCTACATGTCCTGTAACAGTGTGTTTATGTTTTTCATAGAGGAAAGCATATCTTTATGGGCTTTGAAGTGAAGACACAGAAGCTGGTTAACTTTGAAGGCTTGAGCGCAAGCCATGTAAGCTTCATGGGCTGTTAATTGTCTGCTTGTTATCAGTTGCTTCCCTTCCATGTAGAATCTATCTGCAAACTTGGCTAGTGTCTCTTTAGGCTTGAAAGCAATGTACATAAAGGCGTCATTTTTTACTTCCAGGCTAAGGTCACCACCAAACTTTTCAATCAGAAGCTGCTTCATATCTTCCCACGTCTCAATGGAGGGCAGCTCAGGCACCACCACCTCCTGGCAAGTCAGATGCTGACAGGTCAGAATATGTTCTTTCTTAACCTCATCTGATGCTTTTTTCATGGCAGTTTTGTAGATAGTTAGGAAATCTGCAATAGTCAAGGTTCTTGGGTCAAAGACTTGCTTAAAGGTAGGCTTAAAATGTGCTTTAGGAGTTGGACCACCATTGTTGCTATTGAGTACGTTTATACGCAGGGAAAACTCTGCTTTGCATTCAGAGTGTCATGAATGACATTTAAATACTTGTATTGAAACCCCAAGAGTTGAGCCCCAGTTCCTTGAAGGCAGATCAAACCCTCCAGGACAGTCCAGGACCCGCCAATCCGTTAAGTCACAGGCTTGAATGGTAAATTACTTGCAACCTGCAGGGCTACTATGGAGGATTCACTGAATAGTTGCCAGTCTGCCGCCAAACTGGTGCCAATGAAGACCCATACCTGCAAAGGAGATGTAACCTGCTAAAAGAGGTTGGGGAAGGAACTTCTTCCAACCTGCCAAGCGACAATACTGGAGTTTCAAAATCAACATTAGAAACCCTGGAATCAAACCCTGATCCTCCAAAGACTACTCAAGTCACACAAAGTGGACAGGAAACTGCCCACTTGTTAAATTGCACTCCCAAGTTGATGAGTTACTCTGAGACTTGCCAGTCTCATAGGACAATTCCCCAAATGGTCACCAGATTGATGCCAACCTTGAGCCAACAAAGACCTGGACCTATGCAGAGTTTATAGCTTGCCTTAAGGAGGTAAAAAAACCTATTATTAACTCTGCCAATGACCACCAGCTACTGCCAGCCTTCCATCCAGAATGGGTAGTACAATTGAACTACTCAGTGACATAGTGAACAGTGGCAGCGGAATGAAGCATTGCCACTTCTATTCACCAGAGCAGGCATAAACTGGATCTGCCGCCCTCAAATTTCTAAGCAAAGATTCATGTCCTGCCAGTGCATTGTCTGTGAGCCTGAACCCTGCAAAAATCAAAGAAGTAAAATCCCATGGTATAAAAACCCTGGCAGTATGGTGAAGACCACATTGTCATTTTTAACAATAAAGTTTTATGAACCTTTGGTTTGAACAAATCTTACCTTACCTAGTCTTAGTGATATTCCATCTTAACTCTGTTCAAGTAGACCATCAGCCAACTGCCCCCTCTGGAGACCAACCTGCTGATCCTACCCAGGCACTATACTGTCCCCCAGTAGCCCCCTTTGAACCTGTGCATTTTACTGAATACCTGCCCAAACCGGCCTACACGGAGTACAGCTTGGAGACCATCCTCCTTGCTGACCCCTTGGCCAGGACAAGGGACTAAATACATAAGATATAGTGAAAGTGGTACAAAAGGCCAACAATTTTATTCAAAGACAAGTACAATTATCTTCCTGCCTACTTTGTTCCCATGACTCTGCCCTTGACCCCACAATCCAACTGCCCAACAAGGACCCCCACTGCTGCAGAGACCATGTCCACTCAACTGTTTGGAGTACTCTATATCACCTTGACAGGAATAGTGGATTCCATGGTCTCTACCTCTGGACCCTGGTCTTTACTTGGTCAATCCATGTCTTACATTATCAAGTTAGCACCCATTCTATGGTGTGCTTTACCTGTTGGCTTGGCCCAACCCCATCCTGAGCGGCCCAATGCCTCTACCTATGCCTGGTTTCCTGAAACAGAGGGGGCTGTCTAGCCCAAAGCTGACAAACACTCTCTTCAAGGGTAGTCAGGGTCTTAACAGTGCGGGCACCTGTATTGACAGCTTGAGCAATCTGTTGTTCAGTAACATCTAGGCGTTGACCAGGGTGATCACTACTGTGGAGAGCTCATCCAGTCAAGAGGTAGGGGATGGCCCCACTGAGAGGCAAGGGGCAAACCTGCTGTTCACAGAGTCAATCAGTTCACTTATCTCTTGTACGTCTCTATCCAGCTCAGTATGGTCCCGCTTCAAAAGATCCACCTTGTTAGCTAGGGCAATTAAGGCCCTAGCGCATTGGATTTTTGGGCTCCTGACAGGCCATGGCAGCAACCATCTTCATCAATAACCCTAAGTGGACTTGCAGCAGTTGCCATCATCTCACGTAGGGCAGAAAGTTCTTGCTGTAGCTCCGCAATTTGAGAAGTCAACTCAATCACCTAGGGTTCAGGTTAAGGCCACAGCAGGATGTCCTTGACTGCAAGGAGTTGTATGTAGCTCTTGAATGGCGTCCAATATTCACTGCTCTTGATCTGCCAAGTCATCAGAAGGGGAAGAGGGCAGAAAGTCTTGCTTGGGTGTAGCTAATTCAATCACTTGACTCTGAAGTTTGGCTATAGCAGCAGTGGTGGCAGCTTTCTCTTGACCAAACGCTGTACTGAGTTCATTAAGGCCGTTAGCAGCAAAGTCTGCTACCTGCTGTAGTTGATCAAATGAATACGTTTTGAATGCATTGAGCTGCTGCACAATTTGTTTGAAGTCGGTGAGATAAAATTTTAAGGTAGAATCTACTTGAGTTTTCCAGGGTTATTCTAGCTGGTGAAATTTGTGTAGACACTCTCTCACGTATTAAGGGATGGACTGGCACATTTTTTTGATATAATCAATCAAACAGGTCTGGGAGGTAACAGAGTTTTGCTGATTGTCAGATACCAAGGAAAACAGGGAATAGATCCACTATTGATAGGCAGCAAACTGGTCCCAGTGATGAGTAACAGCTGCTTGCAAAGACAAGATTTCTTGAATGTGGAGTCCCAACACCATTTGATGGTGGGCCAAGGCAGGCTGCAAAAAGGACAATAGTAAGTGCTCAGCAGAGCCAGCTGCTGATAGGAGATGCTGTGGAATTTGAGGAGCCACAATCAATTCATAGTATTCCACTTGACTGAACTGTAGCTGAAGGCAAGGGATGGCTCTTTCATGGGCTATCCAAGGGCTACTGCCATGACTTGTTCTAAGTCAGGGGTACCCATGGGGTAAGCAACTAGGTAGGGACCATTCCTGAGGTTCAGTACAGTAGGGGGTAATAGGTGGGTTGGCAATATCTTCCTCAATAGGAGGGCTAGTATTTTCAGGTGAAGTTTGCTCTTGTATAGCAGAGGCAAAGAACCTGAAAGTGTGGATGCAAAAGGGATAACCAAGGGGCTTACAGCCCCTGTAGTGAGCACCATAATTTGTTGTGTTCTGAGGTGCAGCACAGACACACAACGGGAAATCCTAACCTTAGGATTGGAATTGTACTAAGACTTGGTTAGATGACAGGGCAGGTTATGCAATTACTTTGTTGCCCTGATTGAATAATATCTACTAGACGTGGCTAGAGAGGTGCCAAAGTACTATGAGACACAAAGACAAAAATGTGAATAGAACTTAATTTTTATTGGTATATATGAAATGGAATAATAAAGGTTAGGAATACCACAAAACACAACCAGGACAGTAGGATCACTTGCATAAGCATGAGTGGGGCAAGTGAGATGCGCAGAGTCAATAAACCAAACAATTGTATCTCTTGATTTAGTCATCAACTCATTTTGAGAGGCAAAAGCAAAAGCAAGATATTTGTCTTTGAAATGGCCCACCAAAGGCAAAATTGACACATGGTGAGTAAAAATATTCACAACATACAGGCTACGCATACACTTCTGCATATAAGATCAAAGTGCTTGAGCTCACTCCTGACAATGCTGGACGCTCTCCCTTGCCTGAGTTCAACATTGGGGACCATGTTCTCTACTATCAGCATAGAGTAGGAGGACACGCTGACAAGCTAGATACCTTGTGGGTTGGATCTCTAGAAGTGACCTTCAAACAAGGGTCAGAATATACTGTGAAACTCCTCTCCAGTGGTCATCTGTTTGCCTGAGTGCATACCAAGTTGCTCTGCAAGTACTACCCCCTAAGGCCAATCTAGAGGGGGGCAATGTCGTGAATACTGCCATTCACCATGAAATTTTGTCATTGATAGGTTATTTGAGGACAAATCTCTCTTTCACTTTTGCCTCTCAAAATGAGTCTGACTCCAAATTTGTAAATTCAATTTTTCAGTTTCCTGATTCTGCGCAGCTCACTTGCCCTACTCATGTTTGTGGCAAGTGACCCTACTGTCCTGGTAGTGTTTTGTGGTATTGTCAACCACTATATATTACATTTCTTATTCACCAATAAAAAATAAATTCTATTTACATTTTTTTCTTTGTCCCTCCCAGTACTTTGGTGCCTCTCTAGCCATGTCTAGTAGATATTATTCAATCAGGGCCACAAGGTATTTGCATAGCCTTCCCTGCCATTCTAACTGAGACTTATTACAAATCCAATCCTAAGGTTAGGATTCCCTGTTGTGTGTCTATGCAGCGCCTCAGAACACAACAATAGGAGTGACATCCTTTGCACCACTGCATGGCCTCACACCTATCCCAGCCTGGGAAACCTTTAGACACTTGGGAGTGTGGTTCAAGTCTATGAATTTTGATCTGCAGACAAATGAACATATGGGACATTTTTTTAGGAATTAGGCCACTTTCTAATACACATGCTGCTAAAGTTGCAGCATAACACAGTCCAATTTTGAAAAAAAAATCAAATAACAAATGTTTATATTTAAAACAGTAATAAATCAAAAAATATTTAATATTTTTTACACTTTAGCTATCAAAATAAAGCTAAAAATCTTATTTTTCTATTTAAGTTAAAATATTAATATACAATTGTTATGTTTGGCTCCTGGGGACAACACCCAGGAGAAACACAGCAGGAAATCTTTATAACAAAAGATTTGAGGTTTGAAGCTAGCCTTGGGTTAGCCTTAAGGCAAAATTAAGGGCATGTACCTTTATTTCATGAAATACAATATATAAAAGCTTTTTTGGCAGAAAGGACAGGAAAAAGCTTGAAGGTTATTAAAGCCAACACAAATGTGGATAGACTTGTCTTTATTAGGGTATTTGATTCTACTTAAATAATAGACAAGGGACAGTGATCACTCATTAGAAAGACAGAGTGGCTGAGGGGGTCATGTTGGGATGAGGTCATACCAGGATCAGACAAGGAAAGGTATGGTGTTTGGAATGGGTGGATATTGGCACAGACCCATTTACAAAAGACAAGGAATTCCCTAACTCAAAAGCAAAACCAGCTAAATCTTTGCAGCTATCATTATTTGAAGGCAATATCAAAATAGCATTAATGGCGCAATTTACAAGATCTCCCCCCTCAAGATTGGACACAGGGAGTTGATATTTGCAAAGGAATTTGGAATGGACCCAGGCAAAAGGATGTCCAGAGGACAGCAATTTTACAGTATACTTGACACCCTTTTTAAATGTGATTTCACAGGGCCCAACCCAGAGAGAATCTAGCTTATGAACTCTACTACATGTACAGTTATGGGAGTAGAAACCAGGTTGCCTATTTGATACTCAGGGAGGGGGGCTCTAGCAGCATTGGACAGGAAGAGCTCCAGAGCCTTGACCTTGTAAGCAGTGGAATAAGCTGTCACTTGGATTTCAATGATACAATTGGTTAAATCTTTAACATGGGCCTCAGGATTTGCAGACACATCAACTTTGATCAAGGGGATCCCAAGATTGAGGGGGTGGCGGCTTCACGCCCATACAGCATGGCAAAAGAGGACTGACCAGTTACTTAGTGTTTACTAAAGTTGGTAAGCAAAGAGAGCAGCAGGGAGGAACACATCCCAATTGGCAGCGTCAGAAAGCGTTATTTTTCTCATTATGGACACCAGGGAGGAATTGGCTTGTTTGACAGTTCCATTAGTTGAAGGGTTATATGGCACAGAGAAAGATTGATGAGTACCCATAGCTTTGATAATAGACGTGATGAGGCAAGCATTAAAATTGGTTCCATTGTCAGAAAGCAGGACTTGAGGGCAGCCATGTCATTATAAGATATCTTGCAGCAAGAAATTAGCAGTGGTCTTGGCAGTTATATGTTTTGTAGCTCTGGCTTCAACCCATTTGCTAAAATGGTCTATGGCAACTAAGATAAATTGACACCCAGACCTAGATCAAGGGAAAGGCCCAACAGCATTAATACTCACAGTATAGAAAGCATGCTTAGGGGAGATAAACTTGAGCTGGTGTTGGGACTGGCAAGGACTTTGGAGTTGACACAAATGACAGGAGGCAAGAACATCAGGGATCAGAAGGCGCATGTTCTCCCAGTAGAAGTTCTTGCATAGCCAGTCATGGGTTTTGGCTATACCCCCATGCCCAGTGTCAATTTTAGCTTGGAGGATAATAGCTATCCTCGTTCTAGGGCAAGCGTAGGGTAGATAGGCATTGTTGAATTTCTTGAAGAGCTGTCTATCTCAAATTACTATGTCCTTGGATAGAGTCTGTAGCGCCAGGCAAACGTCTTCTGGCTCAGTGATCCAAGAGTCAGGGTACCCTATTATTTTTATAGGCAGTCAGCATCAGTGGGGTGGATAGCTAGTATAGGCATCCTTGACAAGCCATCAACATTCTGGTGTTGGGCCCTAGGACAGTGTATCACAGTGAAATTGTACCCTTGTAGATGCAGAGCCCAACGCACTAGTTGACCCTCAGGTTCCTTTAGTTGTTGCAGCCATTTGAGGGAGGAGTGATCTGTGACCACCGTAAAGTGGGTCCCATAGATGTAATTCCTGAACTGTTTTACAGCATGCAGTACCGCTAGACATTCTTTTCAGTGATGCTGTAGTTCTTCTTGTGCTTATTGAGGACCCATGAAGAGTAGTTTATAGGTCAATCCACGCTTTGTTGTCAATCTGGGCTAAGATGGCACCCACAGCTACTCCACTAGCATCAGTATATAATATAAACTCTTTATCATAATTAGGATAGACCAAAATAGGAGCCTCTTTGAGCTTGGCCTTCAAAAATTTGAATGCTTGTTGCTGGCTGTCAGTCCACTCAAATGGGACGTGTAAAGCAGTTGGAAAAGGGGTTCACTCAGTTCAGCAAAGTCAGGTATGAACTGTCAGTAGTAGTCCATCATACCAAGGAATACTTGAACCTCTCAAAGGTTTGTGGGAGGTAGCATCTTGACAATGGCTTCTACCTTATTATTGATGAGGTGGATTCAAGTTTGAGTAACTCATGACCTAAAAACTCAAGACATTCCATAAGAAGGAGCACTTGGAGGGTTTAAGTTTCAAGCCAGCTTTGCAAATCTTAATGAAGACAGCCTTTGGGTGATCCAAATGGTTGGTAAAGATAGCACTGAATACAGTGATGTCATCAAGGTCACAAGGACACAGGAGAGCTTAAATCTTATAAGATGGAGTCCATTGCCCGTTGAAATGTAGCCAGTGCATTACAGAGTCCTTGGGGCATATGAGTGGGTTCAAAAAAGTCTTCTGAGGTGATGAGCGCAGCCTTTTTTCTATCTTCAGGAGATAAGTCAACTTGCCAGCATCCAGAGGCTAGATCCATGGCTGAGAAAAACTTGGAACCACCCAGCTGTCTGAGAGTATCATCAATTCTTGGCAAGGGGTACAAGTCTTTCTTAGTGAGAGAGTTCAGGCGGCAAAAGCCATTACAATGTGATGTCCTCCATTCTTCTTCTTTATTATCAGTAACATGGAAGCCCAAGAACTCTGGGAAGGAGCCAGTAGCCCAGCGTCTAGTAGTTGTTTGAGCTCTTTAGACACCTGAGCATCTTCTACTCTACTATGGTGGTATGGTTTGCACAAAATGGGGGTGCATCACCAGTGTCAATCTGATGGATGACCCTCTTAGCTAGGCCATAATCTGTAGGTCCAGAGGCAAAGATATTGCTAAACTTATCAAGTAGGTCTAACATGTCTTTTTTTTAGATGGGAGACAATTGGGGGAAATTGGCAGGGGTGAATAAGGAAAGAGCTTGAGGATTGCCTTCAGGTAGATTAAAATCACTAAAAGTTCTGAAAGGGTAGAGGGATGCCAACTGTTCTTCCCCCAGTATACAAGAATGCCCTATAACCTGGCCTTGGGTCACTTGTATGGGCAGGGCTGTCAGGTTAGTAAGCAGTAATTGTACAGGCTCTTTGTGGGCTCAATCTAGGATCCCTGGACACAGTTGAGGTTCTTTACGGCTTAGGGATTCAGTTATGTAGAGTTCCAAGAACAACTTTTCAGGTAGCTTGTAAGAAATCTGAGAATCAATCACCACCTGGGAGCCCAGAGAAATGGTGATAGCCACTGGGGCAAGAAGAGGGACCCCTTCTTCTTCAGGGCAGTAAGAAGGAGGGGTGCGCATGTTAGAGGAGTGAGTCCTATACTTGAGAGAGAAGATACATATGGGGTACTCAAGCACACAAATTTTAAGAAGTTTTCCTGGAAGGCGCGGAGGTTCCTTAAAAGTCAAAGGGACCTCATATCCCAAGAGCAAAAGGTAGCTATCTCTTAATTTCACAATCCTGTTATACTCTCAAAGGAATTGTGTATCAACTAAGAGGTCATAGCGTTTTTTCCTAAGGACTACAGAAGAGGAATCAATGAGTAGTTTCCCAAAACTCATAAGTAGAGCAGAGTAGGCACCAATGTTCCAAGTTTTTACTATGCCAGCTGTGCCATACAACTGAGTGTAGTTGAGGTCAGGGGCCAGCTTAAGTTTTCTCATTAGTTTTGAAGATACTATGTTGACTGGAGAGCCTTTGTCCAAGATGTCTTTGATTTTAACTTTTTGTATTGATACTTCCACGCAGGTTGTATTTTTTCCAAACGGGGGCAAGACTGCCAGCACATCTTGCACAGCCTCTAGCTCTTTCTCCCATTTAGCTATCATGCATCTTAAAGCAGTAATCTCTTTATACAAAGTCTGCAGTAGGAGAGATAAAGTTATTTTTTGGAAGAGAGCTTTGGCTAACTTGGCTGCTTCCTCAGAAAGATCAACCAAGACAGGAGGTTGATGAGCTTGAGCTAGGTAAGGGCGTGCCACCATGGCTTTAGCTTCACTTGAAGGTACTTGAGAAGTGGTGGTGGTTTTCCCAGAGCAGAGCTTGTACAGGACAGAGACAGTTTCTGGAAAATCCAGGACAGAATAGCCATAACTATCAGAATATTCAGGGTCTTAATTACTGGAGAGATCATGGAATAGATGAAGGATAGTTGGGCCAGAGGAAAATGGAGCTTCCTAATTAGAAGGAGGATCAGGGGGAGACGGGGGAGATTGGTCAGTAGAAAGCATCTCTAACTCTAAGCTGACCTCTCTTTTCCTGCCTATTCCTTGGGGTCACAACCTTCCACTTGAGGATTAGTGCAGGTACGCAAGTGGTGCCCTATTTGGCCTCAGTTATGACAACCTTGCCTTTTAGCCTGTCTACCAGCACCCAAAATCATAATGTGCAGCATAAAAGAAGTAGTCCCAGCATTACTGGCTTTATTTCTCACATACCACTGTACCCCCATGGGTCAAATGCATGTCTTTCAAGAGCGTCCTAATACTCTTCATGGAAGTGAGTGAAGCCTTATGTGTCTTAAAATGTAGTCATAGAAGCTGGTTCAATTTCAAAGCATTTGAACAAGCCGTGTAAGCTTCCCAGGGAGTTAATTGCTGACTAGTGATTAACTGCTGGCCTTCAATGTAGGAACAATCCACAAACTCAGCCAGGGTTTCCTTGGGCTTAAAGACAATGTGCATAAATGCATCTTTCTTGACCTCCAAGATGAGATCTCCTTCAAACTCCTCAATAAGGATCTTCATGCCCTCTCAAGTGACAATAGAGAGGAGCTTGGGGACCACTACTTCTTGGAAGGTGGGATGGAGAAAGGTGAGTATATGTTCCTTTTTGAGTTTGTCAGTAGCCCTAAGCATTTTCAGTTTTGTAAATTGTTAAAAAGGAAGCAATGGTAAAGGTTTTAGGGTCAAATATCTGCTTGAAGATTGGTTTGTAGTTTGAGTCAATGGACAAGGACGTGGACTGACTGTTTTCATCAGGGTTGAGGATGTTAATATGAGAGTTGCCTTCAAACTTGGATTCAGCAGCAGGTTTTCTAGCCCAGAGGAGTCAAAGGCTTTCCTCTAGGGTATCCAAGGTAAAGCTGTTCTGCCCACTAATTTCTCTATCAGTGGCAGCAGCAGTTCCAAATTTGTCAATCTTAATTTGTTGTACTGCCAAGGTACCAGCAATCCCATTGAGGTGGGTGGTCAGGGAAGTGGTCTGAGCAACCAAGTTTCAGGGACCCACTTGGCAGGGAACAAGTTCACTAGTTGGTGGGCCAAGGCCCCTAAGTTAAATCCTGCTATTACCAAGCTGATAGGAACTGTGACCATTGTGAGGTGTCCTAGGTGTCCCAGGTAAGCAAGTCTTCCAAACATAGAACTGAACTGACCAAAGAGATAGTATCCCACCATGTACGTCAAGAGGTAGAAGGAGGTGTAAGGTTAAACCAGAGCAGGTTTGGCAGGAGGCAGAGTGAACAAACAGACATAATGAAATTTGCTTCCCCAGTGGCCAGAGGGGTACTTGAACCATCCGTGGGCAAGGGATTCCTTTTGATGGGCGTCATCTGGAGAAGAGTTGTACCAGTCAGTAGTAGGTGTTGGGTTTTCCAAGATTGATACCACTGGCAAGAAGGAGGCTAGAAACCAGAACAGGAATAAAATTCCTCTCATGGCTTCAAAAATTAGTTATCAGAAGGAGAATGAGTAGCAGGTATAGTATAAAGTCTTTATTGTTGGAACAAGTGAAGATAATAGAAATGGTTTCCTTAAATACCAAAGTTAGTGGCTGGAACATTTAGGAGGATCTTGGAATAGGAGGGGATTTTCCATCTGAAGTAGATGAAACTATGGCTGATATGATTATCTGTAGAATATGGGAGCTCAATGATATCTTAATATTCTCTATAATCAAATATAAAGTTGAGAGGAAACAAGAGCATGCCAGCAGATCAAGGGTAATTAAGTGATTAATTTAATTCCTCAGACCTGAAATTGAGTATGGAGCCTGCTCCCAGTATAGTTCCATTGATTTTTGGAGCAGCAAGCAAGCCAAAAGCAACAAATCAAAAGCAGAGCATTAAGTGATGTTATCACTTAAGTTATTAAACTTTTCAAACTCAAATTGAAGTTCTAAAGCAAAAAAACAATTCAATCAGATGAACATAAATAGGTAAGGTAAGTTGCATCATTGATTCTACACTAACCATTGGCTCTTTCTTAAGGTTCTGGGTTTGATTCCTGTTGGAGTCAAGACTATTAACTAAAATGGTGTCAAGTAATTGAATGCTGTGTTGCTGTGGTTTTGACTTTGTACCCAGAATATTCATAAAATTAATGGAGTCAGGGAATAAATCCCTGACACCAAGGGGACAACTTGTCCATTCAGTGTCTTGGTAAAGCAGGAGAGGTTTTGTACCTCCCTTTCCAATGTGTCTTGCCTGTCAGCTACATCATTTTATTTACTTCTGCAAGCTGATCTAGTGCATGTGCGCAGTTGACCTGGGGTTGGCCTTCCAACCCAGGGCAGCAACCATGATTGTCATGAGTGGGAGTATTAACAACTTCACCTTCCTCTTCATCTTCAGATTCAGACAATGAGTCTTCAGAGTTAGAGAGGTGCTGTCTTAAGTACTTGATTTCACCTTGCAATGTTGCCACTTAATCTGTGAGTGACGCAATGCAAGAGTCAGGCATAGGTTTGACTGGAGGGGGGTTCTGAACAGAAGCTTGACATCAAGTAGTAGCCTTGAGTTTGGCTATTGCTTCCCATACCTTGGTTTCAAAATCAGATGGGGCCTCAACAGGAGGAGCAGGAGGAGTCACCTCAATAGACGCTACTCTATTGTCTACATAATTTTGCACTTGGTATAGAGTGTTGCCTAGTGCAGCCTTATCCAGACTGTATTGATGTTGCAGATGGCAACCCCAAGTGTCAACATGAGCTCCCACCAATTCAAGTTGCAAATTGACATGCTCCCTGAATTGGTTAAGTTCACTAATTAGAGTTTCAAAATCCTAACAATGATTCAGTAGAAAGGCCTTGATTTGCTCACTCCACGCTGCCTGATGTTCATCCAATTTGCATAGTTGATCCTTGATATACCCAGGGAGTAAGGAGCAAAGGGAATTCAGTGATGAAGTTAAGTACTTCTGAGAGGCCAGCAAGTTGCACTGGTTATTAGAAATACACACAAAGAGACTATGGGACCATTCTTGATATGCCATATTTTAAGCATGGTTGTTTGAGACAGCAGTTGCTACAGCATTTAGAAGTTGTTTCTGGGATCCTAATGCAAGTTGGTGGTGAACTAGGGCGGGTTGGATGAACTGGTTGACCAACATGCCAATTGTATCCCTGAATTCCATCAGCGCAGGGGGAGACCAAAGTCCAAGAGGAAGGAGTACAGGTCTTTGAAAGCATACCCAGGACAGAGATCAGGGATAGTGTACATTGCCACAGTGCCAGAGTGGATTAGGGAGCAGGTGGCAGCACAAGCTTGCTTTTAATTGAGAGAGAAAGCTGTAAGAGGGGCCCACGCAGGCCTGGGAGACAGAACCAATACCATGGGATTTGAGGGGACATTGGTGATTTCTTCTTCTAGAGGGGGACTAGAACTTTAGGCTGTTTTGGTACTTCAGAAACAAAGGGAAAAAGATCAGAGAATGCATGTGGGAGCAGGGTAACCAAGGGGCTTCAGCCCCTGTAGTGAGCACCATTTTGTCATGTTTGGCTCCTGGGGACAACATCCAGGAGGACATGGTGGGAAATCTTTATAACAAAATATTTGAGGTTTGAAGCTAGTCTTGGGTTAGCCTTCAGGGCGAAAATTAAGGGCATGTATCTTAATTTCCTGAAATACAAGATGTAAAAGTCCTTTTGGCAGAAAGGATAGTAAAAGCTTAAAGATTATTAAAGCCAACGCAAATATGGATAAACTTGACTTTATAAGGAGATTTTATTCTACTTAAATAGTAGATAAAGGACAGTGATCGCTCATTAGAAAGACAGAGTGGCTGAGGGGATCATGTTCAATGAGGTCATACCAGGATCAGACAAGGAAAGGTATGGTGTTCCGGAATGGGTGGATATTGGCACAGACCCATTTACAGAAGAAGACAAATTCCTGTGGTGATCCACATGTGTATAGTTTTGCAGGCAAGGGTTGATTTGGCTTCAAATAAAGACAATATGCTGAAGATTTACAATGTGTGGTTAGCTGATGATGCTGTAAGCTAGTAGGTAACATAGGGCTACTAGGGTAAGTAAGGTGAGCCTAGTAGGTAACATAGGACTACTAGGATAAGTAAGGCCTGGCTGGTAGGTAACAAAGGACTACCAGAGGCAGATGTTGCCTCCACCCAGCAGAAGATATTGGCTGCTTTGGGCTATAGTTCTTCATCTAGCAGGGAACTGTGGCTGCAGAAGGGTGAAGACTGAGATAGCAACCAGGGAACTTTTTCTGGCTGGGGAGAAGAAGGTTTTGGACCCCTGGCAGGTAACGCGGGCTGCCAGGAAGGGAAGAGCTCTGAGAGCTCTACGTACCCTGATATGCTTACAGGAGGTCTGTGAGCAAGAATTCTACCTAATAGACTGGTAGTGTATCCTTGTTTATGCCCCTATGGGATCTTTGGGGAAACCCAAAGTGAGCATTGGAGGGTATAGATTTGCTTGGAGGTGTCACCAAGGCGGTTTGCTCAGGGAAGCATCTGCAGAACTTGGTGTGATCAGGCCTCTGAGAAGTAGAGCTGATTACTATGCAACTGAAAGCCCAGACTTAATCACCTGGGTGAGTAAAAATAATACATGGACATTGATCTATGGTTGGATGGCCTAAGTGGAGTGCCACTTGCAAGGGCCCAGTCAAACGCCAGTTCAATGTGGACTCATACCTGGGTCTACAAGTTCTGGTAATATGGACTGAGATAAAAAACCAAGGTGGTTCATAGAATTAACAGAGAAGACTAGTAAGAGGGACTGTTTGATCACAGTGAAGGCTAGTTGACAGACTGTTGATTCATATCAAATTATGGGAACCAAGATGGTTCATTGAGCAGAAGGAGGTTACTAGTGAGGATTTGTTGAGGAACAGGTTGAGAATAAGCTGAAGACCCAGAAGATTATGATGCAGGACTAGCTGATCATAATGAAGGTTGGCCAAAGGACCAGAATATTGTGTTGCAGGAGTAGCCAGAGGACTGATGAAGCTAATGGACTGATGACAGATTAGCTGAAGAGCTAAAAGAATGTGAGTGAAGGACCAGGAGATAACCTGAAGGAACCAGCCAGACTGGATACAGAGGCTGGAAGAGCTGATTTTAGTGTCTTTTGAGAGGAAAATGGATAAAAAGAAGCAGTTAAATAATAATTAAATACTGCCTTATTATGATTAAAAAAAGAGTTAATATCATATAATTAAAAAGAAAGAGGAGGAAAAATGGTCTAAATTTTGTTAAAACTGTAAATTTATTTAAAAAGAAGAATTGAGGAAGAAGGGAGCCAGCAAGAGGCCAGAAATAGGACAAAAAAACTGTGAGGGCAAAAGAGCAAATTTTGCCAAGAACAACTAGGAGAGGCAAGAGGACAAGCAGCAAGCAGGTTTGAAGTTGCAAAACTTTGAAGAAAACATAGAGAAGCACAGAGAAACGTTGTAAAATTGAGGGGTGGGAATTTGCCTAAGTAAAACATATGTGGAAGCGCTCGAGATTTGCCAGGGAAACATGACAGGAATCACAGCAAAACTGTTCAAAATGTGGAGAAGTTGTTTACCTGGAGCAAGACAGCCTTGGGTTCAAACCAGGGTCAAGAGCAAGTCATCCAGCAAAACTTTTGAATTGAGGTGTATGATTGGCTGTGAGCTGGAGTCTATTCAATCAATGTTTTAAGGGCTTTAACTTAAGAGTTAAAGCCTAAAAAATGAGGATCAGAAGCAGAAATTCAGTGTTTTCATTGGCTGAAGTAAGTTTCAAAGTTATATATGTTATAGAAAGAGAAAAACTGGATAATTTAAGCTTTTGAATACCAGAGTTCTAAGAGAGGTTTTTGGTCTGAAACAAGGGGCTATAAAAGAGAGAGCTATCTGAGACTCTTCAGGGACTGGATAAAGTGGATTAAAAAGGCCACAAGAACTACAAAAGAAGCCAAAGACCAAGAGAAGGGAGCCTGAGCTGAAGCAGACTGCAGGAGTCCAAGACCAAAGTGCAGGAGCACAAGATTGAAGTATCAGAGCCCAAGACAAAGGAGCAGAAGCCAAAGACCAAGTACAAGGAGTCCAAAAGATTGTTAAAGAACTCCAAGTATTGGCACAAACCCTCATTGTTTCCTATACTAAGGCCATATATTGGAAGGTTTCTAAGAGGATCTTCCTTCTGACTGTGAATAAAAAGCCTATTATGACCCCTACCCAAATTACCCGTGATAAAAGGATAAAGCTCTATGAGAAAATTCCCCCACATCTTCTACCCTAGCCAAGGGGACAAAGAGTCCTATTGCCTAGGTTGCAGAAAATTTGCCTCTAGTAAGCTGGCCCAGGAGGAGTGGGAAAAGGTGACTAAGCATCTTGAGATGACAGATAGAGGAAGGAAGTTTATCAGGGGGAATTTGCTAGACTATTATAGGATTGGTATTGGCCTACAGAAGGGCTAGCGCCTGCTGAAGTACAAGTGTATGGTGGAGACGCTCACCTGGTAATTGGGAAGGTACTGGAAGAGTTTGCTCTTATGCAGGCCAAGTATAAGCTCCTAACCAACCACTCACCACTGTTGGGGAATGATGACTCCTCCAAGCCAGTCCCTGGCTATGACCCAGGACACACTTTGGGGACTGGTGACCAGGAACCCCACAATTCCCAAACTCAAAAGCAAAACTAGCTAAATCTTTGCAGATATCATTATTTGAATTCCATATCAAAATAACATTAATGGCATGATTTCCAATAGTAACTTATATTGAATATTAAAGTGAAAGCAATTTAAAAGAGCATGTATCAGACTTTATTATATTGTTTTGATAATAAAATAAAATAGATTGCTTTAAGCTAAAAAAAGTTAATTTTTTATTAAACATTACATACTTTTTATTTAACAAAATTAAAGATAATATTGAGAGCTTTATTTTTATCTTTATTTTATTCAAAATGCTCAATTTTTTAGAATTTTATGGTAGTTTGAAGTTAGAATGTTATTATCACTGTTTAGGTTAATTTTAAGGTTCAAGTGATCCTTGAACCTCAAATTAAGCATTCTTTATGTTGCAACTGAGCTTCCAGACTTGCCTGCTAAAATATCTTTTAATACACAGGGGGCGCTCAATGATTTGCCCCTTGACATATCTAACAGCATGGATAATTCTGATGGCAATATCAAATGGCGGGTACTTCATCCTAATTAGGAGCGCTACCAATTCAACGGCTAATTCCCGCACAAGTTATTCCTTGGCTTTGAACCTTACATGGAACTCCCCACTATGCCACCCCCTTGTGGCCTTGTGGCTTTCCCCATATGGTATATTAATCACAATATTCCACAATAAACAATACCTTCTTCTTATCATTCTGTCCTTTCTATTGGACTGTTGTCTTCCCCAATTCCAAATACTGAATACTCATTGGTTCAGTTGCAACATTTGAATGGATAATTTAATGTTTTATCATTTATAAACATGCAGAAGAGTTACAACTAAGTGAATACATCATTTTAATTGATTTGCATTGATTATAAAGAGGATATGATGTAATAATGATGCTTGGCTGCTTCACATGAATCACTTGTGCATAAAAACTGTGTATTTAATTAATTCTATAAACATAAATTCAATTTCAAACTATAGTTAAAGCTATCACACCATTTCTATCAGATGGTGCCATTTAGCTTGGTCTATAAAAACAAAAGCACCATAAAGCTTCTAATCCAAAAGACCCCATTCAAAGCCACACTCTGATCAGAACTACTCCATCATTAAGGCTCATTTAAGAGATCTGACCTTATTACATATTCAAAATACTACCATGTCTTAAGTTAAATTTACTTCTGTCATGCTACCCTTTTTTCCTTGGGAGCTTCAACAAAAAGAGAAATAATTGCAATGTTAAAACAGGCATTCCTCTTTATTTCTGGTGATGATCTTGATACTTTAATCAAGCACTTCCTTACTCAAACCAAATTTGGGAGAACTCAGTTCCTTTAAACTATTCAAAATCAAAAAAAATGAGTTCATTGAAAACTTAAGGATCTCCTAAAATCTTCTCCCCAAAAGCATCTCTCAGCCGTGCAATCTCTGGCTACTTCAGCTACTCTTTAAAAGAGCTTAATGATATGGGGTTTAATATAACCAAAAGTGAGTTTGAATACTCAAGAAAATAAATAAAAATAAAGATGTAAGCTTAAACCAAAAAGCCAAAAAATAAGAAATATTCATTAAAAAAAGAAATAATTAAAAAAATAATTAAAAATTGCTGGAAAAGTCTCTTGAAACAAGCCAGCTTACAAAAAAGTGCCTGAAAACATTTGTAAAGATATTAAAAAAGAAATGAGTGAATACTCAACTGCAATAAAATACTTTCTCTCTCTCTCTTAAAAACAAAAAAGAAATGTATGAAAATAAAAAATGAAATTTCAGTTTCAATTTCTACTTACTATATATTAATCCCTAAAAATATAATAAAAAGTAAAAAACAAAATGATATGTGCAATATTTGTAATTAAAAAAATTCACTAGAAAAAAAGAAAGAATGTGGAAGTAAAAACTTACCATTACCAGAATCTATAGATAATGACTTAAAGACAATTAAGCAGCACCAAGAATTTTATATTCATCAAAATAGGGAATGTTGAGTTTATACTTCTGGGAAGTATAATAAACAAAATAAGGGAAAGATTTAAGATAATGATACTTTATTGAATATGAATATAGAATAATATATAGTATCATGATAAGCCACATGCCGTCCATGTACGCCATGGAGCTCATGGGGCTTATCTGAGTAATGTTCCTCTTGAGTCATGAGGCTTAATCAAGTTGTGTTCCATTTTGGACCTGGAATGAGTGATCTCTGTCATAGATGGTTGACTGATAATGGTGCCACCAGTTTATTGACTGGCCAGTAAACCATTTGGTGTTTTACTTGGGGCATTAATTCCCCAAGAGGGAGTAATCAAAGATGTTGCAACATCTCCCCCTGGGGTG
Organism: Entomophthora muscae; assembly: GCA_014839935.2. NCBI lineage: Eukaryota > Fungi > Entomophthoromycota > Entomophthoromycetes > Entomophthorales > Entomophthoraceae > Entomophthora > Entomophthora muscae. Next base: position 37,044 of record QTSX02001560.1, on the reverse strand, counting down.
CTGGAAAGTGGAGCCTTGGGAATTTTATTGAGAGTATCTGGTGTGTGGGCTTGGTATTGATCCAGTTTGGTGTTGGGTATGAGGAGTCTTGAATTTTGCTGAGCTGTTCTTGCCTTACACAAGCAGAGTCAGTTGTAGTGCATACGTTTCAGTTCAGTTTGAGCTCCAATTCCTTTGAGCATGTAGGTATTGTTGGGTTTAACATCCATGACAATGCCTGGTCCACGTAGTCCTGGGTCTAGTTTGTGTTGATTGTGATTAATGACCCAGATCTTTGCCCCAACTTTGAACTTTTCTTATTGTAATGGGATTGCTTCCCACTGGACCCTTTGGTGTTCCATCCTCTCTTGGTCTTTTCTGGCGTGTAGTACCTTAGGATTATTACTGTCTGGTATCTCCTTTGGGAGAGGCAGCTGTGGTCCTGTGGCTGTACTGAAAAGTGAGGGTTTCTGATCATAGACAAGTTCATAAGGGTTTTTGCCTGTATTACAGTTGACTTGTGCTCTGAAGACCATAAAGGCAGTTGGTAGCATATCCACCCAGGCTTTTGGATTGTTGGCAGATAACTTAATGAGGGCTTTCACTAGAGAGCTGTTTAGTTGTTCTATACATCCATTTGCTTGGGGGTGATATGGGCTGGCTGTGACGTGTTTTATTCCGTTCTTGGCAAGGTAGATATTGGTGTCAATAGCTTTAAGTTCAGTGCCTCCATCTGTGATAAGGAGGTAAGGTTTCCCAAACTTTGCTATGATCTCTTTGCCAATGAATTGTCTCATGCTGTTGCTTTTGTGCTCTTTTGTAGTTTGCGCTACGGGCCATCTGGTTGCATAGTTGATAGCTGTTATGATGTACTTCTTGCCTTTGCTTTCACGGGGAATAGGTCCCACAATATTCAATAACCATACCTTGAAGGGTTGTGTGATGAATACTGGTACTACTGACTTGGGTGGCACATTGGTTTGGGCGTACTTCTCACAGACTTCACATTGTTCCAGTACCTCTCTGATATCATCTAGCATGTTGGGCCACCAGTAGCAAATCTTGAGTTATTCATACAAGTTTTTGTTACAGGTGTGTCCCAGGTCTCTGTGATATTGGAGGATTATGTGAATCTTTTGTGTTGACGGGACGTAGGATACAGTGTCATCATTTGGAATACAAAGGGGAATTCACTGACTAGCTGGTCTCTAATGGGGGCCTGTTCATGTCAAGTTTCTGTGTTTTTGAAGTGAATAACCTTGTACATACAGGCGCTCCAATTGATTTTGCTAGGGTCAGTTTCTTCTTCTGTTTTGATGATTTTCATGAATATGTGGTCCCTCATGAGTGTGTCAAGGTGTGTTAGGTATACATGGTGGTGGACTTACCTTGCTGTATGGTGAGGGAGGCACTGTCCCAGTCAATATGAGGTTTTGTCTTTCTCATCCAGTCCAGGCACAGTATGACATCATACTTGGGGATTGATATGATTGGGCCACTAAGTGTAGTTTGTACGTCTCTGATTTAGGCGCAAAAAAATTTGCCTCTTGGGTGACTGGTGTGCTTCAGTTGTCTGCCATGATGACCCTCTTGACGCTACTTTGAGTGGTAGGCAACTTCATGAGGTCTGCAAAGCTCTTGATGATGAGAGATTATTCTGCTCCAGTGTCAAAAAGTGCTGTGCCCTGATATCTGCAAAAGCAGAAAGGATAAGTGAGGAGTTTATTTCCAGTTTGGGCGGCAAACAGTAGAGGATTGCTGGAGGGTACTTGGATCATGGTGATTGAATCCATGTCCTGTTCTCTGTACAAGTCTTGTGAATTGGGGGAGGGCGGCTTGCCTAAGCACTCCCCTGAACTTTTCCCTCCTTGTTGGTATCTTTGGTGCTGGCCTTGTTGGCTTGTGCAGTGCAATTCCCAGTTCAAGGATGGGTATTATTGGCTTGGTTGTTTTGCTTATTGGGGCAAGGTTCTCTCTTAGCCACAGGGTTTTCCTTGTGCTTGTTGGTGGCGTGTAGATTGTCAGACTTCTGAGCTGCACGCTTTCCCACTAAGAATATATCCTCAAGGTTCTTGCAGCAAGTCATGTCAAACTGACATCTAATGTGGTGGGAAAACCATTGTAGAAGTCTAGGCGCGGCCCCGGTTCATCAAAGTTGATGGTGTTGGGTGCTCAGTCACACAGTCCTTCATATGCTGTAATGTACTCCTCAATGGTTCCTGTCATTTTGAAGGTTTGGAGCTCAGTCATGACTACCATATCAGAATCTTTCATGGAGAACTTTTTGAGGAACACAGCTTTGAACATCTCCCAATTCTCCTTCTGGTCAAGGTGTTGAGCTAGCCATTTGGTTACAAAACGTGAAGCAGTTCCTGTGACGTGAAGAGCAATTTTGCTGACCCAAAGTCTTTGAGGGTAGTCCACTTGTTTGAATTTGCTTTGTGTACTTTTGATTCACAGGGAGGTGTTTTCCCGGTGTAGTCCTGCAAAGGCGCCAATTTCAGCAGTGTGCAGGCGTTAAAACACAATATTGGGTATCTCAGGCTATGGAGGCGCTGCTGTAGTTGGTGTGGAGGGCAACATTCTGCAGGCTTTGAGAGTGTTGTAATGATTGTTGGGCAAAAGGATGTTATTGTAGATGACAAGGCCTTCAGGAACGTCTTGTCCTACTTTATAATCTCTCCAGCTGTTAGGGAGTACCATTGTTTGGGTTCTTTTCTTGAGAGGACTTTTTCCTTTGAGTTGGGTAGGTATGGATAACCTACCTGTGCTACCACTGTTGAGTTTATACTTCTGGGAAGTATAATAAACAAATTAAGGGGAAGATTTAAGAAGAGAATGATACTTAATTGAATATGAATATAGAATAATATATAGTATCATGACAAGCCACATGCTGTCAATGTACATCATGGAGGTCATGGGGATTATCTGAGTAATATTTCTCTTGATTCATGAGGCTTAATCAAGTTGTGTTCTATTTGGGACCTGGATTGAGTGATCCCTGTCATAGTTGGTTGACTGATAACAGTGCCACCAGTTTATTGACTGGCCAGTGAGCCATTTAGTGATTTACTTGGGGTGTTAATTCCCTGAGAGGGAGTAATCAAAGATGTTGCAACAGGAATATAAAAAAGATATTAACAAATTAAATGATGATTCAAGTGTTGTAGTTATAGATTATAAAGAAAACTTAAAATTTGGAAGTGGTCCAATTGAGACCAATAATTGTTTTTATTCAAAAAAACCTATCTCATTATTAGGGCTTGCATTAGTTTTTAAAGAAAACAATAAAATTAAATATGAATATCATGATTTTTTGTCTCAAATATTATCACATGATTCTTTATTTTCAGTTGAATGTCTAATAAGTCTTCTTAAATTAGATAGATTTAAAAAAATAAGAAATATAAAAGTGTGGACTGACAATAGAAATCATTTTAGATCATATGAATTTTTATATTACTTATCTAAAGAGGCACCTAAATATATTAAGGGTTTTATAAAATATAATCATTTTGTTGAATGTCATGAAAAAAGCATTGCTGATGGACACTTTGGTGTAATATCAAAAATGTTAAAAGAAAAAGAAAATGAGCTTTATATTAACAATAGTAATGATCTTAAAAATATTTTTGAGCAAGAAGAAAAAAGAAAAGAAATAAATAAATCAGTGCTATCAGGCTCAAATGTTTCTCAAAAGTCATTCTTTTATATTTATGAAAAAAAAGTAGGTCTATAAAAAGAGAGCTTGAAGTTAAAAATCTGTGCATCAATCTTTCATATTTGATGAAAGATGGGAAGCTATATACTTCACCTCTAACATTTTGAAGTTTATCAAAATATTCTGAGATAAATTATTATTTGAAATCATGTGATGATACCAGAGAAACAAAAATATCAGAAGATGCTAGTGGTGCATTAGGGCAAGTTTACAAAGTAGGGCAACTTACTAGAGGGTGTATTTTAAATAGAGTTATTGGCCTTTCAAAAACAACAAACTTTTTTTCTGAAATAAACTAAGAATATTTATGATGAGCCAAAGATAGGGTAATAGCATTGATAGCTTTGGGGCTGCTATTACTCTCCCATGCAACTCATCATAAATATTTTTGGTTTGTAGTTTGTAGTAGCCTTTAAGATATTTTCAGTAATACTATAAGTTGCAATTTTCAATTCTAAAATTGATGACTTATTTTTTTAAAAAAAATCATCTAAGCCCAAGATCAATTAAAGTTTTGGGATTGATTGTATTTTAAGCTTTCTGAATAATTTGAATATGAATAATGTGATTAAGTTATAAAATAATTAATCTGGCGCCTAGCCATAACAAGAAAATAATGACCCATATTCTCCTTAAGGCTATTGCTAACAAGATCAACAGGTGGCGCCATTTCAGGTTCAATGTAATTAGACGGGTCATTGTCCTAAACATCTTTGTGTTCTCCAAGATGTGGTATGTAGCACACATTGTACCCTTCTCCAAAGCCTTTGAGAAGAAGGTTTCAGCCATGACCTGCAGTTTCTTATGGGTTAAACCCACCATGTCTCCCGTTAAACTGTTGGTGGTCTTTCTCTCCAGGTTGGAAGAAGGACTGGGTCTGATAGATCATGTCCAGCAATGTCAAAGGATGTGGGAGAAAGGACTAAGGGAACCACATGCTGCCCATACATTCTCACCAGCAGCAGACAAAGCATTGAATTGGGTGTGAGTTATCCAGATACCCAACCCTTTGACATTTGGACTGAGACAATGGTTCTTGAAAAGAAAGAGATTCACACACACCCCCAGAGATACTCCCAAATACTGGTGTCAATTCTTGGCAATCATGCAGGCCAATGAGTGGGAGATCTCTAAGAATCCAGATCCTGATGGACCACAGGACTGGAATCTAAAAGGCCTGCAGCCAGCAGATAGAAACAAACAGATCAACTACAGCCTGGATATGGAGAGCATTGTCACACACAGAAAGGTTATGGTGATCAAGTGTGGGAAGAAGGTGGTTAAGAACCCCAAGCCTGAACCTAAAATTCCTAATATGATGAAGAACTGACAAACCAAAGGTTGTCTGGTGATAGTTTCTCCTAAACAGGTTAATATGCTCACTTGTATCTCAATAGTAACCACTGACGCCCAGATTATAACCTGGTAGCAGTTTAATGAAGCATTCTGGTCAGAAGCAACATTCCCAGAAGACCATCCCATTCAGAAATTGGCATCTGTGTATACCAAAATGCATACCTAGAACACAAATTATTTGGATGTGTGTTAGTCACCTGCTTCTGGATAGAAGTTGCAGCAATGCTGGACTTATCTATTGGATTCAGCCAAAAATTTGCATCTTCATATGAGGCCTGGAAAGCAAACCAGTTGTTCTAAGAGCAGTGGTGTATCACTTGTCTTTGTGGACCATCCACACCACCTTCATTGATGTTATCTTTGATAGGAGTCCTAACCAGGTAGCCATTATGAAGGAGAAACCAAACCCTGATGGATAATACAATGAGGAGAACAGATAATTCTGGACACATAGTCCAAGGCAATAGGAAACACATGGACGCCATTATTGAATCTTCCTGACTGGTAATAGACATAGAAAACCAATGAAACAACAGTACCACAGAGAGCCTCTGATACACCCCACTCTGATAATACCCCTACTTCCCTCTCCCCCAATGACCATGTCTCTTTTAGATGCCACATTTGAACCCTAATAAATACATGTTCCTCAAAAAAGTGCTTGAGTTGGTTGGGGAATCCCAATTTAGTCCCAGGAGCCCCATGTTTAATTCTGCAAATGATACCTAGCCCTGCTCTATGTTATTATTATTTTTTGGACCATAACCATAGTTGTAGTTTCCAGCATAAACCAGCCAGACAATCAAAATGATAAATAACATAAAATTGGTCCCAAGTTGTGTAAAGTTTTTTGTTGGACCCTAACCATAGTTAGAGTTTCAGAAAAGAACATTCAGAAAAGAACATTCAGAAAATCCAATAATATAATAGATATTAAGTTGATCCCACTTTCCCTGATTTCCCGGTGCTGTAGTCTTTTATCACTGCTCTGTAAACTTAATAACCTAAAGTTTGTTTATAATAAACCTTCTTACCTTTTGTTCCATGCACCTCGCTTAACTCAGTTGGTTAGAGTGTGGTGCTAATAACGCCAAAGTCACAGGTTCGACCCCTGTCGTGAGCACTTTTTATCTTTAATTAGAAATTTGACTTATGCAGCAACTCGTTTATCTTGAATATATACACCTTTTAAAAGATCACTTTTATACCAAGTTTTTTTTTAAGATTGTTCTTACTTAGCCTCATAACTTTTAATATATTAAATACGTCGTTTAAAGTTGCCACTATTTGCCATAATTATTTTCTATATGGCTGATTTTCATTTAAGGTGACCGGAAAAACAAATGCTTTTGTAGATATGAGATCAAAATTTAATCCCCAAATAAAAATAATCAATATAGTATGGATTTACTAGGTGATAAATTCTTAATTGGGATATAGTATAGTGGTTTTCAAAGATGTGGCGATAAGAAAAATTAACTCATATGTAAACGAAATAAACTCAGATCCAAATGAACCCAAAAACCAATGAATTTATATTGATAAATTAGACTTGCTACATGAGAATTAATCTCCAATACACATAATAGCAACAATAGAATATTCCAAATATTAAACCCAGAAGACGTGTTAAAACATAACAAAAAAGACATCAAGACTAAATTGGAGTAAAATATAACATGAGGTATAGGAATATAATAGAATCTGCGCAAGTATATGGAGACTAAATTATTAATATAATTTAGTTTTTAGATTATTCAGAGTTTAAGATTAAAGCCTAAATGGTAGAACTAAAATCCAAGTAAGTTACAAATAAAAACAACCTTTGTGAAGTTTAAGAATTTTCATACAATATTACAAAAAACAGATGATTAATTAAATAAAAATTATCAGCTGGCATTACATAGATTTGAAATTTATTTTTGTTTAAATCATCTTCACCAACCATACTAAATGTCAAATGTTTTGTACAATTTATTAGAAATGACCTAATTAAGACTGCTGCAATGAAGAGCATTGTTTATATATTATATGGGATAAACTTTAAATGAACTACTCAAAACTAAGATTCATACATTAATCATGGTATTTGATATCCAGAAAATAGGGAATAAATCGAGCAGCTCCTAGTATTTATAGAGTAGCCTATTTTCACTGAGGTGGTAAATATTATTTGATTGAAATAGAGGATAGATTATCAAAATTTGAAAATAATCTTTTTTAAATAAACCGATCTCATTCAAACAGTCAGATAAGCTAACCAATATATCTTTTGTGAGGTGTAGCTGGGCTTTGAAATACCAGTCAAAATTACCTGAAATATGATGATGGGGGTAACCAAGATATGGAAATGTAATGCATGTGGTTCTGAAGCTGTAGTTTCAATTTTGGCAAAGGAAAGATACCTTTTATTGCAGAATTATCTATAACCTGAGAGATAACTTCAGTATTCTTCATGACTTTAGATCTTGATCCTAGTTTTACATGCTTCTTAGAAGAAATTTTTGTTACCATAAATAATATAAAAAGGCTTCACAGAGAAAGAAATTAATCAGGTGGTGGGTAATATGAATTTATTATGTGATCTGCTACATAAAACTCAAACAGTAATATTTATAAGCTGGACATAGAGTGCTAGCGATTGCTCATACTGAGATTTATATGGTAAATTAAATATATTCAATAGTTTAAAATCCAGAAGAAAATTATTTAATTGCATATGAATATGTTTTCTATATACCAGCTGAAGACTCAATTGACTCTGCTAAACTAGGTGCATTAGTATCACTCTCAAAAACAGAGTTTAGGATCATTCAGGTTCAAACCCGCAGAGGAAAATGTGTTTCTTAGTATGAAGACTAAAGAAGCCAATACAAAACTATGTTTTCTGAATATATTTTCTTTTTAACTAGAAAGACAAGGACAGTCTTACTATCTAAAACACAAATTTAACCTTAAGGATCGATATAATATATGTGAGCTAGGGTTTTTATTTTATTAAAGGCAACCGTTCTTTTATAGGATTATGAAAGTATGATTAGATATTTTTTCATTTATCAAGATTCTTAAGTGAGGGGTTGGGGGTTTAATCATAGGTTAATTTATCGGGGGAACCATTCAGTCTTTTGAGGTTTGCCTAACATCTTCCTAGAGAATCTTTGCTCAATACTTCATAGCAGACCAGTCATTATTGAATTATCACTGATCCCAACCTTGTCCTAAGATAAGCGTAATTTAGCTCCATTGCAGGGCCCTTCATGAATGAAATTTTTCTCCTCACTATAATTAAGATTAAATTATCCAAGTTGATTCTCAGGCCATCCAAGCTGTAGCTCAATAGCCCAAGTTTTTTTGGGGGTTGAATCTGTGGAATTCTTGACTTGAGTATTTGAAACCATTGTAGTTTTGCTGTGCACTCTCACTAAAACCAATAAGGCACCACATGAGGCTGGCCATTACACTGAAGTAATTTCCTACCTAGTTGGAGAAGAAGTTAATAATATCCCTTGCTGAAGCCAATGATAAGTACCTGGAAAAGCATGTAGAAGTTTGCTCTGAACTAGCCCTCACCAGCCAAAGAAAACAAAAGTCTCTAGATGGAAGACTTTACGAGCAATCAATGAAAGATCAGCTGCGCCAGATACCTCACAGTCCTCCTATATTCCAGTGAGCCATTGCCTACAGACCAAAGCTCTATATGGTCTGATGAGGATTAGCAGAAGTGTATATAGGCTTCTCCAGCACTTGTCAAAACTCATTGCCTATTTGATAATAAAGTTCTTATGAGCCTCTTATTCATCCAAATTTTTCTTATCTTGATCTAATTTTCTATTAGCTTAAGCCTAATCTCTCAGCTGCTCCTGCCACACCATCAATTTGTGACAGAAATTTCAGGATAATAAGAGAGTATCTAAGTAGTGATAGATGAACACCCAAATCCATACAGAGTTGATGATAGGCCACTAACAAAGCTTCAGATATCTCTTTAAAGTTCCAAAAAGTCACTGGGATCCAACAAGAAGATTAACACCAACCAGAGTAGCCTGGGGTATACTTCTTGGGACAAGACCAAAGAGTCTTTGGAATAAAGATCAGGGCATTGATAGCTTGGGAAGGATTCCTCTTCAGTTTCAACAGTAAAGACTCCATCATTGGGAGGCATTTGAGATATATTTTAATGGCCAGAGGATAGGGGACTAGGCATGAGACCCCATCTTCCCATAACAATATGATTCAAAATCAAGCTGTACAGTATACAAAAAAGTGAGCCCAGGACCAGATGCATCAAGAAAGGGTTTCAGAATTGAATAATCACGCTCTATTTGTTGAGAATTTTGGGAGGGCTCAACTCTTAAGAGTTGGACAACAAGAAAAGTCTTTATGCATCAAAGTTATTGGCTCAGCAAATTTTAACCCAAATCTTTTATCCTTTGCTATTCCATGATTTACCATTCCAATGTATAACTAGACCAGTAAAAAAAGAACCCTTGGATGCTCAACTTCTGATGACTCTTATGATTATTGGGGGGATATCAAGTAGATTTAAGGTTATGTCAGCTTATTAAGGTTAATGTTGCACAGTTGCTTGGATCTTAGGTTATCACATGCGCTGCCGTAACCTATTTCCAACCAACAGTTTGCTTTAAGTCCATTAAATTTGTCAATTTCTGAGCCATTTTTTTTTTTAAAATTTCTGCACTTTCTGACTGGGACAAACAATGTCTGGAATTTTAATGAACTACCACAACACAACCTGTTAATAACTCTGCTGACCCCCAGACCACATTTTATTTTTGGCATGGTGCTTCATTTAGCCCAGTGTATTTTAAGGAATCCCCACGGGAACCAGCCTACAAAAAGTTTACCCCTGAGAATACTCTCCCTGCAGATCCTGAAGCTCAAACTAGACAACCAGAGTCCTTTACCAGAGAGGGCACTTGATATAATAATCAACCAAGGCTATTACAGGATAATTATAACTATCTTCTTGCATACTAGTAACCACCCCAACCACCCAAAAGTTTCTGTTGAGGCTGCAGATTCTACTTCCACCCAGCTCCTTGGGGTGCTTTAAATCACTCTAACAGAGTTGTATTGACTCTTCAGTCCCTAATTATGGTCCAGGTTGGGGTGTTTATTCTCATGTATTATCAATTTAGAACCTACCCTGTGACAAGCTCTTCTCTTTAAACCAACAGCCCAGTTCCAGGCTGCAATCACTATAATATCTTTAACAGTTGATATACTGACAATAAGGCTTTTTTTACCCCACACAAGTATTTGAAAGTTGAAAAACCTACCCCATAAAAGATATTTAGCTGAAATCACTTTGGACCAATTTATTGCTACTGTGTCTTCTATAGAAAAGATGGAAGGCTAACATAAGAATAACCTGAAAGAGAATCAGATATTGGAGTTGAACTCTAACAAGCAGCAGTTCAAATTATTTTGTTTATGGTACCTCAAAGAAATGGAATCATGGTTCTTATTACCCCTATCAGAAAATTGTTTCTTGGAGAGTTGGTTTGGAAGCTGACATGCTATGGTCCAGGAATATTTGTGTATATCTAGTAACTTAAAATGACATTTACTGTGAGTTCTGATGAAGACTACTCAATAACACTCTGTCTAGTCAGAAACTTATATCATGGTATTTATCTATAATGAGTTATATATTTTATTCAATAAGCTGTTGTTTTCTTTTTAAGGTTACATTTTTATTTTTACAATAGTTTATATAAAAGAATTCTTATGATAATGGGATAACAGTGAAGAAACCTGTAGAAGCTGAAGATTATCCATCTAGGGGAAGATTTAGATCATGCTCTAGAGAACTATTATTGGTGGTGATGGAATTGAAGCTTGAGAAATGTTTTATGAAAATGGGGAAGCTGTTGATATCATGGTACCATTAAGAGTTCATGGAGGTCAAGAGAGGACACCCTTGATAAGAGGTGTTGTGAATGCTGCCATTCACCAGGTTTTAATTTTGTCTTTGATGAGTTATTTTGAGGACAAATCTCTCTCTTTTGCTTTTGTCTTTCAAAATGAATTGGACTCCAAATTGGGAAATTCAATTGCTCAGCTTCCTGATTCTGAGCAACTCACTTGCTCCACTCATGCTTGTGGAAAGTGATCCTACAACCTGGTAGTGTTTTGTGATATTGTCAACCACTATATATTTGATTTCATATTCACCAATAAAAATTAAGTTCTATTCACATTTTTGTCTTTGTGTCTCACAGTACTTTGGCACCGCTCAAGCCACGTCTAGTAGATATTATTCAATCAGGACAACAAGGTAATTGCATAACCTTCCCTGCCATCTAACCAAGATTTAGTAAAAATCTAATCCTAAGGTTAGGATTCTCTGTTGTGTATCTGTGCCGCTCCTCAGAACATAACAAAAATGGTGCTCACTACAGGGGCTGTAAGCCCCTCAGTTATCCCTTTTGCATCCATGTTTTCAGGTCCTTTGCCTCCGCCTATACAAGAACCAACTTTACCTGAAATTACTAGCCCTCCTATTGAGGAAGAAATCACCAACCTGCCTATTGTCCCTAATGTGCTGAACCTTGGGAATGGTCCCTGCCTAGTGGCCTACCCTTTGGGTACCCTGACTTGGAACAAGTCATGGCGGTAGCCCTTGTGCTAGCCCATGATGGGGCCATCCCTTGCCTCCAGCTACAGTTTAATCAAGCAGAATACTGTTAATTGATTGTGGCTCCACAATTTCCACAGCATCTCCTCTCAGCAGCTGGCTCTGCTGAGCACCTATTATCATCTTTTGTACAACCTGCCTTAGCCCACCATCAAATGGTATTAGGGATCCACGTTCAGGAGATTTTGTCTCTACTAGCAGCCGTCACTCATCACTGGGATCAGTTTGCTGCCTTTCAAGAGTGTATCCATTACCTGTTTTCCTTGGTATCAGACAATCAGCGCAAATATGTTACTTCCAAAACTTGCTTGGTTAATTCCATTGAGCAAATGTACCAGTCCATCCATGAATACATCAGGAAGCATCTACATGAGATTCACCAGTTAGAACAGCCCTGGAAAACCCAAGTAGACTCCACCCTGAATGTATATCTCCTCAACTTCAAGCAACTGGTTTGGCATCTCAATGCATTTAGTGCTTACTACTTTGATCAACTACAACAAGTAGCAGACCTCACTGCTAAAGGCCTTCACAAGCTTGGTGAAGAATTTGATCAGGAAAGGGTTTCCACTGCCACTGCCATTACCAAACTCCAGAATCAAGTGAATAAATTGTCTACACCTAATCCAGATGTTCCATCTTCCCCCATCTGAGAATTTGGTGTATAGAGACAGAGGATTTGGGATGCCATTCAAGAGCTGCAAGCATCCACCTGCAGTCAAGGTTGCCCTGCCAAAGCACCTCAGACAGATCCCCAAGTGCTTCCTTTGTGTGACTCAAGTTGCTGAGCTACAGCAAGAGGTTTCTGCCTTACCCAAATTGTTGCAACTGATGCAAGTCCACTTAGGGTTATTGATGAAGATGGCTGCTGCCCTGGCCTGTCAGGAGCCCCCCAAATCCACTGTGCTTGAGAGTAAATAGCTCTGGCTAATGAGGTGGACCTGAAACGGGACCACTCCAAACTTGATAAAGATGTGCAAGAAATGAGTGAACTAATTGATTCAGTGAATGACAAGTTCACCCCTTGCTTCTCAGTAGGTCCTTTCCTTACCTTCTGACTGGCTGAACTTTCCATAGTAGTAACAACACAGGGCCAACGCCTAGACATTACTGAGCAACAGACCACCTTAGCTAATAATACGGGATCATGTACTGCTGAGACCTTGAATACTCTTGAAGAGATTGTTTGTCAGCTGTGGGCTAGGCAGCCCCCCTCAAAATCTGAAGCAGATTTCTCCCCGCACAAAAATGTACTCAATATCAACAATGGTGGTCCAACTCCTGAAGCACACTTCAAACCTACCTTTAAGAAAGTTTGAACCCAAAGCTTCTACCATTGCAGCTTTTCTAACTATCTAAAAAACTGCTATGAGGTTAAGAAGAAATACATTCTAACCTGCCTTCACCCAACCTGTCAGGAGTTAGTAGTGCCCAAGTTGCCCACCATTGAGACTTGGGAAGAAATGAAGCAGCTTCTGATCAACTAATTTGGTAGTAACCTTAGTTTGGAAGTGAAGAAAGACGCCTGCATGCACATTGCTTTCAAGCCTAAGGAGACTCTAGCTTAATTAACAGATATATTCTACATGGAAGGACAGCAACAGATAACAAGCAGACAATTGGTAGTGCACAAAGTTTACATGGCTTGCTCTCAAGCCCTCAAGGTTAATAAGCTTCTGTGTCTGTGACAGATCCAGGAAATTCATGATTGCTTCTTCATTATCCCAGTCTAACTCTTTTAAAGTTTGACAGGGAATCCTTTAACTAAGCTTCAATGAGCTTGGATTCCAGGCAAGCAATCTTGGCGTTAAACTCATTGCCATCTGGTGGTCACTTCCACGTTTTTTTGCTTCCCATAGTCTTAGCTGCAGACCATCTCTTTCATTTTTATGGTAGTCTTCTTTCAATCAAAAGCAAAAACATAAACATAAAAAGATTGAGGGGAAAGCAACCATTGTCACACATAAGTATCATTTTTTATTTATTATTATCATGTTTCTATTATATATCAGTTGGGGTACATTCAGCTGAAAACCCCTCTGGTTCAGGAATCACACCTGGATTCCTATCACATGGTTTATGACATAACAGCGTCATCCAATCCAGATCTTTACTGAAAAGATCTTCACACTCTTAACCTATAAGAATGTGCCCTAATACATTCCATAATCACCTGATTCCTTCTGTGGAATTGTATTGCTTTGACTTGAAGCATTCTGGACTTCTGGCACCAAAACCCTGTGGAATATACATATTCCTGATCCAAGCTATCCTTGCTCCAACTGGAAACCAGCTGATCAATCCTGAATGCATAGACACCATTGTCTACATTTAGCTGTTTTTTTGCATTTAATAGTTTTTTTTGTTAAAAACTCATTAAAACTCTTCAAAACTCAAACCAGGCGCCACTGCGGCGCCCCAGCGCCTGAAACATTCACTGGGCGGCACATCAGCGCTTTAAAAATCAATTAGGTGGTGCTTCTAACCTAATTAATTTTCCAAAACAGTGCTTTTAAACCACAATTCAGGGTTTTACTTTTGGCTAACCTTAACCAAACTTCTTTACACAGTCAAGGCAAATAAACAATATAATTAAATCCTCACTAATTATATTCCAAGCATATATTAATTTACCTTCCCAGTTAATTAATTTGTTTGAAGAGAACAAGTATTTACTTGACACAGTCAAGTCCATTTTGGCCCTATGATTAAATCCCCATTAATCATATTCCAGGGTATATATTAACTAACCTTCCCGTTATCAATCAGTTTAAGACACCCAGTCTCATAATCTTAACCGTTCAGATTATTCAGTACAGCCCTCAATTAGTACAGCCTAATTGATTCCTGGGTATCAATTAATCTCCATGGTTAATTAGACAGTTTGAGACACCTAGTCTCATAATCTGAATTGTTCAGATTATTCATTACAGCCCTCAATTAGTACAGCCTAATTAATTCCTGGGTATTAGTTGTTACGCTGTAAAGTCTCCCCAAGGCCAATCCTATTGTTTTGAATTTCAACCTATGAAATTAAAGACAATTCAACCTCTTTGTGAAAACACAGCCCAATGTGACTGTAGTACGGTCACATTGTCTTTACTTTAAGGCTCATAAGGCCATGCTTTCTTCCATGAAGAGCATAAAGACACTGTTGCAGGATATGCAACTTACCCATTCTGGGGCAGTTGTGCGGGAGAATTGTGCTGCCTCTACCTCTAGTTTGTCCTCACGTGGCCCATGTATCCTTACCATGAACTCACAGAATCCTCCTCAATGCCAGAGTTTCCATAACTGTGGACAGATAGGTCACCATTCCCAAGTCTGAACCAATCCTTGAGTTGAAGGAGCTGATCCCAAGGAACAGGCGGGAAAAGAACAGTCAAAGTAGAGGCAGAGACGCTCTTGGTTGAAAATTATTCCCAGTCTCCTTCAATTCCCCCTCCATAGCTTAACTAAGCCTGCTGACACTTAGGCTCCTCCCATTCTGCTAATGTTCCACAACAACTCTGATAACTCTGACTTGGATGATTTGAACATTGATGATCCCAACACCTATGGGTATTCAGCTCTTGCTGTCCCCAAAACCATTGTGGTTCCTTATAAGTTACGCTCTTGGAAAATTTCAATAAATGCCAAGCCTTTATCTGAAGCCAAAGAGGTTGTCTCTTGCCCTTAGCTCACTCAAGCTAAGAGGTCCCCTGTGCTTATAGAGTCTTCTGAGGAAGCTGCTGAGGTTGCTGACGCTGTATGCAAGAATGTTTCAGTTTTACTCTCTCTCCAGACTGTCTATAAAGAGTTTCCAGGCTTGAGATGCATGATTGAAAAGTGGGACAAAGAACTAGCAGAAGACCAGTAAATCCTGGCTGTCCTTCCACCCTTTGGTTGTACTACCACTCATGTGGAAATATCCATCCAAAAGGTGAAAATCAAGGCCGTCTTAGACACTGGATCACCTTTTAATGTTGTCTCCTTATAGCTTGTCAAGAAGCTCAAGCTTGCCCCTAACTTTAACTATCACCAGTTGTATGGCACAGCTGGGCTATTTATAACTTGCGCTATGGGGGCTTATTCTGCTCTTCCCATGCAGTTTGGCAAGTTACTCTTAGCCACACCTGCTGTTGTCTTAAAAAATGAGAGTTACACTCTCCTAGTTGGTACTCAGTTCCTTAGAGAATGCAATGGGATTAACTTGAAGGATTTCTACCTCTCTATCTTAGGGTACAAAGTCCCTATGATCTTTGAAGATCCTGTTAAAGTCCCCAGGAAAAGCCTCAAGACGTGTTTCTTAGAATATCCCACCAGTGTTTTCACCCTAAAATACCGTACCCATTTGTCCAATATGAAGTGTCCTTATATGGCTTGCCCTGTGTCTGAGGGGATTCCTCTCCTGGCCACTTCTGCTGTAACCATTCCCTCTGGAACCCAAGCTATCCTAGACTCCCAAACATAATATGAGTTACCTGAGCACATGTTCCTAGAGTTATACTCTTCTCCCTTGCTAGGCTGCAACAAACCCTACCTCTGCCTGGGAATCTTAGATGTCTCTCATAAAGATCTTGTTAAGCTGTTGGTAGCCAATTTAACAGCTCTCCCCATATCTGTTTCTGGAAGTCAGATTTTGGCTATGGCAAGTTGCTGAATGCTCCTGATGTGCTATCCCTGCATCCCTTTGGTGCCTTCCAGGACTTCAACTTACCTGAAGACAAGCCACAAGTCCTATCTCTGTTTACTGCTCAGGATTTACTGCAACTGTCCCCAGTCCAACAGAAAGAGGTGCTCAACCTGCTTGATCAATTATAGATATCTTTGCTAAAGATAGCACTGATTAAGGTCTAGCTAAAGGATTTATTCATCAAATTGATACTGGTGATGCTCCTGCCTTCTGAGCTAAACCTTACTGCTGTAGTCAAGAAGAAGATGCTCAGGTGTCTAAGGAGCTCAAACAACTATTAGAAGCTGGGTTACTTGCTCCTTCCCAAAGTCTGTGGGCCTCCCCCTTGCTCATACTGAGGAAGAAGGATGGAGCTGTTGTAACTGTGCAGTTTTAGCAGAGTTACAAGGGGAAAATATTTAGAAACTAGATAATATTCTTTTTTGAGAGATAATGATTATATAGTTAGTGTGAATCATGAATAACAGAAACATGATAGCGTTAATAACACAGAGGAATGGTGAAGGGGGTGGCTTGATCCTGGTAATGAGTCTAGCACCAAAAAGAGGTATCCACCTGTCAGGAATTCTTGTCCTGACTCCCTGTTAATTATGAATAATTGGTTGGTGGATAGCAAGAAAAAGGCACAAAACACAATATTGTCAACTCTATGTGGCCTTTCAGGCCTTTTCAGAACAAGAATCAAACCCGGGACTCTAGTTATTAAGATAACATTAGCATGAAACCAGCCAACTCATTTAGATCACCTATTTATTATCCGCCTATTCAATTGGAATTCAAATCTAAAAAGCACTTTGAAAGCAAAAAGGTTAATAACAGGATTGATAACGTCACTTACCGCTCTTGTTTTGATTGGCTGCTTCAAGCCAGCTTTACAATTGCTGACCCGCTCTCTATGCTTTGAGGCAAGGCTCTGTATATCAAGATATGTGATCTTCTGGCCTCATATTGCTTAATTATCTTTAACCTTGTAAGATCTTTGTGGCTCCTGTTATCTCATCAGATTTGTATATCCATATTTAAGCAACAATGTATCCACCACTTGAAACATGTATGCTTTACATGATATACACATGAAAATCCTCTTATATTTCCCAAAGATCCACTCAAATATTTCAGCCTTGATTATAAGGCTATATAAGTGCTCATTTTTTATTCATTTCAATTGTTCCAAAAATAAAGAATATTTCTTATCCTATCTTGTCAAATCTATTTCTTAGTAACTCCATTTGAAGCCATGAAGGGAATT
This sequence comes from Entomophthora muscae, assembly GCA_014839935.2. NCBI lineage: Eukaryota > Fungi > Entomophthoromycota > Entomophthoromycetes > Entomophthorales > Entomophthoraceae > Entomophthora > Entomophthora muscae. Next base: position 19,400 of record QTSX02001560.1, on the reverse strand, counting down.
TATTTCCTGTTGTGGTTTCTAGTCTCCCTGTTTACAAATGTAAAAGGTCTTGAGAATTCTACAACCACTATCAACTGGCAAAACTCCTCTCCCCACAATACCCATCAGAAGGAGTCCTTAGCCGATGGATGGTTCAAGTATTCCTCTGGTCATTAGGGAAGGAAGTTCCACTATGGCCGCCATTATACTCCTCTACCTGCCAAACCCTCACTGGTACAGCCCCACACATCATTCTATCTTTTGATGTATATGATAGATTTTTACTTTTTGGGTCTTTTTAGCTCCCTGATGGGAAGGTTTGCATACCTGGGACATTTGGGCCATCTCACCATGGTCACTGTACTCATTGGTTTAGCCATTGCAGGGCTTAACTTAGGGGCCTTGGCTCACCTAATTGGGGTCTTTTTCCCTTAAAGTGGGTCCCTGACACCACTGTAAGGGATCATCATCTGTTCATGTTATTGAATTTGGAAGTTTAAGTTGACTTCTTAGTTTGGCTTCAAGTGACTGGATAATTGGGTTGCAGTTCACAAACCCGCTTACTCAAAACCTTGTTGGCGGGTCAAGCCTGCTGTTTTAACATCCCCAACTAAAGGTTGGCCTCCTCTGAGGGCAGGTAGTCAGGGAGGTTGTCAGGAGCCTGGTGACCATACAAGACTAGCTGTTGTTCTGTGGTGGGTAGGGCGGTTTCACGCTGTCTTTGTCTTGCTTTTCAGGGTCTCAGGCAATCATGGTGGAGGACCTTGTCTTGTTTACGTTTCCCAATTCCTAACACAAGGTAAGTTTATTTTTTGTTTACCTTTAGGATGATTGCTGGGCCTACTTTTATGGTTGTAGCTTTTTTGTCAATGTTCATGACCTAAACTTTGTCACCAAACTTGTGTCTGTTTTGTGATGGGGATGAATATCTTTTGTAGACGCTTGTTTTCTCTTTCTGTTTAATCACCATTGGTATCTATGACCTGGGAATCTGAACAAGGGAGGAACTTGCTTGGAATTTCAAGCTTGGGTCCTGATAGTGCTTGAATGATATTGGGCTGTGTGCCATATACCAACTCAAAAGGGCTTTTCCCAGCGGATCTGTTCACATGAGTTTGGCATACAAGTAGTGCAGTTGGTAGCTGCCTATACCAGTCTTCAGGTCTCCTGGAAGTGAGCTTAGCCAAGGCTTGCACAAGGCTTCCCTTTAGACGCTCCACATGTCCATTGGCCTGAGGGTGGTATATTGTTGTCATAGTGTGCTTGACCCCATTCTTGGTGAGGTATATGTTGGTGTCTTCAGAGATCAATTCTTTACCTCTGTCAGTTATCAGGAGTTATGGCTTTCCCAACTTGCTGATAATTTCTTTTCCTATGAACCACCACACATCATTGCCAGTATGTGTCTTTACTGCTTGTGCTACTGGCCATTGTGTAGCAAAAATTATTACGGTGATGATGTATTTCTTATCATTGTGTTTTCCTGGCATGGGGCCTACAGTTTCCAGAGCCCACACCTTGAAGGGTAATTGCATGCAGATAGGTAGTACTGACTTTGGTGGGGTTTTGCTTTTTGGGAATTTCTCACATACTTTGTATTGTTCCAAGACTTCTTGAACATCACGGTACAGGGTTGGCTGCCATGCCTTGTGTTTAAGGAACTTGTATAGGTTGCAACTCTTAGTGTGTCCTAGGTCTCTATGGTAATGTAGGATGGTGTTAACTTGCTGTTTTGTGAGGACATAAGGGATTATGGTTCCGTTGGATATTTTTTGATTTAAGGTTCCACACATGTCGGCAAATAAGTGCCTGTCCGTAATAAATATTTCTTTTGTTATGTTGGTGGTGCCAGGGAAAAAGCCTTTTTCCTTTGTCAAAAGTACCAAGAGGAGTCAGTCTAGGTCAAGCTCATCTTTTCCTCTTGTGACACGGCTGTACAGGCGCAAGAGTGTGTCCGCCATGGCAAGTTCTGGACCAGGTTTGTATTGTATGAGCATATTAAATCTCTCCAAGAGTTCCATCCAGAAGGATTAAGGAAGGATAGGTTTGCTTGGGTTTTGAAATATATGAGTGACTTCTGCTTGGTCAACACTGTGAATTCTTCCTGTTATTCTAGATAGCAACGCTATTTGACTAGGCAGTGTACAATGGCCAACAACTCTTTGTTGTGGATAGGGTATCAACACTTGCCATCTGTCAACTTTTGTGATTAATAGGCTACGGGCAGGAAGTCACCATCATTGTTTTTGATTAATAGTACTCTCCCAATGGATGTATCTGAGGCGTTGGTTTTTATTTGATATTCCCTGTCACGTTTGGGGTATTACAGGATGAGTGTCAGGGCCCAGATTGCCCTGGACAGTCAGCTGGCTCCTTAGAGTTGATTAAACATGCAGCGTGGAAACCCACACAAAGCACCTTCCAGGGTGAAATACCCCCCTTTTGACTAGCAAATGGCCCAGGATTTGAGAGGCACACAAGCCTTGAATCACTGGCTTCAAGCCTGTTATCAAATTTGGGCCACTCACCTATCAGGAAATGTCACATTGGGAGCACAATTGTTTGATTGCACAATCAGACAATCAGTTCATTGCGGGAGCTATAAATAACTGTGGCAACTTGGCATGCTGCAAATTTCAAAAAGTTCATATTATAGCAGCCAATGTGATCTTAACCTCTTGCCCAAGCACACAAATTCCAGTTAAATTGTAAATCCAACTCCAAATGATGTCATCAGTTCTCTGGTGGCACACAAGGCCACAGAATATTCAGTAAGTATAAGTAGTGAGGGAGAAGCCCTCCTCACTGTTGACATCTTAATAAAGAATTTTTATGCCCAGAAATTATTATCTTATTGCAGGAATTGTCTATTTTTGCTCAAATTTAATTATTTTCTTTGCATCCATTTGTGAATCCACTACTCAATACAAGCTTGCATACCCATATCTTCACGGCTATACTCCTGTTGCCCTTGCCAAACCACCCCACACCCTTGACCTGGAGTATTTCCATCCCCATCACCTGGATCTGACACCAGCAATGAAGGAGATTCCTACTGTCCCTCCTCTCTCCAATGCGCCTCCCACCCAGGACTTTAGCAAGCTGGGGTTTGTCTATATCACAGTATTGGGGCTGGCCAACCAAGTTGTGCCCCATACTGGGAGTTGGCGCCCCCTAGCCACTACTATAAACTACCTGGTTTGTATGCATCTATTGTGTACATGGCCTTCCAGGCCCGGCCTGCCTCCCCTGTGGGAGTCCAGCCAGACTCTGGTATGAGCCGTGACAACAAGAGCTGCTGTGAGTTTCTCTTTGAGAAGTCTAAAACAGAGGTCACATTGGGGGGTCCACACAAACTTGGATTTGGCGCCATTTATGGCAGATTGGGGTGTCGTTAAGACGCCGCAGTCATGTATGAAGTGGCATACATAGGCCACCATTTCTAGGAATGTGCGGAGTTCAAACTTGTCCTTGGGTAGCGGCATCTTGCAGATGGCCTGTATCTTTCAACTGTTGGGCTTGATACCGTCTTTTGAGACTATGTCTCTAGAAAAGGCAGTTGCTTGCAAAGACTGGAATTTGGAGGGTTTTGCAAGCATCTTGTGTTGTAACAGGGTAGCAAAGACTGCCTCAGTCTTTGTGGTGCTGCTCTACCAAGGGACTATAGAAAATGATTTCATCTAGGTAGACTAAGGCATACTTGCCTATGTGCGGGGCAAACACCTCTTTCAACAAAGACAAAGGTTGAGGGGGCATTTTTCATACCAAAGTTGAGTATCACACACTTGTATGAGCTGTATTTAGTGTGGAAGACTGTTTTGGGAATGTCTTCCTCCTTGATACAAATCTGATTGTAGCCTGCAGTTAGGTCAATCTTGGAAAGACTGTGGCTCTGCCCAAGGCGTCAAAGAAGTCTTCAATAAGTGGTAGTGGGTAATGATTCTTGATGGTAACTTTGTTTAGGGCTTGGTAGTCTGTGACTAGACATAGGGTACCATCCTTCTTGGCCACAAAGAATACAGTGGCACCAAAGGGAGATTATGAAGGACAGATAAGTCTTTTCTCCAAGGCTTCCTTGTGTTAGGAACGTAGGGTTTTGTATTCATTTGGGGTCAGACAGTAGTTAGGTTGCGCTTTAGGTACAGCTCCTTTGAGTTGAATGGAATGTTGGATATGCTTTTCTGGAGGTAACCTGGATAAAGCCTCCAAGAAGATTTCTGGATGGCAGGCTACAATTTTGCATTCCTGAGGCGTGGTGGTGTCCCGATGATCTTTGAAGTGTATGATCTTGTACTGGCAGGAGTCCCAGTCAATTGTCTTAAGATTTTTCTTTTTGCCCAGGGTCTCTGTAAGGCTCACAAAGACATGGTTGCGTAGGAGTTAGTCCACTGAGTCAGGGTAGATCTGGTGGTTGACACCTTCACATTTGATGGTCAGTACCAAGGTTGCCTAGTCCATGTGGGGATTGTTCTTTTGCAGTCAATCCAAACCCAGTATAATATCAAACTTTAAAAAGTCAATGACAGGGCTCTGGATGGTAGAATGTAGGTTCTCAAGCATGAGAGAAGAAGGGGGAAGCCTCCCTTATTAAAGCAATGTGTTTTTCATCAGCTAAGACATTGTTTTTAATCTGCAAAGAATTAGTGGCTAGCTTGAATTTGTCCACGAAGCTGCTGTTAACTAGGGTTTGGTCCGCGCTAAGCCCAGGAGTGCTTAGCCTGTGTAACTGCAAAAGCAGAAAGGATAAGACATCAGTTTATTGGGATGTCTGACAATGGTGTAAAGTACCAGGTTCTCTGAGGGTACTTGGATCAGTGGACATTGGTCCACATCCTTGGGTCATTACTCATCATTGGGCAAGTCAGGAGTTGTGCAGGGAGTGCTTGGCTTGCTTAATGCTCTCCCTGGGCTTTTCCCTTGTCTTGATTGCCTTGTGTGGCAGTGATACGGAAATAGATAAAATTTGACTGGCCATTGTTCCCAATTCCATGCCCATTTGAACCTGCAGGCTTATGGTTTGTGTTGTTTCTGTTGTTTCCAGGGGTTGGTTGGTTAAGCACCTGCCTGGGTGAGAGTCTTTGAGTCTTTCTTGCTTCCCAGTTTGCTCTTTGTGGAGAGTGTTGAATAATTGTTCTTCTTCTCTGCTTTGCAATACAGGCTCTGTATATTGGTCACTTGGTCTAGGTTCACATGTCTCATTACATGAAACTTGAGTGTGTTGTAGTACATGAGATGTGTGGCCGGTGTTTCAAAGGCCATGTCATAGGGTGCATATAGTTGGAGTTCCTTGTAGACATAGGTGAGTTCCTTCACAGTGCCCTTCTGAATTAAAATCTTTACTTGACATATGATCATAAGTGTGGTTTCCTTAAGAACAAATCTAGCCAAGAAGTTTTTTTGAAGATATCCCATCCCTTTTTGGTATGTTCATTGTGCCACTTATTGTACCAGGTTGTTGCAACCAAGTTTCCAGACTTGCCTTCTAACATATCTTACAATACACAGGGGGCACTCAATGAGCCACCCCTTGACATATCTAATGTTATGGATTAATCTGGTGGCAATATCAAATGGCAGGTACTTCATCCTAATTAGGAGCGCTACCAATTTGACTTTCTGATCCCTGCACAAGTTATTCCTTGGCTTTGAACCTTACATGGAACTTCCCACTATGCCACCCCCTTATGGCTTTCCCCATATGGTATATTAGCCATAATGTTTTACAATAAACAATACTACTTCCTGTTCTGTCCTTTCTATTGGACTGTTGTCTTCCCCAATTCCAAATACTGAATCCTCATTGGTTCAGTTGCAACAAGGTACCAGCATTATGAGTCAGTTGTATGGAGATTTCTGCAATCCAAAAGTGCTGCAGGCATTCATTTGGGCCAGTTTTCTCTAGGAGGACTGGATCCATGCTGTCTTAAATTGCACCATTAATGCCATTTTAATATGGCCTTCAAATAATGATATGTGCAAAGATTTGGTTGGTTTTTCTTTCAATTTTGAGAATTCCTCCCCTTACGCAAATGGTTCTGGTTCAATATCCACCCATTCCAGAATATCATACCTGTCCTTGACTGATCCTGGTATGACTTCATCCTAGCGTGACACATTCTGTCACTCTGTCTACCTAATAAGTGATCATCAACCCTTGTCTACTATTTAAGTAGAATCATTTCTCCTAATAAAGACAAGCTTATCCACATTTGTGTTGGCTTTAATATTCTTCAAGCTTTTCTTCCTTTTTCCTATAGGGACTCTTCATCATGAATTCAAGAAAAATAAGGTAACACCCTTAATTTTGCCCTGAAGGCTAACCCAAGGCTAGCTTCCAAGCTCAAATCTTTTGTTATAAAGATTTCCTTCTGTGTCCTCCTGGATGTTGTCCCCAGGTGCCAAACACAACAAAATGGTGCTCACTACAGGGGCTGCAAGCCCCTCAGTTACCCTGTTCCTACGTGCATTCTCTGGACTTTCTCCCTTTGTTTCTGAAGTACCCAAACAAGCTAAAATTTCTAGTCCTCCTCTAGAAGAAGACATCACCAATGCCCCCTCAACTCCCATAGTACTGATGCTGTCTCCCAGGCCTGTGTGGGCCCCCCTTCCAGCTTTTTCTCTCAACTACAAGCAAGCTTGTGCTGCTGCCAGCTCTCTCTTCTACTCAGGCGCCGTGGCAATGCACACTATCCCTGGTCTCTGTCCCGGGAACAATTCCAAAGAACTGTACTCCTACTCTTGGACTTTGGTCTCCCCCCCTGCGCTAATGGAGTCTATGGATACTATTGGCATGTTAGTCAACCAGTTTATTCAAATCACCCTGGTTCATCATCAACTTGTATTAGGATCCCATAGTCAGCTTTCAAATGTTGTAGCCACTGCTATCTCAAACAACCATGCTCAAAATATGGCATAGCAAGAATGGTCCCATAGCCTCTTTGTGTGTATTTCAGATAACCAGCATGACTTGCTGGGTTCCCAGAAGCAGCTAACCTCATCACTGAATTCCCTTTTCTCCTTACTCCCTGGTTATATCAAGGATCAACTGTGAATATGGATGAGCATCAAGCAACGTGGCAGGGACAAATAGAGGCCACTCTTCTAAGGCATTATCAGATCTTTGAGACCTTGGTTACCAACATAACCAATTTTGAGAGCATATTATTCTCAGCTCAAATTGAATGGGACTCATATCAATACCTGGGGCCACCACCTACAACACCAATATGGCCTGGATAAGGCTTCCCTAGGTGACACTTTGTATCAAGTACAAAATTATGTGTATGATAGAGTAGCGTCCATAGAAGTGATACCTCTTGCTCCTCCTGTTGAGGACCCGTCTGACTTTGAAGCCAAGGTATGGGAAGCCATAGCAGAGCTCAAGGCTACCACTTGGCATCAATCTTCTGTTCAAAACCTTCCTCCATTAGAATCTATGCCTGACCCTCGCATTCCTTTGCTCATCAACCAAGTAACTACCTTGGGAGGAGAAATCAAGTACTTGAGACAATGCCATCTTAATCCTGATGATTTAGCCACTAGTATGAAGGTGGAGAGGAGGCTGAAGTTGCTAGTACTCCCGCTCATGGCAATCATGGTTGTTGCCCTGGCTTGGAAGTCCAACCCCAGGTCAACTGCGCCCTTGCCCTGGATCAGCTAGCAGAAGTAACAAATGATGTTGCTGATAGGAAGGATGCATTGGAGAGAGAGGTACAAAACCTCTCTTGTTTTACCAAGACAGATAATGGACGTGTTATCCCTTTGTTTGCTCAGACCACTTCCCTGATTACTTGCCTCAATAGGATTTCTGGCACTATATTGGTGCAACAGATTAAAATTGATGAATTTGGAGCTGCTGCCACCACTGCTAGAGATATTAGTGGACAGAACAGCTCTTCCTTGGATACCCTAGAGGAAAGTCTTCAACTCCTCTGGGCTAGACAGCCTGCTGCTGAATTTGAGTTTGAGGGCAATCCCCACATTAACGTCCTCAACCCAGGTGACAACAGCCAATTCACTTCATTGTCAATTGACCCAAACTACAAACCAACCTTTAAACAGATATTTAACCCTAAAGCCTCTACCATTTCTGCCTTTCTGACATATACAAGACTGCAATGTGTAGGGCCACCAATGAACTTAGGAAGGAACATATTCTTACCTGTCTGCATCCCACGTGCTAAGAAGTTATGGAATCAAACTCTCTTCTATTGTCACTTGGGAGGACATGATTGACTCTTAATTGAAGAATTTGGAGGAGATCTCAGCTTGGAAGTCAAGAAGGATGCATTTATGCATATTTCATTCAAACCCAAAGAAACCTTGGTTGAATTTGCCAATTGTTTCTACATTGAAGGACAGCAGTTGATCACCAGTTGTCAGTTAATTCCCCAGGAAGCGTACACAGCATGTTCAAATGCTTTAAAGGTGAACCAACTCCTATGTCTACACTTCAAGGCCCATAAGGCTTCCCTTACTTCAATGAAGAGTATCAAGACCCTCTTGCAGGATATGCACTTGATCCATGGGGGTACTGTTGTACGTGAAAATAAGGCCAACAATGCAGGAACCACCTCCTGCACTCTGTGCATTATGACCCTAGGCTCAAGTGGGCAGTCTAAAAGACAAGGATGCCATAAATGTGGTGAAATAGGACATCACTCATGTACCCTCACCAACCCTCAGGTAGAGGGTTGCAACCCAAAGGAACAAGCAGGAAAAGGGAGGTCAGCTTAGAGGCAGAGACGCTCTCTGCTGACCAATCTCCCCTGTCTCCTCCTGATCCACCTTCTGACAAGGAATCTTCTCCCTCGGCTGGCCTGACTATCCTTCACTTGTTCCATAACCTCTCAATTAATTATGAACCCAAAGATTCTGATTGCAATGAGTCTGATGGTTATGGTTACTTTGTGGTGGCAGTCCCAGAGACAGTCTCTGTCCCTTACAAGCTATGTTCAGGGAAAATCACAACTACAACTTGCCCATCTGCAAATGAAGCTAAGGCCATAGTGGCTCATTCTTACTTATCTCAGGCTCATTGTCCCCTGTCTTTTTAGATTCCTCTGAAGAGGCTGCTGAACTAACAGAAGCTCTCTTTTAGAATGTGACTGTATCTCTCCCCTTGCAGACTGTGTATAAGGAATTTCTGCCTTACAATGCATGCTGGCCAAATGTAAAAGGAGGAATCAGAGGCTTCTCAGGATGTGCTGGTTGTCTTACCCCCCTTTGGGAAAGATACTAACCATGTGGAAGTATTGGTCCAAAAGGTTAAAATCTAGGATATCTTGGACACAGGCTCTCCAGTCAATGTGGTATTGTTTAAGTTAATAAAAAAGCTTAAGCTGGCTCCCAACCTCAACTACACTCAATCATATGGTAGAGCTGATATGGCCCAAACTCAAGCCATTGGTGCCTACTCTGCTCTGTCAATGAGGTTTGGGAAGCTCCTTATTACATCCCTTACTGTTGTCCTCAAAAACAAAAGTTATAATCTCCTGGTTGATATACAATTCCTTCAAGAGTACAATGGGATTGTGAACCTTCAAGATGGATACCTATTGCTCTTAGGGTATGAGATCCCTCTAATCTTTGAAGAACCTTGCGTCTCCCAAGTAAACGTCTTAAGATTTGTGTGCTCAAGTAACCCACTGATATCTTCTCACTCAACTACAGGACTCATTCTTCCAATATATGTTCCCCTCCTCTTTCCTGCCCTGCAGAGGAAGGTGTGCCTCTTCTTGCCCCCGCAGCTATTACCATTTTTCCAGGCACCAAGTGATTATAGACTCCCAGATATCCTACAAACTACCTAAAAAGTCATTTCTGGAGCCATATTCACCTGATTTCTTAAGCCATAAAGAGCCTTAGTTATGTCCTGGGATTTTGGACCAGAATCATAAGGAGCCTGTGAAGCTGTTGTTGGCTAACCTGACCGCTATGCCTATGCAGGTGACCAAGGGCCAGGTTGTTGTGCATGGTTGCATATTAGGTTCAGAGCAAGTGGCATCCCTCTACCCCTTTGGAACGTTTAGTAATTTCAACTTGCCTGAAGGAGACCCTCAGGTTCTCTCCCTGTTCACTGCTGCAGACTTCCCACAACTATTACCCATTCAACAAAAAGATGTTCTGGAACTACTAGAACGGTTTAAGTATATCTTCTTAGGACCCACCAACTATGGGCTAGCAAAGGGGTTTTTCCACCAGATAGATACGGGTAATGCCCCGCCCTTTTGTGTCAAACCTTACCGCTGTAGCAGGGTAGAAGATGCTCAGGTCTCTAAGGAGCTTAAGCAGCTCTTATATGCTGGGCTACTAGCTCTCTCTCAGTGCCCTTGGGCCTCCCCATTGTTGATCCTCAAAAAGAAGGATGGAGGCCACTGCATTGTGATGGATTTCTGCTGCCTGAACTCACTCACCAAAGAGGACTCTTATCCTCTGCCTAGAATTGATGATGCTCTTAGATAATTAGGGGAATCAAAGTTCTTCTCCACTATGGATCTAGAATCAGGGTACTGGCAAGTTGATCTCTCTCCTAAGGATAGACAGAAGGCCACGCTCATCACTTCCAAAGGACTGTTTGAGCCTACACACATGCTGCAAGGACTCTGCAATGCTCTGGACACCTTCCAACAATCCATGGATTCCATCCTCTGTGATTTGAAGCTCTCATGTGTCCTAGTGTACTTGGATGATATAACAGTCTTCAGTGTATTCTTTACAGATCACCTAGCTCACTTTTAAGAAGTGTTTGTAAAGATTTGAGAGGCTGGCCTTAAACTAAAACCATCTAGGTGTGCTTTCTTCAAGGAACAACATGAATTCTTGGGCCATGAGGTAACCCAGACAGGGATTTGCCCAATGACCAAGAAAGTTGAGGCCATTTACAAAATGCTTCCACTCACCAACCTGCAAAAAGTACAAGTTTTTCTGGGCATGATGGGTTACTACAGAAAGTTCATCCCTGACTTTGTCAATACTAGCAAACCTTTGGTCCAGCTGTTACGTAATGTCCCTTTCAAATGAACCGCTAGTCAGAGAACAAGCCTTTGAGACCCTTAAGCAAAAACTCAAAGAGGATCAATCCTAGTATATCCTGACTACAATAAGGAGTTCATCCTATACACTGATGCTAGTGATCTTGCTATTGGAGCTATTCTGGCCCAACTAGACAACAAGGTTGTAGACCATCCTGTGGCTTACACTTCCTGTGTGCTAAACAAATATGAGAAGAATTATAGCGTCATAGAGAAGGAGTGTCTTGTTGTGTTGCATGCAGTCAAACAGTTCTGCCTTTATTTTATGGCACTCATTTCACTGTGTTCACTGATCATGCTTTGCTTAAGTGGCTACAAAAGCTTTAGGAACCAGAAGGACAACTAGCTAGATGCGCTCTCTGCCTACAAGGTTACAACTTAACTGTGCTATGTTGTCCCAGGATTCAACATTAGAACGCAAATGGATTATCCAGAATGCCCATCAGTTCTCTACTTCCTCCTGAAGCTGATCAACTGTATGAGTTAGTTAGATATCCTTCCTCTTGGGAGAGTGAGACAAAGAAGCTCAAATTGCCCTACCCAAACTATCTGAAGACACACTCATTTGCAATAACCAGCTTTTCAAAAAAGTGCAAGACCAATACCTGTCTTATGTATGACCTAGTCTTTGCCTTTTGCTGGTGTTTCAAGCTCATAAGGGACAGGACATGGAGGCATTGCCAAGACCTATGCTGGCTCCAGAAAAACTATAACTGGGAAAAACATTGCCTGATGATTCCAGATGTCAATGCTAGTTATAACAATTGTCAGCTCCAGCAACCTTGAGCTGTCTCTCACAAGTTCAAGCTGGCCCCCCCCTCAACATGCATTTCACACTATCAGCATTGACACTTTAGGGCCTCTCCTCCACTAATGCTCTGGTTGCTGCTTTATCCTAATTGCTGGCAATCATTTTGGCAAGTGAGTAGAAGCTTGCCCTACTAAAGACATCATGGCCAAGACAACTGCTGCCTTCCTGTTGCAAGACGTTTTCTACCACCATATCTGCCCTCAAGTGTTATTGTCTGACAATGGGACTAACTTCATCACCAATTTGGTAACCTATGTTGTTGTGGCCTTGGGATCTCAACAGTCTTTCTCTTCCTCCTATAATCTTTCTACCAATGGGGTGGTTGAGCATGCAAATTTGACTCTGGTTTCTATCATATGGAAACTCACTTATTCTGACGCTGCCAACTGAGATCTATACTTACCTGCTGCTCTCTTTGCTTATTGCATTAGCAAGCATTGTGTCACCAGGTATTCTTCTTTTGCTATGCTGTATGGGCATGAGGCCATCACTCTACACTCCTGGGGCCCCCTCTACTCTCCTCCAATATGCCATGAATCCTGATGACCATATCAAATATCTAATCAACTGCATCATTGATATACAGGCTACTGCATACATTTCTGTGTATAAAACAAAGTGCTTGAGCTCTCTCCTGACAATGCTGGATGCTCTCCCTTGCCTGAGTTTAACATTGAGGACCATGTTCTCTACTATCAGCATAGAGTAGGAGGACACGCTCACAAGCTAGATACCTTGTGGGTTAGATATCTAGAAGTGACCTTCAAACAAGGGTCAGAATACACTGTGAAACTCCTCTCCAGTGGTCATCTGTTTACCTGAGTGCATGCCAAGTTTCTCTGCAAGTACTACCCCCTAAGGCCAATCTAGAGGGGGGCAATGTCGTGAATGCTGCCATTCACCATGTTTTAATTTTGCCTTTGATGGGTTATTTTGAGGATGAATCTCTCTCTTTTTGCTTTTGTCTCTCAAAATTAGTCTGACTCCAAATTTGTAAATTCAATATTTCAGTTTCCTGATTCTGCGCAGCTCACTTGTCCCACTCATGCTTGTGGCAAGTGACCCTACTGTCCTGGTAGTGTTTTGTGGTATTGTCAACCACTATATATTCCATTTCTTATTCACCAATAAAAAATAAATTCTATTTACATTTTTGTCTTTGTCCCTCCCAGTACTTTGGTGCCTCTCTAGCCATGTCTAGTAGATATTATTCAATCAGGGCCACAAGGTATTTGCATAGCCTTCCCTGCCATTCTAACTGAGACTTATTACAAATCCAATCCTAAGGTTAGGATTCCCTGTTGTGTGTCTATGCAGCGCCTCAGAACACAACAATAGGAGTGTCATTCTTTGCACCACTGCATGGCCTCACACCTATCCCAGCCCGGTAAACCTTTAGACACTTGGGAGTGTGGTTCAACTCTATGGATTTTTATCTTCAGACCAATGAACATATGGGTCATTATTTTAGGAATTAGGCCAACTCTAATACACATGCTGCTCAAGTTGCAGCATAACACAGTTTGATTTTGAAAAAATCAAATTACAAATGTTTATATTAAAAACAGTAATAACTCAACAAATTTTTAATATTTTTTACACTGTAAGCTATCAAAAATGAAGCTAAAATCCTATCTTTCTATGGAAATTAAAATATTAATATGTAATTATATTAAATATTAAAGTGAAAGCAATATAAAGAGTGTGTCAGACTTTATTATATTATTTTGATAATGAAATAAAATATATTGCTTTAAGCTAAAAAAGTTAATTTTTTATTAGACAATATATAATTTTTATTTGATTAAATTAAAGATAATATTGAGAGCTTTAATTTTTTTTATTTTATTCAAAAAGCTCAATTCTTTAGAATTTTATGGTAGTTTGAAGTTAGAATGTTATTATCACTGTTTAGATTAATTTTAAGGTTCAAGTGAGCTTTGAACCTCAAATTAAGCATTCTTTAAATAGATTTCTTTAATATTTTATCATTTTAAAACATGCAGAAGAGTTACAACTAAGTGAATACGTCATTTTAATTGATTTGCATTGTTTATAAAGAGGATATGATGTAATAATGATGCTTAGCTCCTTCACATGAATCACTTGTGCGTAAAAACTGGATATTCAATTAATTCTACAAACATAAATTCAAGTTCAAACTATAGTAAAAGCTATCACACCATTTCTTTCAGAATGGTGCCATTTAGCTTGGCCTATAAAAACTAAAGCACCACAGAGCTTCTAATCCAAAAACCCCATTCAAATGCCACTTTCTGATCAGAACTACTCCATCATTAAGGCACATTTAAGAGATCTGACCTTATTACAGATTCAAAATACTACCATGTCTTCAGTTAAATTTACTTCTGTCATGCTACCCTTTTTTCCTTGGGAGCTTCAACAAAAAGAGAAATAATTGCAATGTTAAAACAGGCATTCCTCTTTATTTCTGGTGATGATCTTGATACTTTAATCAAGCACTTCCTTACTCAAACCAAATTTGGGAGAACTCAGTTCCTTCAAGCTATTCAAAATCAAAAAGGCAATGAGTTCATTGAAAACTTAAAGGATCTCCTGAAATCTTCTCCCCAAAAGCATCTCCCAGCCTTGCAATCTCTGGTTACTTCCAGCTACTCTTTAAAAGAGCTTAATGATATGGGGTTTAATATAACCAAAAGTGAGTTTGAATACTCAAGAAAAATAAATAAAAATAAAAATTTAAGCTTAAACAAAAAAAGCCAAAAATAAGAACTTTTCATTAAAAGAATGAATAAAAAAATAATTAAAAAATTGCTGGAAAATTCTTTTAAAACAAGCCAGTTTACAAAAAAAGTGCCTGAAAATTTTTTTAAAGATATAGAAAAAGAGATGAGTGAATACTCAACTGCAATAAAATACTCTCTCTCTTAAAAACAAAAAAGAAATGTATGAAAATAAAAAATGAAATTTCAGTTTCAATTTCTACTTACTATATATTAATCCCTAAAAATATAATAAAAAGTAAAAAACAAAATGATATGTGCAATATTTGTAATTTAAAAAATTCACTAGAAAAAAAGAAAGAATGTGGAAGTAAAAACTTACCATTACCAGAATCTATAGATAATGACTTAAAGACTATTAATCAGCACCAAGACTTTTATATTCATTAAAATAGGGAATGTTGAGTTTATACTTCTGGGAAGTATAATAAACAAAATAAGGGAAAGATTTAAGAAGATAATGATACTTTATTGAATATGAATATAGAATAATATATAGTATCATGACAAGCCACATGCCGTCCATGTACGCCATGGAGCTCATGGGGCTTATCTGAGTAATGTTCCTCTTGAGTCATGAGGCTTAATCAAGTTGTGTTCCATTTTGGACCTGGAATGAGTGATCTCTGTCATAGATGGTTGACTGATAATGGTGCCACCAGTTTATTGACTGGCCAGTAAGCCATTTGGTGATTTACTTGGGGCGTTAATTCCCCAAGAGGGAGTAATCAAAGATGTTGCAACATCTCACCCTGGGGTGCTGGAAAGTGGAGCCTTGGGAATTTTCTTGAGAGTATCTGGTGTGTGGGCTTGGTATTAATCCAGTTTGGTGTTGGGTACAGGGAGTCTTGAATTTTGCTGGGCTGTTCTTGCCTTACACAAGCAGAGTCAGTTGTGGTGCATACCTTTCAGTTCAGTTTGAGCTCCAATTTCTTTGATTATGTAGGTATTGTTGGGTTTAACTTCCATAACAATGCCTGGTCCATGTAGTCCTGGGTCTAGTTTGTGTTGATTGTAATTAATGACCCAGATCTTGTCCCCAACTTGGAACTTTTCTTATTGTAATGGGATTGCTTCCCACTGGACCCTTTGGCGTTCCATCCTCTCTTGGTCTTTTCTGGTGTGTAGTACCTTAGGATCATTACTGTCTGGTATCTCCTTTGGAAGAGGCAGTTGTGGTCCTGTGGCTGTACTGACAAGTGAGGGTTTCTGATCATAGACAAGTTCATAAGGGCTTTTTCTTGTATTGTAGTTGACTTGTGTTCTGAAGACCATAAGGGCAGTTGGTAGCATATCCACCCAGGCTTTTGGATTGTTGGCAGATAACTTAATGAGGGCTTTCACTAGAGAGCTGTTTAGTTGTTCTATACGTCTATTTGCTTGTGGGTGATATGGGCTGGCTGTGACGTGTTTTATTCCGTTCTTGGCAAGGTAGATATTGGTGTCAATAGCTTTAAGTTTGGTGCCTCCATCTGTGATCAGGAGGTCAGGTTTCCCAAGATTTGCTATGATCTCTATGCCAATTAATTATCTCATGCTGTTGCCTTTGTTCTCTTTTGTAGCTTGGGCTATGGGCCATCTGGCTGCATAGTTGATAGCTGTTATGATTTACTTCTTGCCTTTGCTTTCACAGGGCATAGGGACCACAATATCCAATGATCATACCTTGAAGGGTTGTGTGATTGATACTGGTACTACTGACTTGGGTGGCATGTTGGTTTGGGCGTACTTCTCACAGACTTCACATTGTTCCAGTACCTCTCTGATATCATCTAGCATGTTGGGCCACCAGTAGCAAATCTTGAGGTATTCATGCAAGTTTCTGCTACAGGTGTGTCCCAGGTCTCTGTGATATTGGAGGATTGTGTCAATCTTTTGTGTTGACAGGACATAGGATACAGTGTCATCATTTGGAATACAAAGGGGAATTCACTGACTAGCTGGTCTCTAATGGGGGACTGTTTGTGTCAAGTTTCTGTGTTTTTGAAGTGTATAACCTCATACGTACAGGTGCTCCAATTGATTTTGCTAGGGTCAGTTTCTTCTTCTGTTTTGATGATTTTCATGAATATGTGGTCCCTCATGAGTGTGTCAAGGTGTGTTGGGTATACATGGTGGTAGACTTCTCCTTGCTGTATGGTGAGGGTGGCACTGTCCCAGTCAATATGAGGTTTTGTCTTTCTCATCCAGTCCAGGAACAGTATGACATCATACTTGGGGATTGATATGATTGGGCCACTGAGTGTAGTTTGTACGTCTCTGATTTGGGCGCAAAAAGGTTTTGCCTCTTGGGTGACTGGTGTGCTTCAGTTGTTTACCATGATGACCCTCTTGGCGCTATTTTGAGTGGTAAGCAACTTCATGAGGTCTGCAAAGCTCTTGTTGATGAGGGATTAGTCTGCTCTAGTATCAAATAGTGCTGTGCTCTGATATCTGCAAAAGCAGAAAGGATAAGTGAGGAGTTTATTTCCAGTTTGGGTGGCAAACAGTAGAGGATTGCTGGAGGGTACTTGGATCATGGTGATTGAATCCACGCCCTGTTCTCTGTATGAGTCTTGTGAATTGGGGGAGGGCGGCTTGCCTAAGCACTCCCCTGAACTTTTCCCTCCTTGTTGGTATCTTTGGTGCTGGCCTTGTTGGCTTGTGCAGTGCAATTCCCAGTTCAAGGATGGGTATTATTGGCTTGGTTGTTTTGCTTATTGGGGCAAGGTTCTCTCTTAGCCACAGGGTTTTCCTTGTGCTTGTTGGTGGCATGTAGATTGTCAGACTTCTGAGCTGCACGCTTTCCCCCTAAGAATACATCCTTGAGGTTCTTGCAGCAAGTCATGTCAAACTGACGTCTAATGTGTGTGGGAAAACCATTGTAGAAGTCTAGGCGCGGCCCCGGTTCATCAAAGTTGATGGTGTTGGGTGCTCAGTCACATAGTCCTTCATATGCTGTAATGTACTCCTCAATGGTTCCTGTCATTTTGAAGGTTTGGAGCTCAGTCATGACTACCACATCAGAATCTTTCATGGAGACCTTTTTGAGGAACACAGCTTTTAACATCTCCCAATTCTCCTTCTGGTCAGGGTGTTGAGCTAGCCATTTGGTTACAAAACGTGAAGCAGTTCCTGTGACGTGAAGAGCAATTTTGCTGACCCAGAGTCTTTGAGGGTAGTCCACTTGTTTGAATTTGCTTATTGTACTGTTGATCCACAGGGAGGTTTTTTCCCAACATAGTCCTGCAAAGGCGCCAATTTCAGCAGTGTGCAGGCGTTGAAACACAATATTGGGTATCTCAGGCTGTGAAGGTGCTGCTGTAGGTGGTGTGGTGGGCAACAGTCTGTGGGCTTTAAGAGTGTTGTACTGATTGATGGGCACAAGGATGTTATTGTAGATGACAAGGCCTGCAGGAAAGTCTTTTCCTACTTTGTAATCTCTCCAGCCGTTAGAGAGTACCATTGTTTGGGTTCTTTTATTGGGAGGAATTTTTCCTTTGAGTTGGGTAGGTATGGATAACCTACCTGTGCTACCACTTGTCAAGTTTATACTTCTGGGAAGTATAATAAACAAAATAAGGGGAAGATTTAAGAAGAGAATGATACTTAATTGAATATGAATATAGAATAATATATAGTATCATATCCAAGCCACATGCCATCCATGTACATCATGGAGATCATGGGGCTTATCTGAGTAATGTTCTCTTGAGTCATGAGGCTTAATCAAGTTGTGTTCCATTTAGGACCTGGATTTAGCAATCCCCGTCATAGATGGTTGTATGATAATGGTGCCACCAGTTTATTAACTGGCTGGTGAGCCATTTGGTGACTTACTTGGGGTGTTAATTCCCCAAGAGGGAGTAATCAAAGATGTTGCAAAAGGAATATAAAAAAGATATTAACAAATTAAATGATGAGTCTTGTGTTGTAGTTATAGATTATAAAGAAAACTTAAAGGTTGAAAGTGGTCTAATTGAGACCAATAATTGTTTTTTTTCAAAAAAATCTATTTCATTATTAGGGTTTGCATTAGTTTTTAAAGAAAACAATAAAATTAAATATGAATATCATTATTTTTTGTCTCAAATATTATCACATGATTCTTTATTTTCAGGTGAATGTCTAATAAGTCTTTTTAAATTAGATATATTTAAAAAAATAAGAAATATAAAAGTGTGGACTGATAATAGAAATCATTTTAGATCATATGAATTTTTATATTACTTATTTAAAGAGGCACCTAAATATATTAAGGGCTTTATAAAATATAATCATTTGTTGAATGTCATGGAAAAAGCATTGTTGATGGTCACTTTGGTGTAATATCAAAAATGTTAAAAGAAAAAGAAAATGAGCTTTATATTAACAATAGTAATGATCTTAAAAATATTTTTGAGCAAGAAGAAAAAAGAAAAGAATTAAATAAATAAGTGCTATCAGGCTCAAACGTTTCTCAAAAGTCATTCTTTTATATTTATGAAAGAAAAGTTAGGCCTATAAAAAGAGAGCTTGAAGTTAAAAATCTGTGCATCAATCTTTCATATTTGATGAAAGATGGGAAGCTATATAATTCACCTCTAACATTTGAAAGTTTATCAGAATATTCTGAGATAACTTATCATTTGAAATCATGTGATGATACCATAGAAACAAAAATATCAGAAGATGCTAGTGGTGCATTAGGGCAAATTTACAAAGTAGGGCAACTTACTAGAGGGTGTATTTTAAATAGAGTTATTGGCCTTTCAAAAACAACAAACTTTTTTTCTGAAACAAACTAAGAAGATTTATGATGAGCCAAAGATAGGGTAATAACATTTATAGCTT
>QTSX02001559.1:0-229588 GCA_014839935.2 Entomophthora muscae | reverse complement strand
AGAAGAAGGTCAAGAAGGGACGTTCATTTGCATTTGGCTAGTTTCAGCCAAGATTTTTGTTCATTATCAGACAAACCCATATTTTACTAACGGCTACAAGTACAGCTACACATCCTTGGTAGATTACTTGACTCTGAGATGGTTTGGAATTCCAAGCACCTGAGTTTTTGAGCCACTAAATGGAGGGTAGTCTGACGCTCTTCAAGCTATCATCCAGGACGTAAATTTTCAAGGCCTCAGTTCACCCATTGGTCATGCCATTATCAATCTGGCAGATGTGCTCTTCAATGAGGACACACCTGCTATCACCAATAGTAGCTTTCAACAACCCTTTATCTTGGGGTCTCCTTGGACTGATGATTCTCTTCTTGGTCATCAAAAGGTATTGACTTGTTTGAGTCGTTAGGGTTTCCAGTGGAATATGGTCAAACTGTCTCAAAGCAGAAGGATAATTGTCTCCCCACCTTGGGCCACAGCTGTCTACCAAGCCAATCAAGTCAATGACATACAAAGAATATAATGAGTGTTTATGAAACCATCACAATCAATTCAATCTGGTTCAACCTAACACCTTTAATTCACCTGCCATACTCTCCTCCCAACCCCAGACCTCCCACCAGCACCACTAATACCTCTTTCCTGCACCATTATGTTTCATAGGTACCATTCTTTGTCTCCTAAAAAATCTTCCACTCTCCAAAAATTATACATTTTAACATACAGAATTTTTAGCTGGTTTATTTTCTCTTTGTTTTTATTTCTATTGTTTCTTATATTTATAGCTTACTTCTATATAATGCTATATTTACCATTCCATATATCTAGATCCAGAACAGAGTTATTTTTGGCATTAATAGACAAAAAGGCTCAACACAGTAAGAAAGTTCTCACACTCCAAAAAAAATTAAAAATACAATACAAAATACATGGATTCTCAAACAAATGGGTTGAGTTGACCTTAAGTATACATATTCTTACTATGTAAATTGTTGACAAAATATACACAAGTGCGGCGAGTCAAAACTCAATCCAAAAAAAAACACAATAGCAACTCAACATGTAACAAAACCACTCAACTGTTGTGTGCAATGAATTGTAGACAATAATGATATCATGGTATCTAAAATAAGAACCAAAGATCTGAAAAATAAATTTAAAAACTTTGTTCTGGGTGTTTAAATATTGCTTAAAATCTGGGGTAAATAGTTGGAAATTATTTCAGTGATTCTAAAAGGGCTTTTTAAAACCAAAAACAACTAATTAAGAATTAATTTATATAAACAAGTAGTTGGATAGTGTAAATTCTAATTAAATACCCATATTAAGATAAAAATCAAAAATACAAACCAGTGTTATAATGTGAGAGAGGGGGGCTAAACTAACTAAGTTTGGCTCTCATCCTGGAAAGAGGATCCACCAGAACGCCATCCAGGATAGGACTGGCATGGCCGCTTGAAGGGGTGTCCATAGGGAAGACGCAGCAGACACCCAGGAAAGTAGGAATCCAAACCCATTAAGATCATTCCACTAAGCAACTAGGATGCACACTTAGGAGTGAGCTCTGAGGTCCCCACACCTCCCTCAGAAATCAGAACAGGTGGGTCCTCAGAGGGAAGGGGCGTGGGGTGGACCAGACTAAGGGGTGTGGCAGGGGCCATTTTGGCGGTAGAGAGGTCAAGGTCATCACAGGTCAGGCTTCTCACCATATTCTCACTAGTGGTGTATATACCCTGGGCGCGTGCGGAGATATCTCTGAACCTATTCAAGAGCTGGTCAGGATTTGCACCAACTCAGAGGAAAGAATTGGTGATACGCCCCCAAAGATCTGGAGCGGTAGACCAAATCATCAACAGAGCCGGCGCCAAGGTGAAGACCACAAACTTGGCCAGAGGGACTAACATGATTGGGATCTGGAAGAGGAGCCCAGAAAATGCAGGTAATTTCGTTTTCTGTAACCCTTAAATTAAAGACTGAAGGCTCAGGAACAACCAGAAGGCTCTGTATAACCAGTATAGGGTAAAGGACGGCAACTGCAATTTAAAATAATTTTGAAAACGTATATAACAACTTATTAAAGTGTATAGGAAACTTATCAAAGTGTGAATGAAGCTCAAGTGCAAGCAAAAGCAAATCAACCACCAAATCAAACTTATAGTAGGTAAATATAAAGAGTTCAATACTAATCTTTAAAATTGAGTTGCTTTCTTCAAAGCAGAAGAGGAAAGCTTCAACGGTAACATTGACAATACAGGCAAGCACTTTGGGAAGAAGCAGAAGGGCCCAGGAGGCAAAGGGAAGGTAAGACAAGAAGAAACTTTTACTAAAAATCTTAGAAAATATAGGGCCAGATAGGAGACCCAAAAACAACTAAAATTCTGATAGAGAAAGCTAGAACTTTAATTTGAAAAGAATGAACAAGCAGGGGACCAAAAGTCCCCTGTCTTGCTTTAAGGGACAGACTTCAAATTTGAAAGGTCACCTGACCCAGGAAATGGGTCTGATTGGCCAGAAGAGAAATTTTGTGAGGGCTCATCCATTGAGTTGGAGAGTTTTGTAATAATTTCTGGCTTCAACTCTTATTGGCTGGCCATACTGGAATGATTCAAATCAGCATTCAATCCAGTTGGATTGGAATTTGGTGGTTTAGCAGTAGTGCAACCTGAATGTTTGGACTTAATTAATTTTAAATGTGATTGAGCCCAAGCCAGAAGATAATACAAATTAATTAGGGATTCCTCCCAAGTGGGGACAGAGTCCAAAGCGTCATTAATTGCCGCTTGAGAAGGGTATGTCAGCACAAATCTCTCATCAATTGTGTGGACTAAATCTTCAAGGGAATTGAGGGGCTTGGCTGGCTTCTGAGCAGACTTTTTTGTGCGGTGCGGAAAAATTGTCCTATCCAAGGCTAAAGGGGGAAGTGACTTTACATATAACTTAATTGAGCTTGATTTAGTATTTTATTACATTCTAAAATAGAACAAACACAATAACAGAATAGCAACACAGCTGATAAGCCATGGTTGATGTAAGGCCTTGTCCAATATGGGACAATATTATAGACAAAGGCATAAAGAGTCACTGGGTTTAAGTTTAGGAGGTACAAAAAGGTAGGTACAGTTCAAAACAAAACCTTAAGTGAGGCTGCTAAAAGTTTGTAATTTGTAAAGTGAGGAGATAATGTTTGTAAAAATCCCAAGATCACTATGTAAGAAAGGGTGTTCATAAAAAATTATTTTGTAGTAACAAGCAGTATATTGATATTGGGGAATTCACCATGTGAATAATAGTTTAAAAATCTAAAGAATTTTCTTTAGATTAAAGAGATTTTTTAGCATGGCAGCAGATTGCTGACTGACCATCTCCATGGTGTTTAAAAATTGAATTTAGGCTAATAAGACTAGCAGCATTAATTTTGTAAAGTAAATTTAAGAAATTTGTAGAAATTTTGAATTTAAAGTTAAAATTTTAAGTTTAGAAAAAGGTAAAATGTAACTTTGAAGTTAAAATTTTAAACAGATCCTTGAAGATTAAGGTATTTGTATAATAAAAAGTAAATTCAATTTATTCTAATTCCTAATCTTAAAGATATAAAGAATAATATAAATGGGCCTGAGACAAGGGAAAACTTAGAATTATGGCTTAAGCCTACTCTTCATAGTTAGGTTTATTTATAGTAAATCTAGTTGCAAGTTGCAAAAGGAAATAAAGGTTAAGAAAAAGGAATTTTGGGAAACTTCAAACTGTATCATAACTGCTGTAACAGTTTTAAGTATCTAGTAGTAAGTGGCTGTTGTTTTAATGCTCTGTGAATGTAACAACATCTAGCGCTCAACGTCAAAGCAAAAATCCAGGTAATCAGTTTAAAAATTAAATACTGTTGCAACATCTTCAATTACTCTCTCTTGGGGAATTCATGCCCCAAGTGACTCACCAAATGATTTTCTGAGTGGTTCACTAACTAATCATTAAGTTGGTGGCACTACTATCATTTGATCATATTGTACAGGGACCAAACATTCCAGATCCTAAGCAGAACACAACTTGAACAAGCCTCATGATTTAAGAGAAACATTACTCAGATAAGCCCCATGATAATCATGACATACATAGACAGAATGTGGCTTTTTATGATACTATGTATTATCCTATATTCATATCCAATAAAGTAATCATTCTCTTCTTAATTTTCCCCTTTAAGTTGTTTATTATACTTCCCAGAAGTATATATTTGACAGTTGTAGCACATGTAGGTTATCTACACCTACACAACTTGTAAAAAAAATCCTCCTAAGAAAAATATCCAGAAAATGGCCCTCTCTGCAGGCTGAAGAGATTACGAAGAAGGACAGGACATTCCTGCAGGCTTTGTTGTCTTCAACAACGTCCTTGTCCCCACCAAATAGTATAATATCCTCAACGCCTGTAAACTCTTGAACCTGCCTCCAACCTCTGCAAGCCCACAGACGGCCAAGATACCCAGCATTGTCTTTCAACACCTGCATACAGCTGGAATTGGCGCCTTTGCGGGACTACGCCGGGGAAAACACCTCTCTTTGGATCAACAGTACACAAAGAAAATTTGAGCAAGTGGACTACTCCCACAGACTCTGGGCTAGTGAGATTTCCCTTTGTGTCACTGGGACTGCCTCACACTTTGTAAGAAAATGGTTCAAACAACACCCTGATCACAGCAAAGACTGGGACATATTGAAGGCTACCTTCCTTGAAAAGTTTGCCATGAAGGACTCCAACATGGTGATCATGACAAAACTCAGAATTTTCAAGATGACAGGAACAATTGAGGAGAACATTGCAGCCTACAAAGACCTGTGTAATGAGCCCTAACACTATTGAATTTGACAGAGCTGGGCCACAATTAGACTTCTACAGTGGCCTCCCCACACACATTAGATGTCAGTTTACATGAATTTATGCAAGAATTTCCAAGATGTGTTCTTGAAAGGAAAACATGCAGTGCAAAAGTCTGACAACTTACATGCAAAAAACAAACAAAATAAGAGTCTACAGCAAAAAAGGACTCTTAACCTAACAAAAAGAACAACCAAAGCAATAACACCCATCCTTAAAACATGAATCACACCGCTTAAGCTAATCAAGCAAGCACTGAAGACACCAATGAGGAAGAGAAATCTCAGGGGAGTGCTTAGGCAAGCCGCCCTTCCCCACTTTACAAGACTTGTACAGGGACCAAGACGTGGACTCAATCACCATGATCCAAGTACTCTCCAGTGATCCTCTACTTTTTGCTGCCAAAACTGGAAATAAACTCCTCACTTATCCTTTCTGCTTTTGCAGATATCAGGGCACAGTACTATTTGACATTGGAGCAGACTAATCCCTTGTTGACAAGAAATTGCCAACCTCATGAAACCACCCACGGTCCAAAGCAACAACAAAAGAGTTGTCATGGCAGATAACAGAAGCATGTCAGTCAACAGAGAAGCAAAACCTTTTTGTACCCAAATCATAGACATGCAAACTATGCTTAGTGGCCCCAGTATATCAATCCCCAAGTATGATGTTATACTTGGTCTATATTGGATGAGAAAGACCAAACCTCATATTGACTGGGATAGCACTACTGTCAGGAAACCAGGCATAGGTAGAGGCATTGGTTGACTTGGGACAGAATAAAGCCAGGCCAGAGGGTAATGCCCACCTGAGGATGGGTGCCAAATTGATAATATAGGGTACAGATTGCCCAAGCAAAGACCAGGGCCCTGAGTTGGGCACCATAGTGTCCACCATTCCCGTCAAAGTAATGTAGAGTACTCCAAACAGTTTGGTGGACGTAGTCTCAGCCGCGGTGGGGGTCTCCATTGGGCAGTCAGGTTGCGGGGTTAAGGGCGGAGTCATGGAAACAAAGTAGGTAGGCAGATAATTGTACTTGTCTTTGAACAATAAGGGCGATACCTCAATCCTCTTTCCTTCACATCCTATGCATTCAGTTTCTCTAGTCCTTTCCAAGGGATTGGCAATGAGGATGGTCTCCAAGCCGTACTCCGCATAGTCAGGGTTGGGCTGGTATTTGGTAAAATGCACATGTCCAAATGGGGCTCCAAGGGGACAGTATAGTGCCTTGGAAGGGTAAGTAGATTGGTCTCTAGAGGGGGTGGTTGCCTGATGGTCTACTTGGACAGAGTTAAGATGATAGATCACTAAGACTAGATAAGGTAAGATTTGTTTGAACCAAAGGTTCATAAAAATTTATTATTGAAAATGACAATATGGCCATCACTATACCACCAGGCCTTTATACCATGGATTTTTGCTTCTTTGATTTTTGCAGGGTTCAGGTTTTCAGACAAGGCACTGGCGGGGCATGAATCTTGGCTTAGGATCTTGAGGGCGGTAGATCCAGGTTGTACTTGCTCTGGTGAATAGAAGTGGCAATGCTTTGTTCCACCGCCACTGTTCACTACGTCACCTGAGTAGTTCAATTGTACTACCCCTTCTGGACAGAAGACTGGAAGCTGCTAGTGGTCATTGGCAGAGTTAACAGTAGGTTTATTTTAACCTCCTTAAGGCAAGCTACAATGTTGTGAATGCAGCTATTCACAGTATTTTGATTTCGCATTTGGTGGGCCATTTTGAGGAAAAATCTCTCGCTTTTGCTTTTGCTACTCAAAATGAGATGATGACCAATTCAGGAAATACAATTGTTTGGTTTTCTGCTCCCTTTGCAACTCACTTGTCCCACTAATGCTGGTGGCAAGTGATCCTACCGTCCTGGTAGTGTTTTGTGGTATTCTCAACCACTATATATTCCATTTCCTTATTCACTAATAAAATTAAGTTCTATTCACATTTTTGTCTTTGTGTCTTCTGTACTTCTGCGCCTCTCTCTAGCCACAACTAGTAGAGATTATTCTTCCAGGGCCGCAAGGTAAACACATTTGCCTTCACTGTCATCTAACTGAGACTTAGTACAAATCCAATCCTAATGGTAGGATTTCCTGTTGTGTGTCTGTGCCGCGCCTCAGAACACGACAAAAATGGTGCTCACTACAGGGGCTGTAAGCCCCTCAGTTGTCCCCTTTGCATCCACGTTTTCAGGTCCTTTGCCTCCGCCTATACAAGAGTCAACTTCACCTGAAATTAACAGTCCTCCTATTGAAGAGGACATTGCCAACCAACCTATTACCCCCACAATACTGAACCTTGGGAATAGTCCCTGCCTAGTTGCTTACCCCATGGGTACCCCTGACTTAGATCAAGTCATGTTGGTAGCCCTTGGGATAGCCTGTGAAGGAGCCATCCCTTGACTTCAGTTGCAGTTCAGTTGGGCTGAATACTACAAATTAATTGTGGCTCCTCAATTTCCATAACATCTCCTCTCAGCAGCTGGCTCCACTGAACACTTACTATCATCCTTTGTGCAGCCTGCCTTGGCCCACCATCAAATGGTGTTGAGGCTCCACGTCCAAGAAATCTCATCTCTACAAGCAGCGGTTACTCATCACTTAGACCAGTTTGCTGCCTATCAACAGTGGATTCATTCCCTGTTTTCATTGGTATCTGACAATCAACGCAACTCTGTCACCTCCCAGGCCCGTTTGGTTAATTCTATTGAACAAATGCGTCAGTCTATCCCCAAATATGTGAGAGAACGTCTACACAAGTTTCACCAGCTAGAACAACCCTGGCAAACTCAGGTGGATTTCACCTTAAACGCTTATCTCACTGACTTCAAGCAACTTGTGCAACAGCTCAATGCCTTCAGTACATATTCCTTTGAGCAACTACAGCAGGTAGTGGACTTTGCTGCTAGCGGCCTTAATGAACTCAGTACTGCATTTGAGCAAGAAAGAGCGGCCACCGCTGCTGCCATAGCCAAACTCCAGAGCCAAGTAAATGAGCTATCTACGCCCAAGCCAGATGTTCCGCCCTCTCCCCCTTCTGATGACTTGGTGAATAGGGAACAGAGAATATGGGATACAATCTGAGAACTACATTTGACTACTTGCAGTCAGGGACGTCCTGCTGAGGCGCCTCAACCTGACCCCTGGGTTCTTGAACTGACTACCCAACTTGTGGAGCTACAGCAAGAACTTGCCGCCCTATGTGAAATGATGGCAACTGCTGCTAGACCAGTTGGGGTTGTTGACAAAGATGGCTGCTGCCCTGGTTTATCTGGAGCACCTCAAATCCAATGCGCTAGGGAATTAATTACCCTAGCTAACGAGGTGGATCAATTGAAGCAGGACCACACTGAGCTGGATAGAGATGTACAAGAAATAAATGAAGTAATCAAATCTGTAAATGATAGATTCACCCCTTGCCTCTCAGTGGGGCCATCCCTTAATTCACGTCTGGTTGAACTCTTCACAATAGTGACCACCCAAGGTCAACGCCTAGATACTACTGCACAACAGACCACTCAAACTGCCAATACTGGAGCCCGTGCTGTTGAGACTCTTACCACCCTTGAAGAAAGTGTTTGCTAGCTATGGGCTAGACAACCCCCCTCGGAGTCTGAGGCAGAGTTTTCCCCACATATCAACATACTTGATAGCAACAATGGTGGTCCAACTCTCAAGGCACATTTTAAGCCTACCTTTAAGCAAGTCTTTGACCCCAGAACCTTGACCATTGCAGCTTTCCTAACTATCTATGTAACTGACATGTAAAGAGCATCAGATGACGTCAAAAAGGAACACATCCTGACCTGTCTACACCTGACCTGCCAAGAGGTAGTTGTTCCAAAACTACCCTCCATTGAGATGTGGGAAGATATGAAGCAGCTTCTGATTGATGAGTTTGGTGGTGACCTTAGCCTGGAAGTGAAAAAGGATGCCTTCATGTATATTGCTTTTAAGCCTAAGGAGACACTAGCCAAGTTTTCAGACAGATTCTACATGGAAGGACAGCAACTGATAAAGAGCAGACAGTTGACAGCCCATGAAGCCTACATGGCTTGCACTCAAGCCCTCAAGGTTAACCAACTTCTGTGCCTTCACTTCAAAGCCCATAAGGCTATGCTCTCTTCTATGAAGAGCATAAAGACATTGTTGCAAGATATGCATCTTAACCACTCTGGTGCTTTTGTTAGGGAAAGTCAAGCTGCTTCTAACTCTGGTTCATCTTCTCATGGTCCTTGCATTCTTACTATGAATTCATAGAATCCTCCTTAACACCAAGGTTGCCACAACTGTGGTCAGATAGGTCATCATTCTTGAGTCTGCACCAATCTGCGGGTTGAAGGAGTTGATCCAAAGGAACAGGCGGGAAAAGAACAGTCAACCTAGAGGCAGAGACGCTCTTGGTTGACAGTTCTTCCCAGTCTCTTCCAATCCCTCCCTCTATGGCTAAATCCAAGCCTGCTGATAATGAGGCTCCTCCTATCCTCCTCCTGTTTCACAATATCTCTGATGACTCTGACCTGGATGATTCTGATATTGACAACACTGATGCATATGGGTACTCCATTCTGAATGTTCCCAAAACCATTACAGTTCCCTATAAGTTACGCTCAGGAAAGACAACAGCTACTGCTAAGCCTTTGCCTGAGGCTAAAGAGATTGTTTTGCGCCCTTACCTCACTCAGGCTAAGAGGTCCCCCATGCTAGTGAAGTTGTCAGAAGAAGCTGCCAAGGTCACTGACACTGTCTTCAAGAATGTATCTGTTTTGCTCCCTCTCCAGACTTTTTATAAGGAGTTCCCGGGATTAAGATGTATGATTGAGAAGTGGGATAAGGAACTAGCAGAGGCTCAAGATATCCTGGCTGTCCTTCCCCCCTTTGGTTGCACTACCACTCAAGTAGAGATATCCATTCAAAAAGTGAAGATTAAGGCAGTTCTAGACACTGGCTTGCCAGTCAATGTTGTATCCTCCAAGCTTGTGAAGAAACTCAAACTTGCCCCTGACCTTAATTATCACCAGTTGTATGGCACGGCTAGACTGTCTATGACCCGTGCCATAGGGGCATACTCTGCTCTACCCATGCGGTTTGGCAAACTTCTCCTAGCTGCGCCAGCAGTTGTCCTGGAGAATGAGAGTTACAATCTCCTAGTTGGCACCCAGTTCCTTAGGGAATATAATGGGATAATCAACTTGAAAGATGACTACCTCTCTATTCTAGGATACAAAGTCCCCTTAATCTTTGAAAAGCCAGTTAAAGTTCCGGGAAAACGCCTCAAGACTTGCGCCTTGGAATATCCCGCTGGGGTTTTCAACCTCAAGTATCACACCCACTCTTCAAACATGAAGTGTCCACCCATGGCTTGTCTTCCGTCTGAAGGAATCCCTCTCCTAGCCACGTCTGCTGTCACTATCCCACCTGGGTCTCAGGCCATCCTGTACTCCCAGATATCTTATGAACTACCTGAACACACCTTATTGAAGTTGTACTCTCCCCCCTCCTTAGGATGCAACAAACCTTACCTCTGTCCTGGGATCCTAGATGTCTCTCATAAAGACCCTGTTCAGTTGTTGGTAGCCAACCTGACTGCAATCCCCATGACCGTATCTAGGGGAATGGTTGTTGGATATGGCAAGTTGTTGGGTGCTCCTGAAGTCCTGTCCCTTCATCTCTTTTGTACGTTTCAAGATTTTAACCTACCAGAGGATGAGCTGCAAGTTTTATCTTTGTTCACTGCACATGACTTCCCACAACTGTCCCCGGTTCAACAGAAAGAGGTGTTAGATTTACTAGACCAATTTTCCGATATCTTTGCTAAGGACAATACCAATTATGGGTTAGCCAAAGGTGTTATCTATCAGATAGATACTGGCAATGCTCCCCCCTTCTGTCCTAAACCATATTGCCACAGTTGTGTGGAAGACACCCAAGTATCTAAAGAGCTCAAACAACTGCTAGATGCTGGGCTGCTGGCGCCTTCCCAAAGTCCTTGGGCTTCCCTATTACTCATCTTAAAGAAGAAGGATGGGGGTCATTGTATTGTGACAGACTATTGCCAACTGAAAAATTTGACCAAGAAGGACTCATACCCCTTGCTGTGTATTGATGATGCTCTCTGACAGCTTGGAGGCTCTAAGTTCTTCTCTGCCATGGATCTGGCGTTGGGATACTGGCAAGTTGACCTATCCCCTGAGGATCCTCAGAAAGCCGCACTCATTACTTCTGAAAGGCTTTTTGAGCCTACTTGCATGTCACAGGGACTTTGCAACGCCCTGGCCACCTTCCAAAGGGCCATGGACTCCATTCTTTGTGACTTGAAATTGTCGTGCATCCTAGTATACTTGGATGATATAACAGTTTTCAGCACTACCTTCACCAATCACCTGGATCATATCAAAGAGGTGTTCATAAAGATTTGAGAAGCTGGCCTCAAACTGAAGCCTTCCAAGTGCGCCTTCTTCAAAGAATGTCTTGAGTTCTTGGGCCATGAAGTAACCCAGACAGGGATTTACCCAATGACTAAGAAGGTTGAAGCCATTGAAAAAATGCTTCTTCCCACCAACTTGCAAGAAGTACAAGTTTTCCTGGGGATGATGGGCTACTATAGAAAGTTTATCCCTGACTTTGCTGATACTAGTGAGCCTTTAGTCCAGCTTTTATGTAATGCTCCTTTTGAGTGGACCACCAGTCAGCAGCAAGCCTTTGAGGCCCTTAAACAAAAACTCAAAGAGGCGCCAATCCTAGTGTATCCTGACTATGATAATGAGTTCATCCTGTAACCAATGCTAGTGATCTAGCTATTGGAGCCATTCTGGCCCAACTGGACAACAAAGGTGTAGATCATCCTGTGGCTTACACTTCCCGCGTGCTAAACAAGCATGAGAAGAACTATAGTGTCACAGAGAAGGAGTGCCTTGCTGTGTTGCATGCAGTCAAGCAGTTTTGACATTACATATACAGCACCCACTTCACAGTTGTCACTGACCACGCTTTTCTCATATGGTTACAGCAGCTCAAGGAGCCAGAAGGGCGCCTATCTAGATGGGCCCTACGTCTTCAAGGTTACAACTTTACTGTGCTCCATTGCCCCAGAATTTAACATCAGAACGCTGATGGTTTGTCCCAAATGCCCATCCTTGCTTTGTATCCTGTGGAGGCCAATAAGTTATACAAACTAATTGGGTATCCTTCTTCTTGGGAAAGTGAGACAGAGGAGGTACAACTGGCCCTGTCCAAGCTATCCAAAGATACCCTCATATGCAACAATCATCTCTTCAAAAAGGTACAATACCAGTATCTGCCTTATGTACGGCCCAGTCTTTGCCTCTCGTTGGTGTCACAAGCCCATAAAGAAACTGGGCATGGAGGCATTGCCAAGACCTTTGACTGGCTTCAGAAGAACTACTTTTGGGAGAAACTTTGTCTGCTGATCCCAGACAACATTGCTAGCTGCCACAACTGCCAGCTACAGAAGCCTCAAGCTGCTGCCCACAAGTTCAAATTAGTTCCCCCTCAACATGCCTTTCACACTGTTAGCATTGATGTGGTAGGTCCTCTTCCCCGCTCTCATTCTGGGTGTCGCTTTATTCTGGTTGCTATCAATCAATTTAGCAAAAGGGTAGAGGCTTGCCCTACAAAGGACATCATGGCTAATACAACTGCTGCCTTCCTGTTGAAAGACGTTTTCTACTTCCATGGCTGTCCTCAAGTGTTGCTCTCCAATAATGGGACTAACTTTAATGCCAAGCTAGTAACCTCTGTTGTCAAAGCTTTGGGATTGCACCAGTCCTTCTCTGCCCCCTAAAATCCTTCCACTAATGGGGCAGTTGAACGTGCTAACTCTACACTGGTCTCCATCATGAGGAAGCTCACCTACTCAGACGCTGCCAACTGGGACTTGTACTTACCTGCCGCCCTCTTTGCATACTGCCTTAGCAAACAGTGTGTCACAGGATATTCCTCCTTTGCTATGCTATATGGAAAGAGGCTACTACTCCATTGCTCTTGGGGCCCCCCTGCTTATCTCGGATAAGGCCATGAATCTTGACAACCACATCAAGGATTTAGTCAACCAAATAATTGATATTCAAGCCACTGCTTACACTTCTGCATATAAGACTAAGATGCTTGAGCTCTCTCCTGACAATGCTGGACGCTCCCCCTTCCTGAGTTTAATGTTAGCAACCATGTCCTTTACTACCAACACAGAGTAGGTGGTTGCGCACACAAGTTGGA
This sequence comes from Entomophthora muscae, assembly GCA_014839935.2. Taxonomy (NCBI): domain Eukaryota; kingdom Fungi; phylum Entomophthoromycota; class Entomophthoromycetes; order Entomophthorales; family Entomophthoraceae; genus Entomophthora; species Entomophthora muscae. Next base: position 216,470 of record QTSX02001559.1, on the reverse strand, counting down.
CTCTCTGTGGATCAGCCCTCTAGAAGTAACCTTTAAGCAAGGGTCTGAATACACTGTAAAGCTCCTGTCTAGTGGCCGTCCTTTTTCTTGAGTGCACGCAAAGTTCCTTTGTAAATACCACCCCCCTAAGGCCAATCTAGATGAGGGCAATGTTGTGAATGCAGCTATTCACAGTATTTTGATTTTGCCTTCAGTGGGCCATTTTGAGGACAAATATCTTGCTTTTGCTATTTGAAATGAGTTGATGACCAATTCAGGAAATACAATTGTTTGGTTTCCTGCTCCCTGTGCAACTCACTTGCCCCACTAATGCTGGTGGCAAGTGATCCTACCGTCCTGGTAGTGTTTTGTGGTATTCTCAACCAAAATATATTCCATTTCCTTATTCACTAATAAAATTAAGTTCTATTCACATTTTTGTCTTTGTGTCTTCTGTACTTCTGCGCCTCTCTCTAGCCACAACTAGTAGAGATTATTCTTCCAGGGCCGCAAGGTAAACAAATTTGCCTTCCCTGTCATCTAACCAAGACTTAGTACAAATCCAATCCTAAGGTTAGGATTTCCCTTGTGTGTCTGTGCTGAGCCTCAGAACACAACATACAACCTCTGCATAGGTCCAGATCTTTGGTGGTGCAAGGTTGGCAGCAATCTGGTGACTATTCAGGGAATTGTCCTTGGGAGACTGAAAGGTCTCAGAGCAACTTGTCAACTTAGGTTTGCAATTTAACGGGTGGGTGGGTTCCTGTCCACTTTGTGTGACTTGAGTAGTCTTTGGAGGGTCAGGGTTTGGTTCCAGGGTCTCCAATGTTGATTTTGAACCTCCAGTATTGACAATTGGCAGGTTGGCAGGTTTCTGTTCCCCCTGTTTGGATTCATCTATCTCTGGTGGTCCAGGGCTTGACCCAACTAGCATTTGGGTGATTCCCTGTCCATTCTGTTCAACATAAGGCTTTCCCTGAGACCTGTATTTCAATTCCCAGGTTTTCAATACAAGTATTGAAATTTTATTCATGACATCATCCCCTTCCTTCCTGGGGGTCCTCTCCTTCCTAGTCTTTTTTCCAAGGTATTGTTGGATGGCCAGCTGGGCGTTGGGTAGGTTGCTTAATGGTTCCCAGGTGCTTTCCTTGGGCGGGTATCCCTTTCATTTGACATAGTACTGTGGCGTTTTGTTGTGGGTGCAGTCTCCATGAATGTATTCAGCTTCATATTCCTCATAGCATCCTACTTGGATGGGAGGTGGGTCAGTCTTGAGTTTCTGGTGGGGTAGGGAGTTTCCTTCTTTTTTGAAGAGCATCACACGGTGGAAGACATTATGTATCTTCCACGAGGGGGATAGTTCTAGTTTGAATAATACTTAACCCACTAGCTTGGTGATCTTGCAGGGCCTGCTACTTCAGTGGGCTAACTTACAACATGGGACTGTCAGAGTCATGTTTCATGAATCCAAATATACTTTATCCCCTATCTTCAATGGTTTTCCAGGAATCCTTTTTTTGTCAGCAAAATCCTTATAAGTTTGGACAGCTCTGGTCAGATTCTTAAGACAGGTTTCTTGGGTGTTGTGTATATGTTAAATCCAGATTTGCCCTAACGTGTTTGTCTCTTTACTGCCAATGCTGGGGTCCCAAGATAGGTCAAACCCATAATTGGATTTAAAGGGGGACATTCTGGTGGATGTGTGGTCTTTGCTGTTGTAGGCTTATAGTGCCATGGGTAGCATCTTGGCCCAGTTATCCTGGTTGGTGTTGGCATAGCATTGTAGGTATTGTTCAAGTATCTGGTTCACATGTTCAGTCTGGCTGTTGGTCTGTGGGTGGTAGGAGGTTGATACACAGTGCTTTACCCCCAATTCCTTCATCACCTGAGTCCAGTATTTGGAGGTGAATTGTGGTCCTCTATCAGTGATGATTTCCAACGGAGTGCTGTGTTGAGTTAGGATGCAGTTGTGGAAATGTCTAGCCATCTCCGCAGCAGTGCAGTGAATGGTGGTAGGGACAAAATAGAACATCTTAGTAAACCTATCTACCATGACCAGGATTGCATTGAACAAATTAGAGGGGGGTAGTTCCACAATATAGTCCATTGAAACAGACTGCCAGGGTCCCGCTGGGATGTCTAGTGGTCTTAGAAAGCCTTCAGGTTTGGATCTACAGGGTTTGGTTCTTCCACATGTCTCACAGACCTCAATATAGGCGGCCACGTCTTTGTCCATTCAGGGCCAAGCATAATTCTTCTTGATTCCTTGGAGTGTCTTGAGTCTGCCAGGGTGACCAGCCATCTCCGAGTTGTGATATCTATGAGAACTTTGGTCCTTGTCTCGCCTTCAGGTACATAGATTTTGTTATGTAGTAACAGGGTAGTTCCTTTCAACAAGAATCCTTTCTTATGGTGGCAGCTCTCAGGGTCAGAAAGCAAGTTGGCAATGAGTTCTGTTGAGTATTTGTCAAATTTCTGCGCCTCAATTATGTTGGGTTTGCAACCCATTATCTTCATGTACATCAGATAGATACCTACTCTAGCAGGGCCAAGAAGTACATGGGTGTTATGGTCTTTGGTCTCAGATGTAAAGGGAATCAAGTCTGCTCTTCTGCTCAGTGCGTCAGGTACTATAATGACTTTCCCAGGTTTATAGTCAATTGTCAGAGTGTAATCAGTCAGTTCTAGGGCACATCTGGCCTGTCTCTGATTCAGCTGTCTGGGGTTAAAGAAGTAAACCAAGTTCTTGTTGTTGGTTAGGACATTTACCGGAAATTCTGCACCGCACAAGTATCTGCACCAATGCTTCAATGTCTTCATTATAGCTAGCATCTCCTTGTCATATATTGGGTAGTTCTCTTCCACAGGTAGCATATTCTTGGAGTAATATGCTACAGGATGTAGCATACTATCCCCTCCTTCCTGAAGAAGGATCCCTCCCAGGGCAAAGTTGGACACATCAGTTTCCAGTACAAATGGTTTGGATGGATCCATAATGGCTAGGACAGGGGCGGAGGTGAAGGAAAGCTTCAAGGCTTCAAAGGCGGTGGTACATTATGGGGTCCAGACAAACAGGACCTTGTCAGAGCAAAGACAGGTCAGGGGTAGAGTAATGTGAGAAAAATTTTGGATGAAATCCCGCAATAATTTGCCAGGCCCAAAAAACTTCTCACATCCTTTCTGCTTTTGGGCACCAGCCAAGATGTTATTACTTCTACTTTGCCCTGTGCCATGGCAAAGCTGCTGGTCTTCACTAAATATCCCAGGAATTTGACTTCAGACTGAAAGAATTCACATTTCTTAAGCTTAGTGTGTAAGTTGGCTTGGGAGAGTTTCTCCAGTATTTGGTCAAGGTGCTGGAGGTGTTCTTCATGTGACTTGTTGTATATGAGGATGTTGTCCAAATATGCCACACAGAATTGGTTGAGGTATTCCCCTATGACAGTGTTGATCTTATCCTTTGGAAAGTACTGGGGGCGTTGCATAAGCCAAACAGCATAACTAGGTATTCATACAACCCATATCTGTGACGGAAATCACTGGATTATATAAAGCTGTTTCTAAATGATGGGGAATTACCACCCAAATCCACATAGAATTGATGATTAACCATCAACGCAGCTTCAAGTATTTTTTTGTAAAATTTACAATTGTAGCTCCAGGATTAAGTAGAAAAATCAGTCCTAACCAGAGTAAACCAAGATAAATGACCTGGGAAAGAATCAATGCATCTTCAGCGTAGAATTCTGGGCATTGAGAAGTGACACAATTTTCATTTTCCAGAATGGGGGGAGGAGCTACAAAATCAGCTGGCATGGAATTAACATTTTGCGGCGCCAACAACAAAGTTCCAGATGCCGGGCCCCATCTTCCTGAAATGATTCTGTTCATAATCAGATTGTACGGGATATACTGCAACAACCCAAGCACAGGATGCATTTTTAAAATTTAAAATTAGAACTTGGGATAATTGATTTTTATTAAGTAAATTTAGAAAGACTCAACTCTTAGAGTTGAAACAGGGAAAATCATTTAATATATATCAGAAAAATTGACTAAGCAATACCACCTGAGTCTTGATCTCCTATTTCTTTGGCATCTTCAAGTAAGTATCTAGTCCAGGTTGCAAAGAACCCTTGCGTAACCAGTTTCTGACAACCATGCTGATTAATGAGCTTATATTGGGTGACCATCATATTACATCAATTTATCAATGTCAGTTTACAAGGGGGAGCTGGTTTCAGCTGGCATACTGGAGCAGCCGTGACCCATTTTCAATTGACTGTTTGGTTTAAATACGTTAACTTGGCCGGTTTTGATACAGGTTTTCTGGCCTTCTGTGCCTTCTTACTTGAACGGACAATACCCAGCATTATGGAACCTATTGTGACAATATCTGGTTTTGAAGGCTGTCTTGTATTTGTCTCTGTCTTTGATTTGGATCTGGTTGAAGGCGTCTCTTAGGTCAATATTTGAATACACCTGGGCTCTGTTCAGTACGTTGCAGAGGTCATCAGCGTTGGGGATGAGGTAGCTGTTCTTCACTGTAATATTGTTCAGTTTCTGATAGTTTACACATGGGCACATTCCGTCATCTTTTTTCCTACAAACAGCATAGGAGACAAGCAAGGGGCCTTTGACACTCAGATAAAACCCTTTTTGGACATGTCCTCTAGATAAGTCTTCAAGGCTACCTGTTTGCAGTGATTACAGCTGTAGATGGGGCCGTGGTGTGGTTGGATCCCTGGTAACAGGTCTATTGCGTGGACATAGATTGAATGGCTGGGTAGTTTTGTGACTGCTTCTTTTCTAAATACATGGTCCCATTTCTGTAGGGGGTAGGTAGTATCCTAATTCTAGGCTCTATCTTTATGGTTAAGAGTTTTTTGGGCAGCATTCTGCCGGGGCTCATACAGAAGAGAACAGTGTCACAAGATTCAGGTTGTCCCAATGTAGCAGTTTGTTCACAATAGTTCAGGATCAAGCCGTGTTTTTCAGACCAGGAGTTGCCCAGTATTAGGGGGTGGGGTAAACCTGGCAAGAGGATCAAGGGGGTTGGGTACACGTTCTGTCCAATTGTCAAGGGAAGTTCTTGTTTACATCTGTATCCTGTGTCCAGAGAGCTGTTTCCCATGATTACTTGTAGGTGGTGTTCTGAGGCTGCCAGGCCTAGTTCCTTGGCCAGGCTGGCGTCAATGAAGCTTTTGTCAGCTCCCATATCAATGAAGGCTTTAATTTGGCACTTGATTCCTGATAGTTCCATGATCACTTGGATGAATTTTTAAGATTGCGCAGAGGTGTTTATTTGTGCCAGGGATACAGGAAGTGTATTCTTCTTAGGGCAAGCTCTGGTTAGATGCCCTGACTCATGGCAGTAGAAACACATCCCATCTTGATAGTGATGTTGTAGTTCTTTGGGGGGCATCCCTGGTTGACTTGACGTTGCAGTTCTGCCAACACAGGTGGGGTACGGGTTTGGACCTTCCTGGTTTAATATCAGTCCTTTGCATAGGGACAGTAGTTCCTCCAGGCTCAGTGTGGGCAGATGGTGTTTCAACAGGTCTTTCATAGCTACATTAACTCCTTTTCTAAAGATAATGGAGGCTAATTCATCCTCAAGCTGGGTGCAAGTCTTCAGTTTAAGGAACTCATCTATATAGGCTTGGATAGGGTGGTTTGCTTGTCAGATCTCTAACAGAGAGTTCAGTGTGTAGTATCTGGTGACTTGATCATTGCCAGTGCTCGTGATTTTGGCTTCAAATCTTGAGTAGTCAAGGTAAAATTCAACATCTTCAGCAGTGGCCTTTCCAAACCAATCCATTGCGTCTCCTGACAGCATGACGGCCACCCCCAGGACTTTCTCAGTGTCACTGGGGTATGCGTTGGCGTTGGCGTTGGCTTGGAAGTGGAGAAGGAGGAAAGGCTTGGCAAGCTTCTTCTAAGGTGAGTTTGCCCATCTGGGGCATGTCCACCTTGGTTTTGGTCTGGTTCACTATCACATTTTGTACTTGTGACGTGGCCGTGTTCTGGGGTTCTTCCCCAAGTGCAAGGTCTTTCAATTCTTGGGCAGGTTGGTTCTTCATCCATGAGAAGATCAGGGAGGTAATTGCCTTATGGGTGTAATAAGTGGTTATCACAAAAAAAAGCATACAAGTTACCCAAGTATTAACAACATCTTGGGGCCCAGGTTACTGTGTTTGTAGAAGATTGTCATAATGTCAGGAACCAGGCATAGGTAGAGGCATTGGTTGGCTCAGGTCAGAATACAGCTGGGCCAGAGGATAATGCCCACCATAGGATGGATGCTAACTTGATAATATAGGAAACAGATTGCCCAAGCAAAGATCAGGGCCCTGAATTTGGCACCATAGTGTCTATCATTCCAGTCAAAGTAATGTAGAGTTGTCAGGAATATTCCTGACAACACCTTGGATCAGGACAATATTTTGTTTGCAATTGGGCTTGATAAGCAAAATAAAAATTGCAGCAGTTCCCCCTTATTGGGGAAACTGCCGCAAAACACCGGGCCAAAGATTCAAAAATTAAAAAATGTAATTTTGAGAAAGACAGGTTTTATACCCTGCCTTAAGGCCGCACGCCCAGCCTGGCGGCAGGGGACGGCGCACTCCCCATGTCAGGACCGCCCACCCCTGACAGGTGGGGAAATTTCCAAATGGGGGAAACCCAAAAAGGCAATTTCCCCAAATCCAAATGGAGGGGGAACTGCTGCCCAAATTTGGAATCTACCAAATTTGGGAGGGGCTGGCAAGCTGCCCAACCCACCCATTCCTGCATTAACTGCAGAAGTCAAATTTGGATGCATGAAAGCATCCAATGATACACCAAACCAATGCAATCCCAGAATTAATAATTCATTGCCTGCACGCCACTTCCAATTCCCTTCCCAAAAGGGAATTCCAGACAGCACCAAGTGTTTGGGGTTCCTTGTCCAGTGTTTTACTCTATTCATGCCCCCACAAGGATGATAGTATATAATAAAGCCAAATCACTTGATGATAGTTTGTGCTATCATTCAGTGAATTACTACTCAATAGTATCATATAAATCAATCTAAACTTTATCTACCAGAAGTTAAATAAAAGACACTAAGATTTGTCTGCCATTCCCCAGGATCAGAAGATAAACCATCTAATCTTCTCAGCTGTTCTCACAGCCTGCCTAGGGATTGGGGGCCACCAATATAATCACCAGCATGGGCCATTCAATAAACCACCTGGCAAATACATCTACAAGGAGCCAGTGCAGCTAAGCTCCTCTGATCAGTACTCCTGGCCCACACAGATATTGCCCCACTCCACCCAGTCTGTAGCCATATACACCTGTATATACTATGTGCTCACTTATTCTGCTGGTAATTTTGGATGTTATAGCGTGCTGTAATACCTAGTTACGGTAGGTACCACTTGCAAGATGTAGGGCAGCAGGTTGGTGAACTGGAACCCAGTCAAGGCGGTCACAATAGGATGCACAGTCATTAGCCAGTGGAAAACCTTTGCATGTATGTTGTATCTCCCAAAGCTCCCAGCAAAGTAGGTTAAGATGTAATACATGGACGTGTACATTGCAATAGAGAGGGTAGAATGTGGAGACACCAGGGGAGGCCAGGATTCAGTCTGAGATGAGTTCAGTTGACTAGGGTCATAATGGGGATCATGACCTAGTCCCTCAGAGGAGGTTCCAAAGAACTCTGAACCTTGTTGGTAGTCTCCAATCCCAAGGCAAGCTGTGAGCACAGCTGTGAAGATGAGGTGATTCATCTTCCTTGGATTGGAGGGTTGGCAGGGGCTGATTGGTAGTTTTAACTTTAGTTGTAAGTTGAATTTCACTTATATTAAGGGTATTAATCTCAATGATAGCACAAGCTATTACTGAGGTGGGATCCTTTATTTATAGTCCTCTTCCCTGTGCAAAGATTTTCAATTGGGAGGGAAAAACAGGGAATGGGAGATCCCAGAAGTTTGGAAAGTAGGAATGGCAATTGGGGCTTGGGAAGATGGTCAGACTCCTGTTCACCTGTTATCTGTGGCTGGTTGGGAAATTCTTGAGATAAACAAATAGTTCCCTGTTGCCCTGGTGCTAGGTGAAGATTGTGAGTCAACTCCTTTTCAGAAGTTATTTTGGTGCCAAGAACATTGTTTTGGATAGGATTTGGCCTTGTCCATGTGGCCAGTGAATTAGCACCTGATTGGTTGGTGGCATGCTTATTTTTAGAATCTAAAATTTTTTTCTTGCCCTCTTCTGGAGGGGGGACCTTTTCTTCTGAATTTTCCCCTGTTGTCAGGGACTTTTTTGATTGGCTGTAGCCCAGGTAAATTTTTGATTGGTTGCAGGGTGGGCCCTGGGACCTGGGTGGGCGGGCTGGGGGCTTGTGGGTGCCTGGCTGGGTGGTGGTGGGCTGGCGGGGGACTGGCGGCGGGCCCGCTGGTGCCTGCCTGGGGGCAACTGTGGTAAGGTTGACTCCCTTAAACTCAACTCCCTGGTACTTGACACTTTGTTGAGTACCAGGGAGTTGAGTGCGGCATATGTGAATCTATTAGTATTTTTGGCTTAACCAATTTTAAGCTAATTTTTACTAGTAATTTAGGGGTTCAAAACCAAAAATCAAGGTTAAATTTACTTGAACTCAACTCTGTTTAATAAATTGGTTAGCTAAAATACCAATTTAAGGGGCAATTTATAAGTAAATTTACTAATAGAAATGAAAAAACCTGTGTTCAACACTCTAAGCCCAAAAGTGACCAGTTTGACACTTTTTAAGCCAAATTTTAATTTTATTAATAAAATACATATGCGCTTATAAAAAATTTGTTATTTACTATTATATTTTTATTATTAGTGTCCATAGTTGTCAATTAGGCCCCCAAGCACCACTATACTAGATTTGGTGGCATAGACATTAATCAAGTACCCCACTTATTTTACATTATGTCATTCCCGGGTTTTTGGATTAAGTGATGCCACATAAATTAAGCCTGATTTATTAAGAGATTTCATATGTAATTTATAAAAAACTGAAACTCAACCCTTTCTTTGTTTGACTCAATCCACTTGACACCTGATTGGTTTTGGATTTAACTAATCAAAGGCTCAGAATTAAGGCTAAATTAATATGTGACACACTATGAGCGCCACTTGACACTCACCCACTTGACACTAACTTGGGGATTAGTACAGAGAGCTTCTTAACGTTTTAACCAACACTATGGTAAATAATTCACTTCAAGCTCCTCCCAGCATAACTTAAACACTAATAAACACATTCCCATTTATTTACTTTTTTAACTTAGGTTGTATTTTTTATTTTTGAGCATACAAAACTGCCTTGCTTTTGGGTTAACTTTTGAACCCGGTTTAAATTTAAGCAAATTTTATATGTAAAAAACATAGTAAATTTGATGTTTCTGCTCAACTCTGGCATACTTGACAGTGAGAATTCAGCTTTTTCTGGCTGATCAACAGTGCCAAAATTGACACTTTACTATGTTTTGAATTTTCAACTCTCAATAAAAAATTCCACATAATAATTTTTTATTTTTTTGCTATTATAATCTACTACTTTTTCTGCTGCTCTCCATATAATTTTCATATACTTTTTGATTTTCAATTAAACTTTTACATTGATTTAACACTAAGATGTTATGCTGAACCTAACATCTTTGATGCTTCATCATAAATTCATTTATTTTCTATGTTTTAACCTTTATATCTATACTTCTAGTTTCTATTTTGCTTCTATTTACTTTTTTATGTTTTTTATTTATAAATAAAACTTTATTTGCATACTTTTCATTTAAATTTTGCTTTGCTTTACCTCTTTGTGTTTGCAATATCTTCTCAATCATTTTATTTACAATGCTAAACCTTTCTTTAGACAAAATCAAGCAAGAACAGCCAGCAGCCTAAGTGCCAAGCCTCCAAAGGCTCCAAAGAAACTGCCTCCACTCCCAAGCGTGCCAAGAAGCCTGCAAAGGCAAAGTCTCTCACCCCATCTCCTCCCACTCCCACTCCATCTCCTCCTACTCCTCCCCCCTCCACCTTCATCTTCTACATCCCCTTCACCTTCTCCCCAAAAATCCCTCCCCTAATAAATCTGATGATGATCTTACCAACCACTCCTTCTACCACTCAGAGGCCAACTCCAAGCCCACCAAGGAGCGGCATACCCAGAAGTTAAAGGCTGCCAAGGAGCCCACCTCTTCTTCTGGTAAGAAAAAGGAGGCATCCAAGCAGGCCTCAAAGAATCCTTCCCCTCCCCCCTCCCAATGGCTCTTCCCCTCCTTCTTCATCTGACCCCCAAGATGAGCCGGAGGATTACTCCAAGAAGTTTAAAGCTTCTGGTCATGTGGCTTGGGATCCACTGGCCATCCACAACATTTGCAACGTGGACGGAGAGTTTAAAGTTCCCAAGCGCTTCCCCTGGTACTTTCCAATCATGTCCGTAAAGGGCGGCCCTGGTTATGTTACCAACAATTATATTTTTAATTGCAACAACCAAAAGCAACAGACCAAAAGCAAGCACTTTGTCTGTGAGGATAAGACTTGCAGGGCCCAGTTGAACACCAAGGGCTGGGAGCAAGTAACGTTGGAGAAGGGGGAGCACACTTGTGAGCCCCCCAATCATCTAATCACTTGGATGTTAAAGTGGTACCTTGTGCAAGTAATACCCACATCCTCTCATCTTTGCGCATCATATCTGGCCATCAAGGCCCTCCAACATCTCAAACCCAACAATCTCAAGTTGGTACCAACACAGGAGCAGTTGGTCAAATTCATCAGCAATAAGCGTATTGCTGCCAATCCCCCTCCCCCAAGGCTTCTGACGTCCTCTCTGAGCTCACGCTCAATCATGAGCTTAAGCAGCTTCTAAGTGGGGAGCGCTTCCTGCTTCATGATGATGGGCCTGCAGCTAAGGACTGTATAATCTGCTACTCAACTCAGCAGAACCTGATGGAGTTGAAAAGGGCGTCAACCTGGCTAGTTAATGGTACCTTTGTCACTTGCCCCCGGATGTTCAAGCAGCTCTGGATGGTTCATGCCCAGATTGACATCCGGGTGATTCCACTTGCGTTCTTTCTTCTTCCCAGGGCCACTGAGGCCATCTATACCTGCATGTTCTCCATCCTCCACCAAGCAATTGCCCTCCTTCCTCCCGCCAATGATGATGAATCCAAGAAGACTCCCCCCACACCCGCGCCAACCCACCTGCCTCTGACAAGGACCAGGCCACCCTGGACTTGGAGGAAAAGGCGAGGCTAAGAGCTCTTGGGCCTTGCGTGTGCATTATGGACTTTGAGCCTGCTCAGTTCAATTCATTCAAGCAGCTTTTTAGCAGAGAGGTGCAGGGGTGCCACTTCCACTTCCACCAAGCAGTTTCTTGTAATGTGCAGGCCCACGCCGAGCTTAGTAGGTTGAGCCGGAGGGATACTTCGGACACCTGCAGATTTGTGCTGGCACAATTTAGTGCCTTGGCTTTTTTAAAGCCAGAGCACACTGCACAGGGGTTTGAGGTGCTCTCAAAGAATCCCTACATAGTGAAGCACCCGGAGTTCAAGCCTTTCATTGGGTACTTTGAGCCCCAGTGGATTGGGAAGGTTGTCACACAGAGGCAAGGCAAGGCCCGTGCCAAGGCCAGCTGGAATGTGTACCGGGCGGCAGTGAATGGTGAGCTCAAGACCACCTCAGCACTAGAGGCTTACCACAAACACCTCAAGGCCAACTTTGGGCTCCACCCAAAATTCAATAAGTTCTTTTCCCTCTTGCAGCATGAGCAGGAGAAAACCATCTCCAAGCTATGTGATCTCTCCAACCATGTTCCCCCCACCAAGCCAACAACCCGCTGTACCCTCTTCACCATGGCCATCCAGGGTGCGGCCAAGCACACATACAAGGCCTCTGAGCTTAAGCAGCAGCTTGAGCTTATTGCCACTTCCCTCCTGGAAGGAGCCAAAATGAAACAGGGAAAGAATGACAAGGAATAAACTTGCTTGCTTGCTTGGTTATATGATTTTTACTTTTAACTTTTAACTTTTTAACTTTAATTTTTACTTATTAGCTTTGATCGTTTAGTTTTTAGTTTTAATTTTAAGTTTTTTTAACTTAATAGATAGCAGTGATTGTTCTATGTATGCATGGTAAGTTTGAGATGAATATTTATAGTTGAAAGTGAGTGAAATATCTTAATTTTTGTTAATTTCCAAATAAAACATATGATATTCACAGTTGTGCTTATATGAACTATATCAAATAAACATTAATACTTTTTCATATTTTTCATAACTTTATTTGTTGTGTTTGTGTCTATTTTTGTCTCGTTGGAATTTTAATTTTTATGGTAATAAAAATATTTTTATAATGAAGAGTGTAAATTACATAGTAAAATGAGAACTAATTGCTTATTTCTCCTTATTTATATTTAGTAAAATACTGTTTTTATTGCATTTCTGAGTTTTCTGGGGTCACTTTAGTATACCATAGATGTATAGCTTAAGTTTTTATATTTAAAGTTTTCAGTACATCAAGATCCATTAATTAAAAAAGTGTCAATTTCCAGTTGTCAATCAGGGCAAAAGCTGAATTCTCACTTTACTATAGTGTCAACTACCAGGGAGTCGAGTTTAAGGGAGTCAATCACCAGGTAGTTGAACTTACCACAGTTGCTGCCTGGGTGGGCGGGCGGCTGGCAGAGGGCTTGCAGGTGGCTGGCTGGGTGCTGGCGGGCGTCTGCGCGGTGGTGGCAGGCGCCTGCCCGGATGATAAATTAGTTTGGCACCCACCAAGTTCCAATTTTCCCTCAATTTTATTTTTATTTTTATTTTTCCCTAGTAAGGGGGGAAACCCATATCAAAATTTGTCTCTAAAATTGGGGCTTCAGCTATTTTCCCCCAAGTTTTCCTCTCAGTCAGTATTAGGTGTATGTCAGGAATATTCCTGACACATGCACACCAAGGTCTTTTGATGGATGATGACAGTCTATCCCATTGTGGCGGCGCTCACAGGTTTCCAAGTTGCCAACTTGGTCCCTTATTTTGTTTAAGTACTCCCCCAATTGTTGGGTCTTTACAAGAGTACTCCAAACAGTTGGGTGGAAGTAGTCTCGGCCGTGGTGGGGGTCTCCATTGGGTGTTCAGGTCGCAGGGTTAAGGGCAGAGTCATGGGAACAAAGTAGGCAGGCAGATAATTGTACTTGTCTTTGAACAATAAGGGCGGCACCTAAATCCTCTTTCCTTCACGTCCTATGTATTCAGTTTCTCTAGTCCTTTCCAAGGGATTGGCAATGAGGATGGTCTCCAAGCCGTACTCCGCGTAGTCAGGGTTGGGTGGGTATTTGGTAAAATGCACAGGTCCAAAGGGGGCTCCTGGGGGACAGTATAGTGCCTGGGGAGGGTCAGCAGGTTGGTCTCCAGAGGGGGTGGTTGCCTGATGGTCTACTTGGCCAGAGTTAAGATGGAAGATCACTAAGACTAGATAAGGTAAGATTTTTTTGAACCAAAGGTTCATAAAAATTTATTATTGAAAATGACAATATGGTAATCACCATACCACCAGGGCTTTTATACCGTGGGTTTTTGCTTCTTCAATTTTTACAGGGTTCAGGTTTGCAGACAAGGCACTGGCAGGGCATGGATCTTGTCTTAGAGTCTTGAGGGTGGCAGATCCAGGTTGTAACTGCTCTGGTGAATAGAAGTGGTAATGCTTTGTTCCGCCGCCACTGTTCACTACGTCACCTTAGTAGTTCAATTGTACTACCCCTTCTGGACAGAAGACTGGAAGCTGCTAGTGGTCATTGGCAGAGTTAACAGTAGGTTTATTTTAACCTCCTTAAGGCAAGCTACAACCTCTGCATAGGTCCAGATCTTTGGTGGCGCAAGGTTGGTAGCAATCTGGTGACCATTTGGGGAATTGTGCTCAAGAGACTGGCGGGTCTTGGAGTAACTTGTCAACTCAGGCTTGCAATTTAACAGGTGGGCGGGTTCCTGTCCACTTTGTGTGACTTGAGTAGTCTTTGGAGGGTCAGGATTCAATTCCAGGGTCTCCAATGTTGATTTTGAACCTCCAGTATTGACGCTTGGCAGGTTGGCAGGTTTCTGTTCCCCCTGTTTGGGGTCATCTATCTCTGGTGATCCAGGGCTTGACCCAACTAGCAGTTGGGCGGTTCCCTGTCCACTCTGGTCAACATAAGGCTTTCTCTGAGACCTGGTTTTCAATTCCCAGGCTTTCAATACAAGTATTGAAATGTCATTCATGACAATTTGTGCTCCTTGGTGAGCATGGTGGACACGTGCAGGGATTTCTCCACAGTAAGGACTCAGCCAGTCTTGACAAAGGTGTTGAATGTCTTGCTGGCGTACTTGGGATCCACTCCAACAAGGGCTGCAGATACCTTGTAGTCACCAGATTCCTGCATGAGCTGGAGAAGGATTATGTGCTTTATATCAGGAATGCGCTTCTGTGTGGGCTTTGTGGGTTCAGACAAGCCAGAATCCTGACTGGTGACAGGCTTGCAAGGCATGGGTACCTTGGTGTAGAACACATCAGCTTTCTTTAACACTAACTGCCCCTTTTAGGTTCTATAGAACTCAGGCTTGTTGTTGTCTTCTTGGTTGCTGTCAAGGAACCAACCCTGACTGGCCGGCTTGCTAGCGTCTGGGAACTGGCGGGTTGCGGACTGGGTGGGCAGGGACCACCAAAGGATTGGTGCTAACTTAATGAGGTAGGACATTGACTTGCCCAACCACGACCATGGACCAGCAGCGGGGACAATAGTATCTATTACTCCTGTGAGAGTTAAATATATGATTCCAAAAAGCTTATTGGTATGATCCAGTGTGAGTTTGGCAGCAGAGGCAGGCATTGGGGGTGACAGGTGGCTCCATGTCTATTTGTTAGGCAGGGAGGAAGTTGTATTTATCTCTGAACAGGCTGGGTTTGGTAATGTACCAAGGGACTTCTTGGTTGTATCTGGTTCTCTCAGTGATTCCGGCCAAGAGATCCTGGGCTAGTATGTTGTTGGTATAGTATCTGTACTCGGACTTTAGGGGATACTCCATGAAGTGGACAGGACCAAAGGGAGCACCTGGCGGGCAGTGCATAGCTGGCAGGTTGGCAGTTGTACCAGATGATCTTTGAGTGAACTGGCAGATTACAAGGATAAAATACGGCAAGAATTGGGGAAACCAATATCTCATAACCTTTATTTAAAAATGACAATGGGGTTTCGGTCTTGGCCTGGAAGGTATTTATCCCTCACTGCCAGGCTTTACTTCTTGGTCGGGTTTTCTGGACTTGGGCAGGTTGGCATTGGGTGTCTCAGATGGCAGTGTGGAGCTCGGCACTGGCGGTCTGCCATTGGCCGCTTCAGGATGAGAAGACTTCAAATCCTTCTGTTTATTGATTCAGATGTTGGGTGCCTCTTTGGGTTCAGTGCCTTCCTCAGGACTTTGGGAGAGTTTGGAATAATTCCCAGGGGGATATTTGTCTATTTCACCGGGCAAACTGCCGGTGTCAGGCGTTGGCACCTTGGGGAAATTCTTGGCATCTTGCACTGGCAGTTTGCTTGCAGAATCCTGCAGGACAGCTAAGGGTTTGGGTCCTGGCGGGCTGGTAGCAACTATGAGCCTGGCAGTCTGCAAAGGGTTTTGTCCAGGGTTTGACTCTGGTTCCGTATTTTGAGATTTAGGAGCATCCAAATTGTCATTCCTGACATCATCCCCTTCTTCCCCCAAAATTCCCCCTTTCAGGGCCTTCTTCTCAAGGTATTGTTGGATGGCCTGTTTGGCATTAGTTAGATTGCTCAAGGGTTCCCAGGTGCTTTCTTCCGGGGGGTAGCCTGCCCACTTGACGTAGTACTGGGGGGTCTTGTAGTGGACTCAGTTGCCGTAGATGTATTCAACTTTGTACTCAATTGAGTGGTCCTTCCAGATTGGTGGGGGCTTGACTTGATCTTCTGGTGGGGTAGGGAGTTTCCGTCTTTTTTGAACAACAGGGCACGATGGAAAACGTTATGGATCTTCCAAGTGGGGGATAGGTCTAGCTTGAAGGCTACCTCTCCAATGAGCTTGGTGACCTTGTGTGGTCTGCTTCTCCTGTGAGCTAGTTTTCTGCAAGGCACATGCAGGGGCACGTTACAGGAATCCAAATAGACCTTGTCTCCAACTTGGAGGGGTTTACCAGGGGTCCGTTTTTGATCAGCAAAGGCCTTGTATGTCTGTACAGCTTGGTTCAGGTTTGCTAGGCATACAGTTTGGGTGTTGTGGATCTGTTCAATCCAGGCAAGTCCTGACAGGTTGGTTTCCTTGTTTCCAATGCTAGGGTCCCATGAGGGGTCAAACCCGTAGTTGGCTTTGAAAGGGGACATTCCAGTAGATGCATGGACTTTGCTGTTGTAGGCGTACTGTGCCATGGGTAGCATCTAGGCCCAGTTATCTTGGTCAGCGTTGGCATAGCATCATAGGTACTTTTCAAGTATTTGGTTCACTTGTTTAGTCTAGCCGTTGGTCTGTGGGTGGTAGGAAGTTGATACACAGCGCTTTACCCCAAGTCCTTCATCACCTGAGCCCAGTAGTTGAAGGTGAATTGTGGTCCTCTATTAGTGATGATTTCCGCCGGGGTGCTGTGTTGGGTTAGGATGCAGTTGTGGAAATGTCTAGCTGTTTCTGCAGCAGTGCAGTGAGTGGTGGTAGGGACAAAATAGGACATTTTTGTGAATCTATCTACCATGACTAGGATTGCATTGAACAAATTATAGGGGGGTAGTTCCACAATATAGTCCATTGAAACAGACTGCCAGGGTCCCGCTGGGATGTCTAGTGGTCTTAGCAAGCCTTCAGGTTTGGATCTATTGGGTTTGGTTCTTCCACATGTCTCACAGCCTTTGATGTAGGCAACCACGTCTTTGTTCAGTTGGGGCCAAGCATAATTCTTCTTGATTTTTTGGATTGTCTTGAGCCTGCCAGGGTAGCCGGCCATCTCTGAATTGTGGTAGTCTATGAATACTTTGGTCCTTGTTTCACCTTCTGGTACGTAGATCCGGTTGTGTAACAGCAGGGTAGTTCCTTTCAATGAGAATCCCTTCTTTTAGTGTCGCCTATCTGGGTCTGAGGTCAGGTTGGCAATGAGTTCCGCTGAATACTTGTCTAATTTCTGCGCCTCAATGATGTCAGGCTTACGGGCCATGATCTTCATGAACATCAGTTGGATGCCTAGGCTGGCGGGGTCAAGGAGTACATGGGTGTTGTGGTCCTTGGTCTCATCTGTGGTGGGGATCATATCTGCTCTTCTGCTCAGTGCTTCAGGTACTATGTTGACTTTCCCGGGTTTATAGTCAATTGTCAGGGTGTAGTTGGCCAGTTCCAGAGCCCATCTGGCCTGTCTCTGGTTCAACTGTCTAGGTTTAAAGAAGTAAACCAAGTTCTTGTGGTCAGTTAGAACTTTTACTGGGAATTCAGCGCCACATAGGTACCAGCGCCAATGTTTCAGGGTCTTCATTATTGCAAGCATCTCCTTGTTGTAGATTGGGTAGTTTTCTTTGGCAGGCAGCATCTTCTTGGAGTAATATGCTACAGGGTGTAGCATACTATCCCCTCCTTCCTGAAGAAGGATCCCTCCCACCACAAAATCAGACATGTTGGTTTCCAGAACAAAAGTTTTGGAGGGATCTGGCATGGCCAGGACGGGGGCAGAGGTGAAGGCGAGTTTCAAGGTCTCAAAAGCGGCGGTACACTCCAGAGTCCAGGCAAAGGCAACCTTGTCAGAGCAAAGGCGGGTCAGGGGGAGGGTAATGTGAGAATTTTTTTGATGAAATCTCTGCAATAATTTGCCAGACCCAAGAAACTTCTCACATCCTTTCTGTTTTTAGGCACAAGCCAAGACATTATTGCTTCTACTTTGTCTTGTGCCATGGCAAAGCCGCCAGTCTTCACTATGTATCCCAAGAATTCAACCTCCAACCAAAAGAATTCACACTTCTTGAGCTTGGCGTGTAAATTAGCTTGGGAGAGTTTCTCCAATATAAGGTCTAGGTGGCGCAGGTGTTCCTTGTGAGACTTGCTGTAGATGAGGATGTCATCCAGATATGCCACACAGAAGCGGTCAAGGTATTCCCCTAGGACGGTGTTGATCATCCTTTGGAAGGTGTTGGGGGCGTTGCAGAGGCCAAAGGGCATCACCAGGTACTTTTACAGCCCATATTGAGTTTTAAAAGCAGTCTTATGCTCGTCTCCATCCTTGATTTGGATCTGGTTGAACACATCTTGGAGGTCAATTTTTAAGTACACCTGGGCTCCAGTCAGTACGTCACAGAGGTTGTCAGCATTGGGGATGGGATAGCGGTTATTCACCATGATGTTGTTCAGCTTTTGGTAATTTACGCAAGGACGCATCCCACCGTCTTTCTTTCCTACTAACAGCATGGGCAATGAGCAGAAGGCTTTTGACACCTGTATGAACCCTTTGTTTGTCATATCCTCAAGGTATGCTTTCAAGGCCACTTGCTTGCGGTGGTTATAGCTGTAGATGGGGCCGTGGTGTGGTTGGGTCCCTGGCAGCAGGTCTATGGCGTGGTTGTAGATTGAATGACTGGGTAGTTTGGTGGCTGCCTCTTCACTAAACACGTGGTCCCATTTCTGTAGGGGTGTAGGTAGTATTCTGACACTAGGTTCTATCTTTATGGTTAAGAGTTTGTTAGTAGGGGTTCAGCCATGGCTCATGCAAAAGGGGGCGGTGTTGTAAGATTCAGGTTGGCCCAATATGGTGGTTTGTTTGCAATAGTTCAGGATCAGGCCATGTTTGTCGGACCAGGAGTCGCCCAGTATAAGGGGGTGGGGCAGTCCGGGTAGGAGGATCAGGGATGACGGGTACACATTATGTCCAATTGTCAATGGGAGCTCTTGTTCACACTCATAGCCTGTGTCAAGGGAGCTGTTTCCCATGACCACTTGTATGCTACGCTCTGAAGCTGTCATGCCTAATTCCTTTGCCAGGCCGGCGTCAATGAAACTTTCATCAGCTCCTGTATCAATAAAAGCTTCAATCTGGCGCTTGTTTCCCAATAGTTCTATGGTCACTTGGATGAATTTGTAGGACTGGGAAGAAGTGTTTATTTGCGCCAGTGAGATTGGGGCAGTGTTCTTCTTAGGGCAGGCTCTGGTCAAGTGGCCTGCCTTGTGGCAGTGAAAACAGAGTCCTTCACAATAGTGTTGTTGGAGCTCTTCTGGTGTCATTCCTGTTCTGTTAGGGGTTGGTGCTCGGGTTTGGCGGGTCTGGGAGGGGCCAGTATTCTCTTGGTTCATGCTAAGGCCCTTGCACAGGGGAACCAGATTATCCAGGCTGAGGGTGGGTGGATGGTGCTTCAACAAGTCCTTCATTGCTAGGTTGACTCCCTTTTGGAAGATGATGGCTACCAGTTTGTCTTCCAGTTGGATGCGAGTCTTTAGCTTGAGGAATTTGTCAATGTAAGCTTGGATGGGACAGGCACCCTGTTGGATTTCCAACAAGGAGTTCAGGGCGTAGTATCTGGTGTTACAGTCTTCCCCTGTGGCCATCAGTCCGGCTTCAAACTTGGCATAGTCTAGGCAAAATTCCACGTCTTTGGCGGTGGCTTTGCCAACCCAGTCAAGCGCATCTCCTGATAGCATGGCAGCTACTCCCAGTACCTTTTCAGTGTCACTGGAATAGGACAGGGCATTGGCTTGGAAGTGTAATCAGAGCACTGACATGGCACGGCGGGCCTCTCCAAGAGTGAGTTTTCCCATCTGGGGGATCTCCATTTTGGTGAGGGATTGGTTGACTATCACGTTCTGAACCTGAGAGGAGGATCCTTTGGCGGGTTTGGCAGTGGGGTCAGAGTTCTTGGGGTCATCTAGGGTTAGGTTTGTGTTCTTGCACACGGAAGCGATCAGGTTCTTGGTCATAATAAAAATATAATAAGTGATTATCATTACAAAAAACATACAAGATGCCCCAAGAATAATCAACATGTTGGGGCTCAGGGTACTAGTGTTAAAATAGATTGTCATAATATCAGGGAACCAACCCTGACTGGCCGGCTTGCTAGCATCTGGGAACTGGCAGGTTGCAGACTGGGTGGGCAGGGCCCATCAAAGGATTGGTGCTAACTTAATGAGGTAAGACATTGACTTGCCCAACCACGACCACGGACTGGCGGCAGGAACAATAGTATCTATTACACCCGTGAAAGTTATATATACAATTTCAAAAAGCTTGTTGGTATGGTCCAGTGTGAGTTTGGCAGTGGAGGCAGGCATTGGGGGTGACAGGTGGCTCCATGTCTATTTGGTAGGCAGGGAGGAAGTTGTATTTATCTCTGAACAGGCCGGGTTTGGTAATGTATCAAGGGCCTTCTTGGTTGTATCCAGTTCTCTAAGTGATTCTGGCCAAGGGATCCTGGGCTAGTATGTTGTTGGCGGTATAGTCTTGTACTTGGGCTTTAGGGGATACTCCATGAAGTGGACAGGACCAAAGGGAGCACCTGGTGGGCAGTGCGTAGCTGGCGGGTTGGCAGTTGTACCAGATGATCTTTGAGTGAACTGGCAGATTACAAGGATAAAATACGGCAAGAATTGGGGAAACCAATATCTCAAAACCTTTATTTAAAAATGACAATGGGGTGTTTGGTCTTGGCCTGGCATGTATTCATCCCTCACTGCCAGGCTTCACTTCTTGGTCAGGTTTTCTGGACTTGGGCGGGTTGGCATTGAGTGTCTCAGATGGCAGTGTGGCGCTCAGCACTGGCGGTCTGCCACTGGCCACTTTGGGGTGAGAAGACTTCAAATCCTTCTGTTTATTGATTCAAATGTTGGGTGCCTCTTTGGGTTCAGTGCCTTCCTCAGGACTTTGGGAGAGTTTGGAATAATTCCCAGAGGGAGATTTGTCTATTTCACCGGGCAAACCGCCAGTGTCAGGCGTTGGCACCTCAGGGGAATTCTCGGTATCTTGCACTGGCGGTTTGCTTGCAGAATCCTGCAGGACAGCTAAGGATTTGGGTCCTGGCGGGCTGATAGCAACTATGAGCCTGGCAGTCTGTGAAGGGTTTTGTCCAGGGTTTGACTCTGGTTCTGTATTTTGAGATTTAGGAGCATCCAAATTGTCATTCCTGACAGTTGCCATCACTGACATAAGGTTCATAGCTAGTGTCAAGCATATGCTTAACCTTCTCCATCATGGCTGACGGGAACAACTCTTGGTGGTACACAGTGTCAAACACATATGAAGTAAGTTCTACTGTTACAAAAGTAACAGTTTTGAGCCCCAGGCGGGAATCAAACCCGCTCCTAGCCACCAGGCAGGGCTAGCAGGCGGGGGAGATTTGCCTGCACCTGGATTTTTGCTTTTCAAAGCAAATCCAGGTGCGGGAACCATTCCTGCCCTGGTGGCAGCTGAGGGGCCCGCTTTGGGTCCCAAAAGCTATGCCCAAGCCTTGGTGGGTTTGGCTGGGCCTGGGAAGGCTATTTTTAGCTGCCCAGTAAACCCAGACCAAGTCCACCCTCCATTAAGTAATTTGGGGTCCCCAATTGGGGACCCCTTTTTTAATCAAGTTCTTTGGGCTCAAGAGAGCCTGTCAAGCCAGTCCAGAAATGATGATCTAATTGGGAAAACCCCCAAAACCCCAGGAGCCAAACCTGCCAAAATCAATGACCAGCCAAGCCAAGATGGACCATCAAGAAGCCAAACAACTGTTCATGAAAACCCCAAAAATAACCATGAAACAGCCAAACAAACAGCAGAACCTGAAATGCCAAGCCTTGCCACACAGATAGCATCAGAAGAATACCCAGAGGCACCTACATGTGAGTAAGTGTCAGGGCCCAAGGGCTTCTGACTCTGAACCATTAAATTGAAGATTGGATGTATTTGATTTATTTATTTCAAGGACTAAAAATGACCACAAATGAAGGGGAGAGAAGTCAGGCTCTTTTTATACCATTTGATCTGATTCCTCCAGATCATTCTCAGAGGTTCTTGGGTCTTCATCTGGGGGCTCATTCTGTGAGTCTGAGACATCAGCTGATTGTATGGCATCATATTCCTTTGAGAATCTTTGAACTTCACGCTTTACTTCTGTTTATTGTCCAGAAATAGTCCAAATCAAAGCTCCTGCTTTGTGGCTTCAATTTGAGCGTAAAAACGTCCAAATCCGATCAGTATCAGCTGAGATACACTAGTATTTGTCCGCACAGCGTTGAACGTTGTCTTTGTAGGCCCAATACCTAATCACATTTCCTTTTTGGGACGTATCAATGAGTTCTCCCGGGCTAAATATTCAAATCAAATTAACTTCTGAAACAGTTCACCTAGAGAGACCATCAAGGGCTCGTTTTGACGGCAAGGATCTGCTCTATCAGCCCAGGTAGTTAAAACGCAATTTTTATAAATAATAATGTCATGGCAGTTCATGACAGTAAGTATATAAATCAGAAGCACTTGAAAAAGTTCTGTATTGTCATCCTTACCAAATAAAGTTGTTATGAACCTTTGGTTCACAAATCTGTTTCCATACCTATTTTTGATACTCTTCCATCTGCATACACCCAAGCACCAGCACTCCTCTACTGGGATAGATAGTCAGACTCCAGTTGATAAAACTGAAGCCTTTGACTATTACCGCCCACCCAACGCTCCATTTGGCTCTGTGCATTTCACTGAGTATCCTGCCAACCCTGACCACAAACCCTGGACATTGGAAGACTTGCAGTGGTACACCCGCCCAAACGCTCCCAAGGAACCCTACCAAATTGTCTGAGACAGCAAAGCAATTACCATCTACCCTTTGTGTAAGGGTTAAATGGTGGGCTGTAAGATGTAACAAAAAACAATGTGGATAAAATAAGCAAATTGTCAGTTACTTCAACAACACTAAACCAAATTGGTAAGATGGGGTTACTAATTTTGCGCCTTTGTGAGTGTAGCAAATGGCAGACATTAAGACTGAAATCAAAAACATTAATTGAAGAGGTAAATCAGAGGACAAAGCCAGGGGGACCAAAGGGTACAAAGCGGGCCAAGGCACAGTTAAGGAATCAGCAACAAACTGGAAGAGGGAAGCCAACATACTGTCAACCACTGGGGCCAAGAGGCCAAGATACTCTAACATTAGGTTTTTTGGAGACTTGTTTTGTTTATTCTTCAGGGAAATATAGCTATCTAGAAACTTGTTTCTAGAGGGGAAATTGGGAAGTCTTAAGGGAATTCAGGATGGGTTGGGAGGAGATCCTGCAGCTTCTGATTGGCTGGCAAGAACATTTTCAGCAGTTGGAGGCCCTGCATTAAAATATGAGTCAATGACGTCATAATCTAAAAAATTCTGGCAACCAGCGGTTGAGCGCTACCATCCCTGAATAGTGTATAACACGTAATTTTCTTGTCATAATTATTTGGGGAAAAATAAGGCAGGTCCAGATTATCAAGGGCTAATTTGGCAACCCCAGCTTTGACCCATTTTTTGTCTATGACAGCATTTAAGTTGTCAATCTCTTTCAGGGGTTTGGCTGTGGTTCTTTGCTGATTTTGGGTTTTACGAGGGTGTACTATCCCTTCCATTTGGTTTTCTACTGTAACACTTTGATCTTCAACGGGAAGTACAACAATCCTGCCACCTACTTGGTCCCCATGGAACCGCCCCTGACACCCAAACCAACCATCTCAATCCCCCCACTTCTGATGCCTCTGGCCAGAGTAGTCAATTCCTGGGAGTGCTTTACCTTGCGCTCACAGGATTGATTGACTCTGCCTTGCCAGCAGCTGGACCTTGGGCTGTGGCTGGGAAGGCCCTATCCTATCTGGTAAAGTTAGATCCCATCATCTGGTGGGCCATGCCAGTACCTACTTTGACTCCTTACTCACCTGCTTGAGCCCCACGGTACTCCTGGTATCCTGACATCTACCTCATTGTTTCTAACTGTTTTGGTAGTGGTGACCTTGGTGGGCTTCCGGGTCAGCTTGAGGACCCAAGGGTTGATGCTCTGCACCCTAGCAGCTTGTGCTCCTTAAACCAGCTGTATCAATGCAGCATCACTATTGAACTCTCCTCTCTCATCTCCCTCCTGAGTAGGCACTTGGGTACTGTAAATTCAGAACCTGAACGTAAAAATGTGGGATTGTCAAATCCTTGGTCCAAATTTTGAATCACTTTTGCGGGCAACTCAGCTGAGTGAAAATTAAAATATTTAATAAAATCAACCATTTATTTTGATTTTTTTTGGTTTATTTAAATTGGCAAATTTCAAATCTCTTGAGCAGATAACTCAACTAACAAAAGACAAAACTCAGCAAACAAATGCAGGATACATGAATCAGAAATGTGGGATTCTAATGTACAATTTGAGATTTCCTGTATTTCAATCAAATCATGTACATCATGCAAAAATTAACAAATCTGAAATTGCGGGATTGTCAAATCCAAGAACCAAATTTCAAATCATTATTGCGAGGAATTTGAAATAAATATAATTTATTGGTGTCTCAAAAAGGATGCTAAAGGATATAGGGTGGATTTGTGCTAATTCTTTTAGGAATCATAGGCATTCTCAAAAATCACCCTATTCCATTTTAGGACGGCTAAAATTTAGATGCTTGATTACAGTAGATTTCAGAAGACGCTAATAATAAAGTAGAATTATATATTACAATATATAACTCTACTTTATTATTAGCGTCTTCTGAAATCTACTGTAATCAAGTATTCTTAGTAGCAATACATGAATTCATAGTTAGTAAACTAATGGTTTATCTTTCCCCCCTCTCCTTCTTCCTTGAACTTTTAAAAAAGTTCAAGGAAGAAGGAGAGTAGCTCATAAATCATTATATGGTTTTATAGCCGCTATTTTAGTGATTTAAAGTGCAGAATATTGCATCATTTCCAGTTTAGATAATGCTTTCATTTCACTTAATTTCATGTCTATGCATGGGTGTTTAGATTGGATTTTTCATTTGATTTTATCCAGAGTGGAGCTTCTTGCTTTGGGTTGATTTGTCCTAGTTACTTACTGTACATTCAATTTGGATTCCAGTTCCCACAATTATTATTTGAGTTTACTAGTGGCATTCAAAAGTGATTTGAAATTTGGTTCTTTGATTTGACAATCCTGCAATTCCAAAAAACATAGCAAACTTAATGGAAATGGTTGATGGATTTGAACGCTTCAAATCTGATTCCAGTTAATTCATTTTGTCCATTGGAAATATGCAGTTTGACTTGAACTTTGCAAAGTGTCTATGAGTTCCCGCATTTTTAAAAATTCAAATAAATACTCAAAAAAATCAATTTAATTAAAAAAAGGCTATCCTGCAAAAGTGATTCAAAATTTGGACCAAGGATTTGACAATCCTGCATTTTTACGTTCAGGTTCTGAATTTACAGTAGCACTAACTCTGTTCTTTAACCCGTGGGGCAACCGCAACCGCAGCGCACAACAGGTGCATTGTTACTCTGTTGTTGTGTTCCTTTCATTTAAAATTTAATAAAATACTAAATAAAACTTAATTAAGTTATACACTGTTTTTTAATTTTTTCTTTTTATCTGAATATGGATATTTAATTAGAGTTTCCCCCACCCAATGTCCCAATTATAGATTTTTATTTCTCAATCAGTTGTTTTTGGGTTTACCACACCCTTTTAGAATACCCAAAATAATTTGACCCATTTTCCCAGATTTTACACCATATTTAAGCACCCAACACAATATTTTTAAAATTTATGTTTCAGATTGTGTGTCTTATTTTAGATATGTTAGTATCATTCTTGATTACAATCCATTGCACACAACAGTTGAGCGGTTTTGTTTACATAGTGAGTTGCTATTATGTTTTGTTTTTGAATTGAGTTTTGACTCACCGCGCTTGGGTGTATTTTGTCACCAATTCACATAGTAAACATATGCACACCAAACATCAACTCACACCATTTTGCTTGTGAATTGGTGTATTTCAGACTGTATTTTGAATAGTCTTGCTTGGTGTGTGAGCAATTTGTTGCTGTGTTGACCCATTTTGTCCATTACCACCAAAAATCCCTGTTAACAGAGTTTATATTTTAACCTGATAGTTGGAATTTGCTTAAATCTGAAATCATCTTGTTTAAATCTGAGGTACTTTTGGTTGTCTTCATAGCTTTTAAACTACTGTATCTCTGAGAAATATGGGCCTCCAGGGTGCATACCCTCATTTTGGTTAAGGAGCAGTCTGGTTCCTCTTAACCCTATACCCAATAAAAAACCTGTTCTCTGCTCCTGGGTGCAGACTTTGTCTTGGATGTATTTGTTAGTTTGGCATCTCACCTACCCAGCCTCCTCCTGGGGCAAGCCTTCCTCACAATCCAGGAAACCTTACCCTCTATGATTAAACTTCAGAATCTCAACCAACCAAGCTTGCTGAGCTTAGCTCTATTAATGCTTCCATGGATAGTGTGTCTCTGACCCCTGTATCTAGTCATCATAAAGCAAAAGAACTCCCCACTACCACCATACACTCTATATGGCTGTTTGTCAGGAGACCATCCTTTTGTAGCTGGCCATCAGAATTGGGATGGGGCAGTGTGTGCCAGGATCACTCATGACATCCAAGCTTGAATCTGGCCAAGTTGGGAACTGTATCAGAAACCACATAATTGTGCAAAGGGGGGATTGAAAAGATCCAAACTGGGGCATGTTTACTTTACCAACCATGCTAAAGGGTTGCATGGATATCATAATTCATGCAACCATAAACCTTCAAGTAATTGATGGAATCCATGTCCAAGAGCGCTTTTTAGAAACCCCTGTAAATGCCAACAACCTTCTTTAAATGTCCAAGACCAGTCAGCACAGCCAATTGAGAGCCAGATCAAGTTAAAGCAAGCCCCCAGTATGATAGCCAGTTGCATGAAACAATGCCATTCATGCAGCTGTAACTTGGTGAACATCTGTTGGATTTGCATGCATGAGACCTCATTTGAAAGGTCCTTGTGTTTCCAACAACTTTTATTAAGTGATAAAACCTGTCAAAAAACTCAATCACTAGCAATTGGAATGTGTATGGAACCTTGTGATTGTTGAGCTGCAAGCTCATTAGTAAGCAGAATCAATTTGTGTACCCCAACCAATCCTATGATTTCAACTCATTTCTATAATTACCTATAAATGGATGTTTATTGACTAGTTGATAGCTTAAGCTACCATTCAAGGTCAGCCCAAACCTTTACTGTTGATTCATTTCATTATAGGGAGTGAACTCTGCTGGGTCTAATGCAGATGGGCTTTACAGTGTGATGATCCATATGAGGAGCTAGTTTACAGGCAATAGCTTGGTATTGGTCAAATAAAGATTGGATGCCTAATGCAGGTAAATGTTGGATGATTTATTGATAGGTCTAGCTTTGATGAGTAGAGAGAAGTGGTATATGCCTTGGGATGCTAGTAAGATGGCCCCTTACCAGTGATGTGAAAGGATGGATAAGTTGGGTCTGTTACTTCTCGTACTTTACAAGCTCTTCTTTGTTCAGTTGCCCTCTCAGATGTGTCATTCCAGCACTCCTCTGGTTGGCATCTTGGCAGTAATCCCATCCAGGATAAGAGCCGTGCTCCATGAGCTCAGTGCCCCTTTTGTACAGATCTTGCATCAGTGGCTAAAGTAAGGCTTCAGATCCAAAAGAATCGGTGTCTCCAATTTTTTCAGACTTGTTTTCAGATATGAGATGGTTGGCTGATTTATTATAAAGCAGCCATTGTTTCAGATCCAAAGCAGCCCTAGCACCAAATAATTTTTTGGGGTTTGGGATGTGATTTCTCATACTTGATCTATTTCTATAGTTCATTTAAGTGTTGTTTCATTCCTTGTTTGACCTTTCACCAGCTAATCAGAAGCTTTCAACCTATTTGTAGTCTGTAACTTGCCTGGCTGATCTTTGCTTAAGTTTGAGTTCATTTTGTTTACAGATGACTTGTCTTTGGTTATCCTCACAGCTGTGAAAAATGTTGTATTATCAGTAGGTTCTTATCTGGACATAAGCAGTATATTCTCTGTACGTGTACGGATACTATGTGAAACAAAGAATATTTTATAATGTATATATATACACTATACTCGAATGTGATATTTGAACCTAGAATAAGTCAAATATTGATCAGTACAAAAAAATTGTTGTTGCCAATTGATTGATCTGGCAACCGAAATTGAATGGATCAACTAATCAAGCATCTATAATAAATGAGTGCAAAGCCCTGGTAAACTAAGCTTGACAGTTTAATGAAGTTTAACAATTGTTGGTAGCTCGTTATAGAAGACTTTACCTTTACATGAACTTGGTAAACTTCTAGCTGCT
Source organism: Entomophthora muscae (assembly GCA_014839935.2). NCBI lineage: Eukaryota > Fungi > Entomophthoromycota > Entomophthoromycetes > Entomophthorales > Entomophthoraceae > Entomophthora > Entomophthora muscae. The sequence goes on along the minus strand of QTSX02001559.1, from coordinate 188,160 downwards.
TCGCCAGTATTGGCATGGAATTAGCTCTTGACGGTCATGATGAAGCTTCGGTATAGAAGTTTTAGCAGATTCCTCATTCATGTTCTTATCTCAGCATTGATAAAAAAGATTGAACCAACTTTATTGGAGAAGCTTGAAGTTTAATTTTAGGTATATCTAGACGGAAACCAACTTTTAATTAGTTGATCACTTTCAACAATCAGCTCAACTTAACTAATGTTACAAGCTGGCGGAAGTAAAGTTTTAACCTTCTATTTTTCATCGGAGGATCCAACCTTTTGAGCCAATGAATATTTGGCCGATTTAAATGGCAGCTCAAGTCCAAGAAAAATAAGTTCCTCTACAACCTATTCTAATTAAAAGCTATCTCCTCACTCAACTTTTTAATAGATCCTACATAGACTTCAGAAATGTCCAACATAAAAGTATCCAACCCCAACAACATCAAAATATATACTGTCTCGGGTCAATCTAACTCGCGGTCTATCCCTGACTGGCTTGCCCGTAGAAATAGAAAGAAGCTTAGAAATGATATTGGTAATATTTTACATTCTCAATATTACCAAATCGAAAAAGTTGCTTACATTTGTTATTTTTAAATAAACAGAGTGGGCCAACCGAGTTGAACTCATTCAAGATTTTGAGTTCCCTGAGGCCTCTATGAGAGTTAGGACAACTAAGGATGGGCGGCATGCTATGGCAACAGGTAATTTTCACTTCATATATTGGGCTTATAACATCAGCTCAAAACAAACTAAGGTTTTACTAGCATAGGCTTTTTTAAAGTTAATCTTTTTACTAGAAACATAGCCTTTTAGCTCTTTTAAAAGGATACTAAAATATAGGAGTTGGTTCTATTAAAATTTAAAAAGCCAAACTTAGATTAATCTTCCGTTTTAAACTGTTTTTCGGAAAGTCTTAAGAAATTAAAACTGCCGATATTTTAAGTGATTTGATTTCTATTTCACGATTTACCAGATAAATTTAAAAATGTGTCTTGACAAATTTTACCAGGGGTGTATAAGCCTCAGATTCGAGTTTATGAATTCTCGGAAATGTCCCTAAAATTCGAACGTCATACTGATGCCGAGAATGTTACTTTTCAGGTAATATTCCAAATAAAAATTACTAAACTAGCTACCAGATTCTATCTGATGACTGGACTAAATCAGTTCATCTTCAAGCCGATCGGACAATTGAGTTCCATTCTCAAAGTGCTATGCATTATAAGACCCGCATACCCAAGGTACCTACTGATTTAGACTTGATTAAAATAATTTAGTTCGGAAGGGATCTGGGGTATCATTATCCCAGCTGTGATCTACTTATAGCTGGTGCATCTTCTGAAATCTACCGTTTAAATCTGGAGCAGGGGCGGTTCCTGAACTCTCTCCAGACTTCTGTTTCAGAAGAGGCTGGAATCAACGTCATTGACGTCAACCCAGCCCATCAGCTGTTTGGGTTTGGTAGTGGTGATGGTATTTTAGAATTTTGGGATCCTCGCTGCAGAGCCAGAGTGTCAATGTTAGCCCCTGTTCTTCCCTCCAAATACGGGCTTACGCCCGAAGACTCTTTTGAGATCTCTCAGCTCAAATTCAAGGACGACGGGCTTGGCATGGCAGTTGGGCTTTCAACAGGGCATGTTTTACTCTATGACATGCGCAACCCAACACCATACCTGATCAAGGACCACCAGTATGGCTTACCCATCAAGAGCCTCCAATGGATTCCCGACATTCAAGGTGATACATCCAAGACTAAGATTGCCAGTGTAGACTCTAAAGTAATCAAGCTATGGAATGCCCAAGATGTAAGTATTTTTTAAATGCGCTAATGGTTAGGGAAATCATTACACCTCCATTGAACCCATGAATGATATCAATGACTCCTGGAATGTTCCTGGTACGGGATTAATATTCTGTGCCAACGAGGGAATTCAAATGCAGTCCTACTACATCCCCAGCTTGGGGCCAGCTCCAAGCTGGTGCAGCTTCTTGGACAATCTCACGGTAAACTTTAAAGCGGTTTATCGCTAACAGACACAGGAGGAGATGGAAGAAAAGCCGCAGCAGACTGTATACGACGATTATAAATTCATCACCCGCAAGGAATTATCAAGGTAATGCAGTTTCGGTTCTTTTCTCACTTTCAGTCTCGGTCTGGACAATCTCATTGGTTCCAATGTTTTGCGAGCCTATATGCATGGTTTCTTGATGGACCTGCGTCTTTATGAACAGGTAATCTTTCTTTTGCTATTGACGCCAACTTCCAGGCTCGGTTGGTCGCCAATCCCTTCGCTTATGAGGAGTATCGTGAACGCAAAATCGCTACCAAGTTGGAAGAGACCCGAGGCAGCCGTATTCGTGCTACAAGCAATCTTCCTAAGGTCAACGCTGGCCTTGCTCAGAAGCTTATTGACGAGTCTGCTACTCGCAAATCAAAGGTATCTTAATATTTTCTACGTTGCTCAAGATTCGCCAGGGAAAACTTCTCCAGGACTCTCGTTTTACCGACCTATTCAACAACCCCGACTTCCAAGTCGACGAAGAAGCTCCCGAGTTCCGTATGCTCAACCCCCCTGTCTGTCAAAGCTCCTGCTGCTCCACGCGAAGCATCGCCCAAACCAGCTGATGAAGAGAGTGAACCCGAAGGCAAAGGCAGTGACGAAGACTCCAGTGATGATGATGATCTTTTGGGCTGGAAAGGCAATCACCGTCCAGGTGGTCGTTCAGCAGCCTATCATGCCAAGCGCGGCAGTTCCCAAGACTCTAAAAAGACTGGCTTCTCACGCGGAGGGTCTCGAGGCAGCTCACGTGGGAGCTCTCGGGGAGCATCTCGGGGAAGTTCACGCGGAGGGTCTCGTGGAGCTTCCCGAGGCAGTTCGCATGGAAGTTCTCGAGGTGGATCCCGTGGAGGGCAACGAGGCAATTCAAGAGGTGGATCTCGAGGTAGATTCTGATCTACTCTTACAAACATCTGTCTCCAAATGTCTAGATCCTGTACTACTCATCCACCATTTCTCCCCAACCCTACATTCTTATATAGATTACTTTGGTTATTTTTTAAAACAGTCCAGATACAGCTCAGTGTAGCTTTGCTGGCATCTTAATCGATACAAGACACAAGCACAAAAATGCAGAAGCTAACAAGTTATATCCAGACTTAAAGTTTGCTTTGATTTTACTAAAATGCTGCACAAAATGCATGCTTTGATCTACATCAAAAGATTCAGACATGTACAGTATGCATGATGTTTGGGTATTATTTTTTTGTTCAAAATGAAAATGTTAGTTTCAGTCACCTTGTTAGATATTCTTTGCATTTTATTTAATCATTTGGGTTATATAGTAAAGGGGTGTGAATCAGAAAGGTTGTATTGTTCCTGGTTATGATCTAGGCTTGTATTCCAGAAGGGTCACATGTAGCATCAAGAATCAAGTTATGTCTTGTTAGTCTAGTGTGAATCATGATGCCAAACTTGGATAGCATCTCCATTTGGTTGGGCATCACCACAATATCATTCTTATATATATTCCCTAGCTACACATTATCTGATTACTTCATCTCTTAAGCCTAGGGTTATTGTGATACTTTTTAAACTGGGATTTATGTAAAAAATAATACAATTACTATTCTTATACAATTTAGCTTAATAAAAGTTACTTCATTGTTAGATATAATGGCTAAACAAGGGCCATACTCTGGTATCAGGCTAAAGACCAAAGAGTTCAGGTCAATAGTTTAAAGGTAAAAGCAATGTTTAAAACTTTAACTTTTCCTGTTTAGTGCAGTGCTTTTCCAGATAGTATAGTTACTATTTATTTTTGAAATCTTATGTTCAAAACTATAAAGTAGCCCATGCTACCAGCGATGAAGAGCAACTTTTGGGGAAGCTTCAAATATGGATTTAAGAAGAAGAGAAGTATATTTTATTGGAAATACTTTAGACTTACATAGCTTGTGCTGTGGCAGGGTTTAAGTCGGATCAAATATGGGGGAGGTCATGTGTGAGTTGGATTCAAGTCGCTGGATATCTGGACAAGTCATGTGATATTGGTTTGTTGCCAATTCCAGAATGTTGAACTGAATATTGGATTGGCACCAAACCAGGCGATGACGGGATATTAAGTGTGTTGGCAACAGCCAGAATACCAGTACATCCAGCTCCTCGACACACCCCTCACTTAAGGGGTTACTCTGGTACATCAGGAGGGGGCTTTGTCTTGACAGCTTCTGCCTGATGTTCCTGGAGTTGTTTGCTAGTGGGACTAGCCGAGTTGAGTGTTCCCCTTTGCTGAGGCAAAAGCGGGATCTGTGGTACTTTTTGATGATAGGGTCTTTGGCGCCTTGGAACTTGACTAGGTAGGTGTTTCTGTCTGGTCTGTATTTGACAACCCTTCCCAGTCCTGTGTGTACTGTATCCAGCTTCTTTCTATTTCAAGCAAGGATCCAAACAGGGGAGTTGACTGGGAGTGGTTCCTCTGCAGAGGTCACCTTGTGTGCTTTGAGTCTCTTGTTTTCTGCTATCTTAGCTTTGAGGCGTATGTGTTGTAGCGCTGGGGCCTGTTCCACTGTGAGGGGTTTCCCTGAGGGAACTTCACATATGGTTGGTTATTACGGGTGGATATCTCTGGTTCGCACCAATATGTTAATTCCAACAGTGAGTAGCCTGTCCCTTGGCTGGTGTGTATCCGAGATACTAATAAGGCATGCTTCACATGTAGTGGCCATGTGTCTCTGGCTTTGCCATCCATTATTTTCTCCAGGGTCCTGTTAAGGTTGTCGTTGAGGCGTTCCACTCTGCCGTTGGCCTGTGGCCTGTATGGAGAGGTTGTGGAGTGTTTGATATTCTTTGATTTTAAGTTATCATTCACCACATGTCCTGGAAGTTCTGTGGCTCCATCAGTGATGATGTAGTCTGGGGTTCCATAGTTGGCTATGATTGCCCTATTGATGAAGTGGTTGATTTTTTTCTGCTTTGTGGTCCTTGGTTACCCAGCAGATTGGTCAGCGTGTTGCAAAGTCAATGGCTACAATTAAGAAGTGTTGTTTTGCTTTGGCTTCTGGGAACAGTCCTACTCCGTCCAGGCCCCAAACCTTAAATGGCTCTGGGGCAAGTACTGGGTAACTGCAGGTTGTGGGGCTTTGGTGCTTTAGTATTTTTCACATACTGCACTTCTTTAGGTCGTCAATGATGTCTTGTTTTAGGTTAAGCCACCATACTATTTCCTTTAGGGCAAGGTATAGGTTATTGGCCTTGGTTGTAAGAAAGGGGGCTAAACTAACTAAGTTTGGCTCCCATCCTGGTGAGACAAACCACCAGGATGCCGCCCAGTGAAGTACTGGGATGGCCACTCTTAGGGGGGGACCAAAGGGAGGACACAGGGGACAATTGAAGAAAGTACACATTCAATCCCATTAGCACTAGGCCAGTGAGCAGCCAAGGCATACAAGTGAGAGCAGGGACTGACATCACAGGCGCTTGGGGAGGCACCAAGTCATCACTCTCCAGATTGTGGGAAGGAGACACAGGTACCTCCCCAATTAAGGGAAGGAGTTAAGTGTGATCAGCAGTGTGCAATTCCAAGTTGTTTCAGGTCAAGCTCTTAACTAGAGCCTTCCCAGAGATGAGAAGGCCACTTGGGAGGTGCAGGAGACTAGAGAGATTGTTGCTCATAAGATGAGCCAAAGAGGAGATGTGAACCCATAAGTCAGGGGAAGTAGTCCAAAGAAGCAACAAAAATGGGACTAAGGAAAGCACTACAAATTTAATAACAGGGAAGATCATGATTGCAATCTTCAAGAAATTTAGAATCTAGGAGTGCAATTTATAGGCCTCAAAGTTATAGAATTTACTTAAAATATGATAGCTGTTACAAAAGTAACAGTTTTGAGGCCCTGGGCGGGAATTGAACCCACTCCTAGCCACCAGGCAGGGCTAGCAGGTGGGGGAGATTTGCCCGCACCTGGATTTTTGCTTTTCAAAGCAAATCCAGGTGCGGGAACCATTCCTGCCCTGGTGGCAGCTGAGGGGCCTGCTTTGGGCCCCAAAAGCTATGCCCAAGCCTTGGTGGGTTTGGCTGGGCCTGGGAAGGCTATTTTTAGCTGCCCAGTAAACCCAGACCAAGCCCACCCTCCATTAAGTAATTTGGGGTCCCCAATTGGGGACCCCTTTTTTAATCAAGTTCTTTGGGCTCAAGAGAGCCTGTCAAGCCAGTCCAAAAATGATGATCTAATTGGGAAAACCCCCAAACCCCCAGAAGCCAAACCTGCCAAAATCAATGACCAGCCAAGCCAAGATGGACCATCAAAAAGCCAAACAACTGTTCATGAAAACCCCAAAAATAACCATGAAGCAGCCAACCAAACAGCAGAACCTGAAATGCCAAGCCTTGCCACACAGATAGCACCAGAAGAATGCCCAGAGGTACCTGCATGTGAGTAAGTATATAAATCAGAACCACTTGAAAAAGTTCTGTATTGTCATCCTTACCGGATAAAGTTGTTATGAACCTTTGGTTCACCAATCCGCGTCACATACCTATTTTGATACTCTTTCATCTGCATACACCCAAGCGTCAGTACCCATCCACTGTGATAGATAGTCTGACTCCAGTTGATAAAACCAAAGCCTTTGACTACTACCGCCCACCCAACGCTCCATTTGGCCCTGTGCATTTCACTGAGTATCCCACCAATCCTGACCACAAACCCTGGACACTGGAAGACTTGCAGTGGTACACCCGCCCAAACGCTCCCAAGGAACCCTACCAAATTTTCTGAGACAGCAAAGCAATCACCATCTACCCTTTGATCTTCAACGGGAAGTACAACAATCCTGCCGCCTACTTGGTCCCCATGGAACCGCTCCCAACACCCAAACCAACCATCTCAACCCCCCCACTTCTGATGCCTCTGGCCAGAGTAGTCAATTCCTGGGAGTGCTTTACCTTGCGCTCATGGGATTGATTGACTCTGCCTTGCCAGCAGCTGGACCTTGGACTGTGGCTGGAAAGGCCCTTTCCTACCTGGTAAAGTTAGGTCCCATCATCTGGTGGGCCATGCCAGTACCTGCTTTGACTCACCTTTCACCTGCTGGAGCTTCACGGTACTCCTGGTATCCTGACAATAGCCACCAGAAAAACCAAGAAGAATTAAGTTAGGAAGCTTATGGAAGACTTGGGGACAGTCCCAATGGCTTGGACGTTGATGTCAGGCACCCACCCACTTGGAAGTAGACTTCCAAGATGATGAATGATGGCAGAGGGATTAATACTAGTTACTAGAGATCTCACAGGAAGAAACACCATTCCAAGGTGGAACAGCTCTCCAAAAAGGCGGTAGCAACTCAAGAGAGGGTTGAAGCAACCTAAGAAGAATTATGCCCCCAAATAGCTAAGGAGGAAGGCAGAAGCCAGCAGACAGAAGACCTTGTGATTGGCAGGCTTCTTTAGAGACTGATAATTCCAAGGCTCTTCCTTTTGGGGTGGATTTTATGACAAGGGTGTTGCCGTGTACCATACTCCTGGAATTACTTGGCACCAGGATTTCCCTAAGTAGTGGGAATCATAAGAGGCACCAGAATTGGTTCTGGTACCTAGCAAAATGCTGGCCTTGACAGCCTGCAACAAGATCATCCAGAAAAGCCGTTTATACCCAAGGAACTCCAAAATGGAAGTATTGGACAGTCTCATGGTTTAGCTGGGAAGGTTTAAGTCAAGATTAAAAGGTAAATTACTTGGATGAATGTAAGACTTTATTTATTGAACAAATCTTCAAGTATAACTTACCAGCCTTATATAGCATGGCATCAAGAAATAGTTTGGGGAAAATATAAAGGAGATCAGGAAATCAGGAGATGCAGCAGGAGAATCTGGAGAAACTTGAACTTAAAACTGGAGCTCTAAATTAAAGTATTCATGATTATGTTCTTAACCACAGAACTCAACCTGCCCCAGGCTATTTGTCCTCCACCCAGGGCAAAGACTGGAGGATTATCCTATCCTCCCCACAAGAAGCTGGGGACTTGAAACAAGGACTAACAACAGAACCAGTGGCCAACAGAACAGAAATTGGGAAACAAGAGTCTGTAACCTTGCCAACGTCACCAAGAGTGTTTTCAGAGCTGTTTGAAGTTGATTTGTCTTTGAATGATTGGCTGAACCCTAATTCAAAAAATAATCATTGGTTGGGTTTAGATTTATCACTAAAATCACAATTTAGATGACTGTTTAAGTTCAGGGAAGCAGCAGGCTTGATCCCTGTCCCTGAATTAATTTCATAATTAATAACATCTGGAAAAGAACTAATAGTTAATATTGAACAAATACTACCCACTAATTCTTCATTTATAGGAGATTCTAATGGACTAGGATTGAAATAACCTTCTACAATTGGTGCCACAAAATTCTTGTTGACAGGAATATTTACAGGAAGATTCCTGACAGTTGATTGGAGTAAAAGCAGGCTCAGATTGAAGCAAATACAGGAAAATTTTGATATAAAAGTAAGATTTATAAGGATTTTTAACTTGATTTTTAGATTTGAATAGTACTTTTGAAAGCGTAAGTAGATTTAACCAACAACTATGTTCTAACGCTTCTCCTAGGGGTTTCAGGAAGGCAGCTAGGTTCAAACAGGACCAGAATAAGGTAAGGTTTGATAAGAAAAAGACCAACACTTTATTAAAGATTATGAGAAACTCCAGAGCAGAGTTTCAAAAAAATAAAAACAAAGGATTTAGCAACAAGTTCCAAATTTAATATGATTAGAAAATGAACAAGCAGGGGACTGGAAGTCCCCTTGCTATTTTTAAGGGAATGTGTTGCATAAGGTTCATCACATGATCACTAGGCCTGCTCAGATTGGTCAGAGGAGAAATTTTGCAGGCCAAAGCCAGGGGAGCTGGAGAGCTTCATACTAATTTCTGAACTCCCATCTGATTGGCTGACATTGATCTTAGACTTTTGTGAATCAGTTGACTTTGTAGAAATTGATGTGGTATTGCTTGATTGGTTATCTCTGATTAACTTCAAAAGCGGATTACACCATGCCAATAGATAGTCCAAATTAACCTGTTTTTCTTCCCAGGGGAGATCAACAAAGGCCAGATAATCTTCAGGGTAAGCTATTAAAAATCTTTTGTCTAAAGTGTGTGCCAAATCCCCTAAAGAATTAAGTGGCTTGGCTGGCATTTGGAAGCTTTTCTTAGTGCAACAAAGGAAAATAGTGCAATTCAAAGCCAAAGAGGGCAGTGAATTTACAGGTCCCTGCTTGTCTATTCTTGACAATAAAGGTTTAGCCTTAAAGGTTTTAGTTCTTTGGGATCTCTGATTTGGAGCTTTTTATCTAAAAATATTAGTAAAATAGTAGTCTCACTTACCCCAGTTGTATCTTCCTGGTTTCTGAAAGCTTCTCCTGCATTCCTAGATTTAACTTTAGCATCAAGTAGTGATATTTACCTGTTTTTGCTTTTGAAAGCAAACTTTAATTTGAATTTTAAGTTAGAATTCAATATAGTTTCTTACTTTAATCTTGAAATTTATCTGTTTTTGCTTAAATCTGACCTCAAACTTGAAGTTCTTGGCGTTAAAGTCATCTCCTGGTCTCCAAGCTCTCCTAAAGAAGTTTAAAATTTCATGGCCCTAAAATACTTTTGATACCTCTAGATTACCTGTTCCTAATTTCTTGACTCATCCCACATGCAATAAGGTTCCCAATATTTTTTGGGAAGCTCAAAAATGTTATTCCCGGCCATTAAATTTGTGGTTTTTACCCTAGCTCCTGCCCTGTTTTTAACATGGTCTACTTCTAATGATATCTGGGGGTGATTATCTTCCTCTGCCTACTTGATGAGAAAAATCCCACTCAGCTCCTGAATCTCCTCAATTATCTTCCTGGTAAGGCTCACAATCTTCTTTCCATTGGAGAAAACCTTTTCAGGAGTCTCACTTCAGATGATGTGGAGATTGCTCTGCCCAACTCTGTCCCTGAAAGCTACCTTGTTAAGGAGAATCTTGTTAGGGTCAAATGAAGGGTAGCACTATTCAAGGAGATACAATGAGGATATAGAAGACAAATTGGGAGCTGCTTTAAAAGCAATAGGCCAAAGAAAGATTGGGGCACAAGCATTTGAGATCCTCTTGAAGTGTAACAGAAGAGTGAGGTCAAAATTGAAGCCAAGAAAATCATTCTAAGGGGAAAATCAGAATAATAATTTGAAGTGGAGGAAGTATAAAGAGCAGGCCAAGAGACAGCCAAAGAGCCTGCTGCTAGCTGGACAGCAGCAGTAGCAAAATTATTAAATAGGAGGGCCAGAGGGCCCAAGTGTTCAAGCATTTTTAAAAAACTTCCTTTATTTCCCAGTGTCGTGTTCTGAGGTGCGGCACAGACACACAACAGTAAATCCTAACCTTAGGATTGGATTTGTACTAAGTCTTTGTTAGATGACAGGGAAGGCTATATGTTTACCTTGCGGCCCTGGAAGAATAATGTCTACTAGTTATGGCTAGAGAGAGGCGCAGAAGTACAGAAGACACAAAGACAAAATGTGAATAGAACTTAATTTTTATTGGTGAATGTGAAATAGAATATAGAGTGGTTAGGAATACCACAAAACACTACCAGGACGGTAGGATCACTTGCCACCAGCATTAGTGGGGCAAGTGAGATGCGCAGAGTCAAGAAACCAAACAATTGTACTTACTGATTCAGTCATCAACTCATTTTGAGTAGCAAAAGCAAGAGATTTGTCTTTGAAATGGCCCACCAAAGGTGAAATCAATACATGGTGAATAGCGGCATTCATGACATTGCTCTCCCCTAGATTGGCCTTAGGGGGGTGGTATTTACAAAGGAACTTTGCGTGCCCTTGAGCAAAAGGACGGCCACCAGAGAGGAGCTTTACAGTGTATTTGGACCCTTGTTTAAAAGTCACTTCTAAAGGGCCAATCCACAGAGAGTCTAACTTATGTGTGCGGCCACCTACTCTGTGTTGGTAGTAAAGGACATGGTTGCCAACATTGAACTCAGGCAGGGGGGAGCATCCAGCATTGTTGGGAGAGAGCTCAAGCATCTTAGTCTTATATGCAGAAGTGTAGGCAGTTGCCTGTATATCAATTATGCGGTTGACTAGATCCTTGATGTGGTTGTCAGGATTCATGGCCTTATCAGAGGTAAGCAGGGGGGCCCAAGAGCAATGGGGTAGTAGCCTCTTGCCCATACAGCATAGAAAAAGGGGAGTACCCAGTGACACAATGTTTGCTAAGGCAGTAGGCAAAAAGAGCAGCAGGTAAGTATAGGTCCCAGTTGGCAGCGTCAGAGTAGGTGAGCTTTCTCATGATAGAGACCAGTGTTGATATTGCACACTCAACTTCCCCATTGGTAGAAGGATTGTAGGGAGCAGAGAAGGACTGGTGGGATCCCAAAGCTTCTACAACAGAGGTTACCAGCTTGGCATTGAAGTTAGTCCCATTATTGGAGAGCAACACTTGAGGACAGATATGGCGGTAGAAAACATCTTGTAACAGGAAGGTAGCAGTTGTCTTAGTTGTGATGTCTTTTGTAGGGCGTGCCTCTACCCACTTGCTGAAGTGATCAACAGCAATCAGAATAAAGCAACACCCAGAACGTGAGCGGGGGAGAGGACCTACCATGTCAATGCTGACAGTATGAAAGGCACGTTGTGGGGGGATTAATTTGAACTTGTGGGCAGCAGCTCAAGGCCTCTGCAGCTGGCAGTTGTGGCAAATAGCTATGCCGTCTGGGATCAGCAGGCAAAGGTTCTACCAGAAGTAATTATTTTGAAGCCAGTCAAAGGTCTTGGCAATGCCTCCATGCCCAGTTTCTTTATGGGCTTGTGACACCAACGAGAGGCAAAGACTGGGCTGTACATAAGGCAGATACTGGTCTTGTACCTTCTTGAAGAGCTGATTGTTGCGTATGAGGGTATCTTTGGATAGCTTGGACAGGGCCAGTTGTACCTCTTCTGTCTCACTTTCCCAAGAAGAAGGGTACCCAATTAGTTTGTATAACTGATTGGCCTCCGCAGGATGCAAAGCAAAGATGGGCATTTGGGATAAACCATCAGCGTTCTGATGTTGAATTCCAGGGAGATGAAGCACAGTGAAGTTGTAGCTTTGAAGTCGTAGGGCCCATCTAGCCAGGCGCCCTTCTGGCTCCTTAAGCTGTTATAACCACTTAATCAAAGCGTGATCAGTGACAACTGTGAAGTGGGTACCATATACATAGTTACAAAACTGCTTGACTGCATGCAACATGGCGAGACACTCTTTTTCTGTGACACTATAGTTCTTCTCATGCTTGTTTAGCACACAGAAGTGTAAGACACAGGATGGTCTACACCCTTGTCATCTAGTTGGGCCAGAATGGCTCCAATGGCTAGATCACTAGTGTTGGTGTACAGGATGAACTCCTTATCATTGTCAGGATACACTAGGATTGGTGTCTCTTTGAGTTTTTGCTTAAGGGTCTCAAAGGCTTGCTGCTGACTGGCGGTTCATTCAAAAGGGACATTACGTAACAGCTGGACTAGAGGTTCACTAGTATTGGCAAAGTCAGGGATAAACTTTCTATAGTAGCCCATCATTCCTAGAAAGACTTGTACCTCTTGCAGGTTGGTGGGCGGAAGCATTTTGTTGATGGCTTCAACCTTCTTAGTCATGGGGCAAATCCCTGTCTGGGTTACTTCATGACCCAAGAATTCAAGACGCTCTTTGAAGAAAGCACACTCAGAAGGTTTTAGTTTGAGGCCAGCTTCTTGAATCTTTATGAACACCTCTTTGAGATGAGCCAAGTGATTGGTGAAGGTAGCGCTGAAAACTGTTATATTGCCCAAGTATACTAGGACACATGACAGCTTCAAGTCTCAGAGGATGGAGTCCATGGCCTTTTGGAAGGTGGCCAGGGCATTGCAGAGTCCCTGTGGCATGCAAGTAGGCTCAAAAAGCCCTTCAGAGGTAATGAGCACGGCTTTTTGACAATCCTTGGGCAATAGTTCAACTTGCCAGTATCCAGATGCTAGATACATTGCAGAGAAGAACTTGTGGCCTCCAAGACGTTGGAGGGCATCATCAATACGCAGCAAGGGGTATGAGTCCTTCTTGGTCAAAGAGTTCAATTGGCAATAGTCCATCACAATACAATGTCCCCCATCCTTCTTCTTTAAGATGAGTAGTGGGGATGCCCAAGGACTTTGGGAAGGAGCCAGCAGTCCAGCGTCTAACAGTTGTTTGAGCTCTTTAGATACCTGGGTGTCTTCTACACAGCTGCGGCAATATGGTTTAGCACGGAAGGGAGGAGCGTTGCCAGTGTCTATCTGATGGATAACACCTTTGGCTAACCCATAATTGGTACTGTCCTTAGCAAAGATGTCGGAAAATTGGTCTAGCAAGTCTACTACCTCTTTCTTCTGAACCAGAGACAATTGTGGAAAGTCTTGCGCAGTGAACAAGGATAAGACTTGGGGCTCATCCTCAGGTAGGTTAAAATCTTGAAACGTGCCCAAGGGATGAAGAGACGGGACATCAGGAGCGCTCAGCAACTTGCCATATCTGACAACCTGCCCCCTAGACACGGTCATGGGGAGTGCAGTCAGGTTGGCTACCAACAACTGAACAGGGTCCTTATGAGAGACGTCTAGGATCCCTGGACAGAGATGTGGGTTTGTTGCGTCCTAATAAGGGGGAAGAGTACAACTCCAAGAAGGTTTGTTCAGGTAGTTCATATGATATCTGGGAGTCCAGGATGACCTGGGAGCCAGGTGGGATGGTGACAGCAAACGTGGCTAAGAGAGGGATCCCTTCAGACGCAGGACAAGCCATGGGTGGAATTTTCATGTTTGAGGAGTGGGTGCAATATTTGAGGTTGAAAACCCCAGTGGGATACTCCAAGGCACATGTCTTGAGCCGTTTCCCGGGAACTTTAACTTGCTCTTCAAAGATCAGAGGGACTTCATACCCCAGAATAGAGAGGTAACCATCTTTTAAGTTGATTATCCCATTATATTCCCTAAGGAACTGGGTGCCAACTAAGAGATTGTAACTCTCATTTTCCAAGACAACTGCTGGCACAGCTAGAAGAAGTTTGCCAAACCGCATGGGTAGAGAAGAGTATGCCCCTATGGCGTGGGTCATAGACAGTCCAGCTGTGCCATATGACTAGTGATAATTAAGGTCAGGGGAAAGTTTGAGCTTTTTCACAAGCTTGGAGGAGAGAACTTTGACTGGCAAGCCAGTGTCTAGAACAGCCTTGATCTTCACTTTTTGAATGGATATCTCTACTTGAGTGGTAGTGCAACCAAAGGGTGGAAGGACAGCCAAGATATCTTGAGCCTCCGCTAGTTCCTTATCCCACTTCTTGATCATGCATCTTAATCCTGGGAACTCCTTATAAACAGTCTGGAGAGGGAGCAAAACAGATACATTCTTGAAGACAGCGTCAGCAACCTTGGCAGCTTCTTCTGACAACTCCACCAGCACGGGGGACCTCTTATCCTGAGTGAGGTAAGGGCAAGATACAATTTCTTTGGCTTCAGGCAAAGGCTTAGCGGTAGTTGTAGTCTTTCCTGAGCGCAACTTATAGGGGACTGTAATGGTTTTAGGAACAGCCAGGACAGAGTACCCATATGCATTGGCATTGTCAGTATCAGAGTCATCCAGGTCAGAGTTGTCAGAGATATTGTGGAACAAGAGGAGGATAAGAGGAGCTTCATTATCAGCTGGCTCAGAGTCAGCTATAGAGGGAGGGATTGAAAGAGACTGGGAAGAATTGTCAACCAAGAGCGTCTCTGCCTCTAGGTTGACTGTTCTTTTCCTGCCTGTTCCTTTGGATCAGCTCCTTTAACCCGCAGATTGGTGCAGACTAAAGAATGATGACCTATCTGACCACAGTTGTGGCAACCTTGACGTCAAGGAGTGTTTTGCAAGTTCATGGTAAGAATGCAAGGACCACATAAAGATGAACCAGAGTTAGTAGTAGATTGAACTTCCCTAACAACTGCTCCAGAGTGGGTAAGGTGTATATCCTGCAACAACGTCTTTATGCTCTTCATGGAGGAAAGCATAGCCTTATGGGCTTTGAAGTGAAGGCACAGAAGTTGGTTAACCTTGAGGGCTTGAGCGCAAGCCATGTAGGCTTCATGGGCTGTCAACTGTCTGCTTGTGATCAGTTGCTGTCCTTCCATGTAGAATCTGTCTGCAAACTTGGCTAGTGTCTCTTTAGGCTTGAAAGCAATATGCATGAAGGCGTCTTTCTTTACTTCCAGGCTAAGGTCACCACCAAACTTGTCAATCAGAAGATGCTTCATGTCTTCCCACGTCTCAATGGTGGGTAGTTCAGGCACCACCACCTCCTGGGAAGTTGGATGTAGAAAGGTCAGAATATGTTCTTTCTTAACTTTGTCTGAAGCTTGTCTCATGGCAGTTTTGTAGATAGTTAGGAAAGCTGCAATGGTCAAAGTCTTGGGGTCAAAGACTTGCTTAAAGGTAGGCTTGAATTGTGCTTCAGGAGTTGGGCCACCATTGTTGCTATTGAGTACGTTTATATGCAGGGAAAACTCTGCTTTGGATTCAGAGGGGGGCTGTCTAGCCCATAGCTGACAAACACTCTCTTCAAGGGTAGTCAGGGTCCCAACAGCGCGGGCACCCGTATCAAAAGCTTGAGTGGACTGTTGTGCAGTAGTATCCAAGCGTTGACCTTGGGTGGTCACTATTGTGGAGAGTTCAGCCAGTCAAGAAGTAAGGGATGGCCCTACTGAGAGGCAAGGGGCAAACCTATCATTCACAGAGTCAATCATGTCATTTATCTCTTGTATGTCTCTATCCAGTTCAGTATGGTCCCGCTTCAATTGATCCACCTTGTTAGCTAGGGCAATTAGTTCTCTAGCACATTGAATTTGAGGAGCTCCTGGTAGGCCAGGGCAGCAACCATCTTCATTGACAACCCCAACTGGACTAGCATCAGTTGCCATCATTTCACGTAGGGCGACAAGTTCTTGCTATAGTTCTGCAACTTGAGCAGTCAATTCAAGCACCTGGGGGTCAGGTTGAGAAGCCTCAGCAGGACGTCCTTGACTACAAGTAGTTGTATGTAGCTCTCAAATAGCATCCCATATTCTCTGCTCTCAATCTACCAAGTCATCAGAAGGGGGAGAGGGTGGAACATCTGGCTTGGGCGTAGCTAATTCATTCACTTGACTCTGGAGTTTGGCTATAGCAGCAGCAGAGGCAGCTCTTTCTTGATCAAACGCTGCACTGAGTTCATTAAGGCCAGTAACAGCAAAGTATGCTACCTGCTGTAGTTGCTCAAAGGAATACGTGCTGAATGCATTGAGCTGTTGCACGAGCCATTTGAAGTCAGTGAGATAAGCGTTTAAGGTGGAATCTACCTGGGTTTGCCAGGGTTGGTTCTAGCTGGTGAAACTTGTGTAGACTCTCTCTCATGTATTTGGGGATGGACTGGTGCATTTTTTTGATAGAATTAACCAAACAGGTCTGGGAGGTGACAGAGTAGCGCTAATTGTCAAATACCAAGGAAAACAGGGAATGAATCCACTGTTGGTAGGCAGCAAAATGGTCCCAGTGATGAGTAACTGCTGCTTGTAGAGACAAGATTTCTTGGACATGGAGCCCCAACACCATTTGATGGTGGGCCAAGGCAGACTGCACAAAGGACAATAGTAAGTGTTCAGCAGAGCCAGCTGCTGAGAGGAGATGTTGTGGAAATTGAGGAGCCACAATTAATTTGTAGTATTCAGCCCGACTGAACTGCAACTGAAGGCAAGGGATGGCTTCTTCACGGGCTATCCCAAGGGCTACCAACATGACTTGCTCCAAGTCAGGGGTACCCATGGGGTAAGCAACTAGGCGGGGACCATTCCCAAGGTTCAGTATAGTGGGGATAATAGGCGGGTTGGTAATATCTTCCTCAATAGGAGGACTGGTAATTTCAGGTGAAGTTGACTCTTGTATAGGCAGAGGCAAAGGACCTGAAAACGTGGATGCAAAGGGGACAACCAAGGGGCTTACAGCCCCTGTAGTGAGCACCATTTTTGTCATTTTATGAGGCGCAGCACAGACACACAACGGGAAATCCTAACCTTAGTATTGGAATTGTACTAAGTCTTGGTTAGATCACAGGGAAGGCTATGTGTTTACCTTGCGGCCCTGGATGAATAATCTCTGCTAGGCGTGGCTAGAGAGAGGCGCGGAAGTACAGAAGACACAAAGACAAAAATGTGAATAGAACTTAATTTTATTGGTAAATTAGGAAATGGATTATATAGTGGTTAGGAATACCACAAAACACTATCAGGACGGTAGGATCACTTGCCACTAGCATTAGTGGGGCAAGTGAGATGCGCAAAGTCAAGAAACCAAACAATTGTACTTCCTGATTCAGTCATTAACTCATTTCAAGAGGCAAAAGCAAAAGCAAGAGATTTGTCTTCAAAATGGCCCACCAAAGGCAAAATCAATACATGGTGAATAGCAGTATTAACAACACCCAGTGTGATTAAAGTATCTAGAACAAGTTTATAGTGTGGGGTTTGGGATAGTTTTAGGAGAATTCAGGTTGGGGGAGATAGAGGGTTGGTATTTTCTGATTGGTTGACGCAAATATTTTCTTCAGTTAATGGTTCAATGGTGGGATTCAAATGCATGGCATCATAATCCAAACAAATTGGCACCCAATGGGTTGAGCACCATATTCTTGTGGCAATAAATAATGTGTAAACAATTTATTGTAGTTAGCTGGCAAAAAGGGGGAAAGGTCCAGAATTTTGAGGAGAACTTGAGCAACTCCAGCTCAAACCCATTTTTTGTCTATGACAACATTTAAATTGTATAACATCTTCAAGGGTTTGTCAGCTTTTTGGCATTGGTTTTTAGTCTTGTGAGGCCATGTTGTTCCCATCATTTGGTGTTCTACTGTAACAAATCTGGTGTCAATACCCATAGGGGTGAAATTGTGAGAGAGGGGGGCTAAACTAACTAAGTTTGGCTCCCATCCCAGCAAAACAAACCACCAGGATGCCAACCAGTGGAGAACTGGGATGGCCGCTCTAAGAGGGGACCAGAGGGAGTGCACTGGGGATAGTTTAGTGAAATAGTAGTTCAATCCCATCAACACAAGACCAGTGATCAACCATGGAGTGCAGGAGGGGGTGAGAGGGAGCACCTAAGAGTTTCAAGGGGGACCAGGTCACTCTCTTCCCGGCTGGGGAGGGGAGGCATTGGTATTCTCTCTCCCTCAGAGGAGGGTGATGCATAACCAACTGTGTCCAGATCCAGGTTTTTGCACATCAAACTCTTCACCACGGCCTCTCCAGAGAGGAGGAGGTTACTGGGAAAATTCAGAAGACTAGATGGGTTGTCCCCCACAAGCCAAGCAGAAGAAGTGATTTTTGACCACAAGTCAGGCGAGGTTGACCAAAGGAGCAATAAAAATGGGGCCAAAGAAAAAGCAACAAATTTGAGGACAGGGAGTATCATAGTTGCAATCTCCTTGAAATTTGGAAAATATTGGTGTAGTTTTTAACTGTCAAGCAATAAGAAAAATTACCACAAGAGTAGCCACAAGGAAAAGACAAAAGAAAACAGTAAGACAGGCGTGGGGAGCTTGGACGTTGTTGTGGGGACCTTGAATCTCACAGTTAAACAAAAGCGGGTTCAAAAACTGAAAATTTAAGTAAAAAACAAGATAGTAATAGAAATTATAATGAATTTTAAATAAGAATTTGAGTTCATAAAGCAGGTTTTGAAGGCAAAAGCAAGAGGAGGTGACAACTATACACTAGAGTCTGCTTAGAAGAGCACAGGGAAGTTTCCGGGTTCAAAGCTGGGACGCACAAGGTGAGCGTAAAGGAAAATAATAACACTTTAATTCTTAGATAATATGAACTGGAAACAGAGCTTCCAGAAAACAAAGATATAAGAAAATTAAGATATGCAACAAATTCCAAAAATGTTTTAATATATTTGAGAATAGACAAGCAGGGAACTGAAAGTCCCCTTGCTGTATAAAAGACAGTGAGTTGAGGGGATGGAATCACATGACAGCAGGGATTGGATTTGATTGGGTGGGAGATAAAATTTTCAGGTCAGGACCAGGAGAACTGGAGAGTTTCAAGTTAATTTCCACGACTTTACCTGATTGGTTAGAGGGCATCTCAACCATTTCAGATTCAATTGATTTTGTGGTTATTAGTGTGGCGTCTTTTGATTGGGTATTTCTAATTGTTTTTAAGAGGAGTTGACACCAGGCCAGTAAATAGTCCAAATCAATTAGTGTTTCTTCCCAGGAGGGAACCACCAAAGCCAGGGGGTCTGCAGGGTAGGCCATGACAAACCTCTTGTCAACAGTATGAGCTAAATTGCCTAGAGAGTTGAGTGGCTGGGCTGCAATTTTTGGCCCTTTTTTGGTGTAGCGGGGGAAAACAGTTCAATCCAAAGCCAAAGGTGGCAGTGGATTTACAGAAATAGCCTCTTCTTTCCCAAGATCTGCTGGTGCTACAAGGGAATGATCCTGGGTGTAATTCCTGGTTGCTCACTGACATTTTGCTGATAGGACTGAATGCCTACCTCCCTCTGTTGTCCCTTACCTTATCCTTTTGAACCCTTGTTCAAGCGGCCATAACAGTATTGCACTGGGTGACGCCCTGGTGGGTTTTCCCTCCAGGATGCGAGCCAAGCTTATTTATATATTAGCTCTCCTCTCTCACATATACAGACTGATTGGCTATTCCCAGCACTGTAATGTAGACAAACCCCAGCTTACTGAAGTCCTGAGCAGGAAGGTCCTCTGAAAAAGGGGAGTGGTTGGAATCTCCTTCATGGTTGGAGAAATCTGGCCTCTATGATAACCAGGAGGGAGATTCAGGTGGTGAGGATGGTAAAAATTAAAGTCAGGGATGCAAGCAGGCATGACCAGATGAGTTGGAGTAGAACCAGGAAGGTAAGGGAAGGGTAGAAGTATTGTTGTTGTTGCAATGCACTTATAGATTTTAGTAAAATAATTATATTGGAGCAAAAATAGAAAAAAATTGCATCAAATAATGACTTCTTTGGTATAAAAAATTTATTTAGACAATGTCAACAATTAGATAGACTTTCCTCCCTCATTACTTATAATTACTGGGGACATATCATTCTCTAGTGCCACCAGTTGCCTGGTGGCATTGTCTTCAGTGGCATTAGCAATTTTTTTGGGAAACTGTATGTTGAGGCATGAGGAGGGCAGTACATTTGTTGCTTTTAAACTGTGATATGTTTGGCTGTTGTTGTAACTGTGCTGTTTTAGCAGAGTTACAAGAGGAAAGTATTTGGAAACTAGATAATTTTATTTATTGAGAGATAAGTATTATATAGTCATTGTAAATCCTGGATAACAAGAACATGATTGTGTTGATCACTTGGTTGGATGATGGAGGGGGTGACTTGATCCTGATAATGAGTCAAGCGCCAAATCAAGCTATCCACCATAAAGGATCATCATTTTTTCATGTTGTTGGATTTGGAAATTAGAGTCAACTTCCTAGTTTGGCTCCAAGTCACTGGGAAGTTGGGTTGAGGGTCACAAACCTGTTTAATTATAACTTTGCTGGTGGGTTGGGTCTGCTGTTTTGACACTGTTGTCTTCCAAGGTGCCACAGCTATTTATAGAACTTGCAAGGAATCAATTGCTTGTATAACCTACTTTTTCCAATATATTTGGGACCCAATTTTGCTTATGGCATTGATCTTAGGGTTTTTCAGCATGTGGGCCTTGAAAATCTCTGGCCATTTGAGGTTGCTAAAGAGGTTTTCCTTCTGGGTGTACGTTGGGTAAATGCTTTTATACTTTTTATGGTATTGTAGCAATGTATGCTAACTGGTTATCCTGTGCATCCTAGGCTCTGAAACATAACTTATTCATGTAATTTTTATCTGTCTATATACAGTAGTATAGAAGCTTGTAGTCACTACCATTTATTTCACATTAGGTTTTTAAATTTCTATATTAATTTTTTTAGATATACACTTTAACTTTTAACTGTATATATTAATACATTTAATTTATTTAATAATCTTTATCCAAAAATAGACACCCAGGATATTAAATTTCTATTTTCTTCTCTAGATTGTATATATTAATTAGGCTTAACTTTAAAATTATTATAGAATTATTGATTTGTTTTAGTATTTGATTTTTTTGTTGTCTGTTTCAGTTTCTATGGGTTTTGTTGCTGGATTGAGGTTTTACTTTAGTGAATATGTATTTTTTGTTTTCAAAATCATAGTAAACATAGTAGCTTTGTTTTATGAATGAAATCAATTTGTGCTAGTGATTGTAATATCTGTTGTTGAACCATCATTAGCTTGTTTTCAGTATGCATCTTTTGTTGTGTCTGGACATTTTTGCCAATTAATATACATTTTCCAAAAAAAACTGCTATTTCTAACAAAAAGTTTATTTTTGTTCTGGGTTGAACTGGTTTTGTTTTGGTCTGGAACATTTTTTCTTGACTTAACAGGTTGTGAAACTACTGTATATCTATCTGTTGTGAATCCCACTATTAAGGCATTATCAATTTTGTCTTTTTTAGGGCCCAGAATGCCTTAGACAATCAGCTGGCCTTCCTAGAGGCAAAACCCCCCACGGCTTGGGAACCCCTACCAAGTATCTCTCAGAGCAAGAAAACCCCCTTTTGACTAATAAATGGCCCGGGATTTGAGAGGCACACAAGCCTCCAATCTCTGGCTTTGATTTTATTATCAAATTTGGGCCCCTCATTTATCAGGAAATGGTACATCAGGAGCGCAACCATTTGATTGTGTGATTGGGTGCTCAATTGCTTGCAGGATCTATAAATAACTGTGGCACCTTGGCATGCTGAAGTTCAAGAAAGGTTCATATTATACCAACCAATGAGCACCCACCTCCTGGCCCAAGTACGCAAATTCAAGTGAAAATTTTAAGTTCAACTGAAATTGATGCCATCAGGTCTCTGGTGGCACAAAAGGTCACAAAATTACCAGTAAGTATAAGTAGTGAGGAGGAAAAGCCCTCCACACTGTTGAAATCTTAATAAAGCAAGTTTATGCCCAGCAATCATTATCTTATTGCAGGAATTGTCTATTTTTGCTCAAATTTAATTATTCTCTTTGCATCTATTTGGGAATCCACAACACAATATAAACTTGCCTATCCATATCCTCCTGGTTATACTCCTGCTATCTCAGTCAATCCACCCCGCGCTCTTGACTTGGAGTATTACCAACCCATCACCTGGATCTCCCACCTGCTATGAAGGAGATTCCTGCTGCTCCCCCTTAACCAATGTGTCTCCTGCCCAGGGCTTCAGCAAGTTAGGGTTTGTCTACATCACAGTATTTGGGCTGGCCAACCAGGCCGTGACCCATACTGGGAGTTGGTGTCCCCTAGCTACTGCAGTCAACTACCTGGTACAAATTGTGCCTATTGTGTACATGGCTTTCCAGGCCCAACCTGCCTCCCCTATGGGAGTCCAGCCGGACTCTGGTTGGGCTGTGACACCTTTGATGGTGTGAGGGCCAGCCTGATGGAAACGGGAACAGGGTTTGAACCCCCACACCTGGCTGCCAAGCAAAAGTGAGGGCAGCCGCAAAAGTCTGCTGGGGAATTTGAACCCCTAACCACCCACCAGGGCAGGTGAGGGCTGATTTGAACTGCCCTGGCCTATTTAGGCAGTTCAAATCAACCTGGGAACGGGTCTCGTCCTGGGGCCAGTTTAAATGCTGGCCTGGGGGAGCTTGCGGCTTCCATTGGCATTGGGGCTGGGAGCACCCAATGCCGCCCTGAATCAGATCTGCTTCATAATGAAACCAGCAGATCTGCAAAATTGCTGGTTCCTGCTGCTCCTCCTGTTTTCCCTGCCACCAATTGCACTGAGGTGCTAAGAAATAATGTTGCAGCAACTGAGGTTGCTGGTAAAGCAGCCAATAAATTGGCTGTACACAGCACCTCAGTTAAGCTGCAGGATTCAAATTTACTTGCAGGTTGTGATCAAGTTAAAAATAATCACCAATCAACAAAACCTGATTCAAAACCTGAAGAAATAATTGATACTGCCCCAACCTCTTTCCCCAACCAAGTAAAATCTCCAAAAGATGGAGCCAGCTAATTATCTGCCAGCTGCCAACAGAATTCCCCTGACCTGTTACAGTAGAAACCCAAATGGAAGGAATTGTACGTCCCCATAAGACCCAAAACCAGCAAAGAACCGCTGCCAAACCCTTAAGAGAAATTGACAACTTAAATGCCATAATTGACAAAAAAAATGGGTCAAAGCTGGGGTTGCCCAAATAGCCCTGGAAAATCTGGACCTACTGTATTTTTGTCCAAACAATTATGACAAGAAAATCACCTGTTACACATTGTTTGGAGATGGAAGCGCTTGACCCACTAGTTGCCCAAATTTTTTGAATTATGACGCCATTGACTCAAATTCCAATGCAGGGCCTTCAACTGCTGAAAATATTTGGACCAACCAATTAGAAGCCGCAGAATCCCCTCCCCCCATCCTGAACTGCCTTAAGACTTTCCCCATTCCCCTCTAGAAACTTGTTTCTAGATATCTTACTCACCTTGGAATAAAAAGAAAGTTAACCTCATGTTTGCGTATTTGGGCCTGTTGGCCCCTGTCTTCAACAACTTTGCCAGGGCAATGGTTCAGTTGGCTTTGGACTCCTTTGCTGTCACTTGGCCCGCCTTTTACATCACCTTGACTTCTTGTCACTATTTTAATTTTCCTCTAAAAATGATCTTCTTGACCTCAATTTTTATCTCTATTTTATGTTCCACAGGTCGCGGCTCCAAAATGATCAAGCCCTCCTCTCAATTTGGCTTACTGCTACTCAAACAATTAACTCTGTGTTTATTATATCCACATAATTTTTCTTTGAATAGTACAGCTTCTCATTTAGCACTAAAATGACCAGACCAAGTCACTCAGATCCCAATTGTAAGAAAGGGGGGCTAAACTAACTAAGTTTGGCTCCTATCCCAGAGAAAGGAACCACCAGGATGCCGCCCAGTGGAGTACTGGGATGGCTGCTCAGAGGGGGGACCAAAAAGAAGACGCGGGGGATAGCCGAGGGAAGTACAAATTCAATCCCATCAAGGCTAACCCAGTGAGCAACCAGGGTGTACAAGTGGGAGCAGGATGCCGTTCTACTGAAGCTAGGGGGAGCTGGGTTGTCTTTGTCAGAGCCACAGGCGGAGGAGGCAGGAACCATCCCCAACGCAGGGGCGGACACGGTGTAGTCTATGGTGGAGAACTACAGGTCATCACAAGTCAGACTCTTAACAATTTTCTCACCTGAGACAAGGAGCTCACCAGGGAGGTACAAAAGGCTGGAGGGGTGGTCCCCCACCAGCCGGGCAGAAGAAGATATTTTTGACCACAGGTCTGGTGAGGTCAACCAAAGGAGCAACAGGAACAGAGCCAAGGAAAACACAACAAATTTCAATACAGGGAGTATCATAATTGTAATCTCCTTGGAATTTGGGAAAGAATTAGAAGGTTTCTGTAGAGAAAACACTAGAAAAATGGGTCACAAAGAGGAGCCACAAGCAAAAGACCAAAGGAGGCAGCAGAGCGGGTCCAGATGGCTTGGATGTGGTCTTGGGGTCCTTGTAGCGTGAATTGGGGGCAAAAACGGGTTTGAAATCAAAAAATTTAATAAAAAACCAAAATAACAGTAGAGATTATAATGAAATTTAAATTGAAACTGAAGTTTGAAGTCAATTTTTGAAAGCAAAAGCAACTGTATATGATAACTATACGCTGGAGCCTCTTCAGAAGAGGTCAGAGGAGTCCCTGGGTTCAAAGCTGGGGGGTAAAAGGTAAGAAACACATAAACTACTAACACTTCAATTTTAGATGATAGGAACCAAACTGGGTTCCCCTTCAACCAAAGTACTATGAAATGATACTAAGTGCAAATAAAGTTTACAACTTTTAATGAATTTGACAATTGACAAGCAGGGGACCCAAAGTCCCCTGACTTTGTTAAAAGGCAGTGAGTTGTTGTGAATTTGTCACCTGACTAGTTTGTGCTGCATGTGATTGGCTGGGGGATAAAATTTGCTGGCTAGGAGCAGGGGTGCTGGAGAGTTTCAGAGTAATTTCCACGGATCCACCTGATTGGCTGGAAGACACCTCAACCTGTTCAAGCTCATTTGTATTTCTGGTCCTAAATGTGGCATCATTTGATTGGGCAGTCCTGATTGTCTTTAAGAGAGGACAACACCATACCAACAAATAGTCCAAATTGACCAGAGTTTCTTCCCAGGCCAGGGCAGCCAAAACCGGGGGGTCTGCGGGATATGCCAACACAAATCTTTCATCCACAGTGTGGGCCAAATCTTTGAGTAAATTAAGCGGTTTTGCTGGACTTTGAGCGGTTTTTTTTGTGCAGCAAGGGAAGACAGTTCAATCCAGAGCCAGGGGTGGCAGTGAATTTACACCAATCCTCAATTTCCAAGCTGCTCCCCCTTACTTCCCAGAAGCCAGTAGCCAAGAGTTGGTACATCAAAAGCCCTCAAGGATTAAGAAGTAGTGTATTCCATGGTAGACCAGATGAGTGGTATAAAAACCACTTCCCCACACTTAAATCAAGTGCAGACAACATCAAATAAAGTGAATGAATCTTTCAGTTTTGTTTGCTTTATTAGGATTTTAATTTATACATCACTTGAGCAGAAGTCAAACCAGAAGACTAGAGTACCACCCTAGACCTACACCTATGGACTACCAGCCAGGTCCAGATCCTGGGATGGCTGGCATTCCCTATGACTCCCCTGCTCCCCCTATCCCTCAGCCCTACGGCCATAGTAGAGCTGGGAGGGTCATTCTGACCATCTTCAGTCTGGCTAAAGTTGCCATTCCCAGCCTTGGTGCCTATTGTCCCTTAGCTGCTAGATTGCTTTACCTAATCTGTTATGCTCCATTCCTCTACTGGGCCCTTGTTACACAATATCCGGTTGGATTAAGCTCTCCTTTGGTACCTTGGTACATGACAGCTGCCAGCCATGACAGATGGGATCCCATTTTGAGTGCAAAATCCTTCAGTTCCCTTCCTCTCCTCAAAATGGGTTTCACTCCAAATGGGCAAAGGACTCATTTACAATCTGACTGGTAAACTGATTTTTTCTCAATACACTTATGAGAGTGATCAGTGATCTAACTGTCCTTCTATTGTTTTGTGGTAGACAACCACCCTATAAGAATTTAAATGATTCTGTAAGGGTTAAATTTCAGGCTGTAAGATGCAATGAAAAGCAATGTGGATAAAATAAACAAATTTTCAGTTGCTTCAACAACACTAAACCAAATTGATGAGAGGGGGTTACTAATTTTGCACCTTTTTGAGTATAGCAAGTGGCCAACATTAGGACCAAAATCAAGAATATTAACTGAAGAGGTAAATTGGAGGACAAATCCATAGGAACCAAAAGGTACAAAGCAGGCCAAGGCGCAGTCAAGGAGTCTGCAGCAAACTGGAAGAGGGCGGCCGACATACTGTCAACCACGGGGGTCAAGAGGCCAAGATACTCTAACATGAGGGTTTTTGGAGACTTATTTTTTATTCTTCAGGGAAATAACTCTATCTATAAACAAGTTTCTATAGAGAAATTGATAAAGCTCTAAGTGTGACAGAAATCACTGGATAATATGAAGCTGTTTCTAAGTGATGGGGAATTACCACCAAAATCCACATAGAATTGATGATTAACCACCAACACAGCTTCAGATATATTTTTGTGGAATTTCAAATTGTAACTCCAGGATTAAGTAGAACAATTAGTCCTAACCAAATTAATCCAAGATAAATTACCTGGGAAAGCATCAATGCATCATCAGCGTAAAATTCTGGGCATTGGGAAGTGACACAATTTTCAGTTTCAAGAATGGGGGGAGGAGCTACAAAATTGGCTGGCATGAAATTGACATTTGGCAGCACCAACAAAAAAGTTCCAGATGAAGGGCCCCATCTTCCTGAAATGATTCGGTTCAGAATCAGATTGTACAGGATATACCGCAACAACCCAATCACAGGATGCATTTTTAAAATTTAAAATTAGAACTTGGGATAATTGATTTTTATTGAGTAAATTTAGAAGGACTCAACTCTTAGAGTTAAAACAGGGAAAATTATTCAATATATATCAGAAAAATTGACTAAGCAATACCACCTGAGTCTTGACCTCCTATTCCTTTCACATTGTCAAGTAAGTATCTAGTCCAGGTTGCAAAGAACCCTTGCGTGACCAGTTTCTGACAACCATGCTGATTAAAAAGCTCATATTGGGTGACCCTCATATTACGTCAATTTATCAACGTCAGTTTTAAAGGGGGAGCTGGTTTCAGCTGGCAGACTGGAGCAGCTGTGACCCATTTTCAATTGACTGTTTGGTTTAAATCCGTTAACTCAGTCAATTTTGATACAGGTTTTTTGGCCTTCCGAGCCTTCTTACTTGGACGGACAATACCCAGCATTATGAAACCTACTGTGACATTAAGGGAGTTTAGGATGGAGCAGGAGGGGAATCTGTGACATCTGATTGGCTGGTAAGAATGTTTTCAGCAGTTGGAGGCCCTGCATTAAAATACAAGTCAATGACGTCATAATCCAAAAAATTCTGGCAACCAGCGGTTGAGCGCTGCCGTCCCCAAATAGTGTATAACGCAAAATTTTCTTGTCATAATTATTTGGGGAAAAATAAGGCAGATCCAGATTTTCCAGGGCTATTTGGGCGACCCCAGCTTTGACCCATTTTTTGTCTATGACAGCATTTAAGTCGTCTATTTCTTTCAAGGGTTTGGCTGCGGTTCTTTGCTGGTTTCTGGTTTTACGAGGGTGTACTATCCCTTCCATTTGGTTTTCTACCGTAACAGATTCATCCAATGAAATTAAGTTATATTTAAACTCCTTCTTTGTGTTTATCTTTGTACTTTGGTGCCATTTCCCTAGCCTAGTCTAGGAGAGATTTCTGATAATTATCATTCCTAGGGCCTTAATGTAAATTCCTTATTCATCCCTGAAGACTAACCTCCAGCTTAGTACAAACCCAATCCTACCATTAGAATTTCCTGTTGTGTCCCTTGGCTGTGCCCAAGTACACAACAATATCACTAGAATTTTAATATAAAAAATATAATATATTTATAATAAAGAGTGTGATTTACACAGTAAAATGATAAATGACTTTTATTTATTATTATTATTATTAAATAATATATATTATTAGATTTTTTAGCTCTTTGGGGCAATTTAGTATCTTATAGTATTGTAGGATAATTTTATATTGTGAGTCTTTAGTACAGCAAGTACTGTCGGCTAAAAAAGTGTTAACTCTTAGGTGTTAACTTTACAGAAACCTGAATCAACACTTTAATTGATATTTGACTGCTAGAGTGTTGAAGTCACTACAGTTGCCTGTTATAGCTTCTCCAAGCTCAAATATTGAAGATAGTAGATCTTCTGAAATTTAGAGGGGAGCTGGTTTTTAGCAGAACAGCTAAAATTTGATGGCTACTTATTTGTACCTCCCAATACAAAGAAGGTATTGGTGATATTTTGGCCAGAAACAAGTCCAAAATTTAGCTTTCTTTGTGCTGCCTCCGCCAAATTGGAATAAGTGGTGTGATGCCAGATTCGAATCCACACCAAAAACTGAACATTTCAAATACAATCAAAAAACTTAAAATTAATATGGCTTGTTTTAATTTTTTAAGGGAACACAGGTTTATTAAGGTTCAAAGACAGCGTTTAAAAGGAAAGGCAGTTGTGGGGGGAGGGAAGTGAGGGATACCAGAGGAAGGGGTGGCAGTCTGCAGGCCTTCTGTGTGCCTGTGATATAGTATGGTTTAAACCCCGTTCCTCTGAATTTCAGTCAGCATCTTTTTCATCCAAATATTGAATATTAGAAAATTTATATTCCTGTGATACCATTTGCTATTTGCATAACAGTGTTGTTGTGGTGAACAACAAATATGACATTGGTTTTAATTAATTAACCAAGAGACAAAGCTTTATTTGAGATGATTGGGTATTTAAATGCGAATCTGGGGATTAACGAATTTCGAATATTCAAAGTTCGCTTGCGTTACTACAACAGCATCGATTAGTCAGCAAATGTAGCCAAACAACCCACTAACATTTGTTTGTACAAATTTTAAAATAAAGCAACTGTTAATTGCAGCTAGGGCTCCACGATTATCACTGCATCAAATATAAATACCAAACTAAGTCTCACTTTTTTGAATTAATGCGATTAAAACCATGGCGCTCTGATTGCAGCAAGCAACCCCAATCCTAATTCAAGATAAGACGGAACGTCATCAATCACATATTGGTCGCTTCTCTCCAAGTAGATCTAAGATCTGTCCTGTATCACAATCAAATCATTCTTTTATTTTTTTTAATTTTAAATTGCACATCGATATTCAAAGCCTTAATTTGATACGATGTCCCTCTCTTCTATTCCACCAGTAACTAAATTGTCTTCTCGTGTCATAAGGATCCTTGGTCTTAATCCTGGTTCTTTCACTCTCCAAGGTACATTAAGAATACATTGGTTTAAATTTCTTATTTGAATTCCAGGAACAAATACATATCTAGTTGGTACTGGCAAGCAACGCATGTTAATTGATACTGGAGATGGAAGAGAAGAATATCTCAATTTACTTGCCTCTGTTTTAGAAGAACAAAATGTAGCCATCTATAAGATCCTCATAACACATTGGCATCCAGATCACTCTGGTGGTCTTGACCCCATATTGAAAAAATATCCTCAAAGTTCTATTCAGGTTTTTAAAAAGACATTTCAGTCTCAGGATGAAGAATATTACTGCCACTTGACTGACATAGAGTTTAAAAACTCTGAAGCAAAACCCATCTCAGTGGAGGGTGCTACTGTGATACCTATTTCAACCCCTGGACATACTTCTGACCATTTGTCATTCTATTTTGTTGAAGAGGGTGTGCTTTTTAGTGGTGACTGTATTCTAGGCTTGGGCTCAACCATCTTTGAAGATTTGTCGGTTTATATGGCTAGCCTTAAGAAATTGCTAGCAATGTTTCCTCCTATCAAACATATTTATCCTGGCCATGGCCCTGCAGTTATTGACGGCAAGAGTAAAGTCATCCAGTACATCAAGCATCGACAAGAAAGAGAAGATGCAATTGTCAATATATTGAAATCTGAGCCACCCTCAGAAGTCAAGTCCCCTAAATACTTTAATGATCAACCAGCATACAGCTCTACAGACTTGGTTGGGATTATGTATACCGACTATCCAGACAGTGTTTTAAGGCAAGCCCAACATAGTGTTACCCTTCATCTTAAAAAGCTTCTAGTTGATGAGAAGGTCCGTCAAGTTGAATTACCAGGTATTTGTAAGGAAGCATATTGGCAATGGTGCTTTTAAGAATTTACTACAAAGCTAGTTATTTTATAAGAGAGGGTTTAGGTTGAAATGTTCATTAAAAATAAATGATTCATCATATTCCTACTTTCAAAGTTTATATTGTAAATATGTATGCCTTGGGTATTTTTTCTGGGAGTGAGCTTGATATAGATTTTTGTTTTTTATAATAGGTTTTGAATTCAAGCTTAATATTTATATTCCGAGTTAGTTAAACATTCTCACAAAGCTAAAACAATATTCAAAGGCCCAAAAGATAACTCTATGGCCACCAGGCTAAAGCTGTTGTTTTCACCCTAATTTAAAACTCAAGTGTACAATATCTGCTTTAATACTTGATCATTGATCTGAAATTTCATCTGCCAGAAAAATGAGTATTCAGGAAGACAGCTGAAATCAAACTCATCTTAATGTAAATTAAGTATTAATATATTTTACTTAGAAGATTATAATAAGGAGCACCTCTTGGGGAAATTTCAAATATAGAATTAAGAAAGAAGAGAAGTATATTTTATTGGATAATACTTTAGACTTATATAGACTTGACTGTGGCAGGGATTTAGTTGGACCGAACCTAGGGGTTGGTCATGTGCTAGATGGGTTTGAGCCACTGGATACTTGGACAGTCAGGTGATATTGCTTGGTTACCATTCTCAGTATGTCGAACGGTATATTGGAAGGGGACTAAAAAATGGGCGATGGCTGGATGTTAAGTGGGTTGGCGGTAGCCAGAATGCTTGTTCATCCAGACCCTCGACACCCCCCTTAAGGGGTTAATCTGGTGCATCAGGAGGAGGCTTCCTTTTCACGGCTGCCGCCTGATGCTCTTGAAGCTGTTTACTAGTTGGAACCAGTCTGGTCAAGTGCTCTCCTTTACTGAGGCGGAGACGGGTTCTGTGGTATTTCTTGATAATTGGGTTTTTGGCACTTTGGAATTTTACTAGGTTAGTGTTGTGCTCTGGTCTGTATTTGATGACTCTTCCTGGTCCCCGGTGTACTGAGTCTAGTTCTTTCTGTTGCCAGCTAGAATTCAGACAGGGGAGTTGATGGGAAGTGGTTCCTCTGTGTAGGTTACCTTTTGTGTCTTGAGCCTCTTCATTTCAGCTATTTTAGCTTCAAGGTGAATGTGTTGTAGGTTTGGTGCTTGCTCTACAGTGGGAGGTTTCCCCGGGGATCTTTACATATGGCTGTTTGTTGCAGGTGATTACTTCTGGTTTGTACCTGTAGGTTAACTCAAACGGTGAATAGCCTGTCCCTTGGTTGGTGCAGACTCAGGATACTAGTAATGCATGTTTCACGTATTGTGGCCATGTGTCTTTGACTTTGTGTCACAAGTGACAAACTCTTATCAACTATGCTTATCAAAAAGCCTCAACTACGAAACTCAAACCCTGGCATCTCGCGGGCCGCCAGCCCTCAGGGCCAGCCACCCAGCCGCCCGCAGTTTTTTGGGCTCAAACCAGAACAGGATTTGACTTTGGAAAATCCTTTGAAGCTTGATAAACCAATTTCCCCTACGCCAATACTCCCCACACTAAAGGTTCCTGTTAAAACAACCAATCAACAGGCAGGTCCAGCCACAGATCCCAAAATAACTTGGGCCCACACAGAAGGAGAATCAGAGAATTTTCCCATAGAACACAGGCCACCCAGAGACAACCAATCCCACAACCTGACTAGGGAATTTGAGCATTCTCAGTTCAAACCAGCCAATGAAATAACCTGCACAATTGATGCCACCAAAGACTGGGAAGACCTGGTAATCAGGAAAACCCGGGCTGACAGAATTTGTGAAAGTTTTACCATGACAGATGGGCATACTTATACCCTGGGCCGCCAAGAAGATGCCCATTGCCATTCTTGCAATAAAGTGAAATGAACCTTTGGTTCAACCAGATCATACCATACTTGTTATTAGTTTTACTTTATTTACAGTCTACTTCTTGCGGCTCCACACCCTGTGATCACCTACCCCAAGAAACCGCGGACCAGCCACCCAAACTTTACTGTCCACCAGGAGCTCCCTTTGGCCCAGTACATTTTACTGAGTACCCACCCAGCCCAGCATATTTAGAGTTTACTCTGGAGGAGATCCTAATCCACGACCCTGAAGCTAGAACTAGAGAGACAGAAGCCCTTTACAGAGAAGGCACCAAAATTATCCGGCGCCCTCTGTTATTCTGAGACAAGTATAATTTCCAGCCCGCATATTTGGTTCCAATGACACCGCCCCTCACCCCGCAGCCCGACCGCCCGCAAGAATCTGTTGCCACTGATGAATCCACTTCCACCCAAGTATTTGGGGTAATGTATATCACCCTCACTGGACTGATTGATTTTATGGTTCCTGTAAGCAGACCTTAGGCAGTCCTTGGAAAATTGTTATATTATATTGTAAAGTTAGCCCCAATCCTGTGGTGGGCTCTCCCTGCTGGGCCTGCGGGCTGTCCATCCGCAAGTCCTCAGGAACCCTCCACAGGTTGGATCCCTGACATTATGGCATTCTATCTCAAACACAGTAACCTGGGCCCCAAGATGTTGTTAACTCTTGGGGCATCTTGTATGCTAATTTTATTGATTTCAGCTTACTATGCGTACAAGTTAGCTACCAACCTGATCACCTCAGTGACCCGACACCAAACCAGCCCTTAACAGAAAGACACCCTGCTCGGCAAGGAGAAGACCAAGACTCCAAACTTGCAGGTGCAGAACATCATATTAAACCAGACCACGTCCCAGGTAGACATGCCCCAGATGGGGAAGCTCACCCTAGAAGAAGCCAGAAGAGCAATGCCAGTCCTCCGCCTCCATTTTCAAGCCAACACAAACTCATACTCCAATGACACCAAGAAAGTCCTTGGAGTAGCCTCCATGCTCTCTGTTGATGCCCTGGACTGGTTTGGGAAAGCAACCGCCAAGGATGTCAAGTTCTGCCTAGACTACTCCCAATTTGAGAGCAAACTGATGGCCACAGGCAACAACCAAGACACCCGCCACCACGCCCTGATCAGCTTACTGGACATCCAACAAGGACCACGCTTGCTGCAAGCTTACACCAACAAGTTCCTGAAATTGAAAGCCAGAACCCAACTCAAGGACAAGCTATCAGCCATCCTGTACCGCCGAGGAGCCTGCCCTGCCCTGAAGGAGCTCCTCAAGCACCACCCTCCTACGCTTGGCCTGGATGAATTACTCCTCTTGTGCAGAGGGTTGAGCCTCAACCAAGAAGGCACTCCCTTTTCTGCTCAGCGCGCAAACCAAGCCCCAATACCTGGCAGACCAGGAATGTCTCCCAATGAACTACAGCACCACTACTATGAAGGCTTGTGCTTTTATTGCCACAAACCTGGACACCTCACCAAGGCTTGCCTCAAGAAGAGTAACCCCTCAGTTCCCTTGGCGCAAATAAACACCTCTACTCAATTGCACAAATTTACACAAGTTGAAGTAAGAACATCCACTACATCCCAGACTGTTGGAGCTTTCATTGATACCAGAGCAGAGGAGAGTTTTATCAATGCCACCCTTGCCAAGGACCTTGGACTGGAGGCCATCAGCAAAAGCGTCAAGGTAATCATGGGAAACAGCTCCCACAACTTGGGTTTCAGGTGAACCACCAAATTGCCCCTGAAAATTGGGCAGAAATTGTATCCAGCGTTCCCCATCATCCTGAAAGGGCTTCCTCACCCCCTGATCCTAGGGGACTCCTGGTCCCAGAGACACAGCACTATTCTGAACTTCTGTAATCAAACGGTTGCCTTGAAGGGAGACAATTTGTTTGATGTGGTGCCATTCCAGTTGGGCCCAACCAGTAAGGAATCCAACACACTCCTAACCCTGAGAATGAAACCCAGAGTGGGAAGTCTTCCTGCCCCCTTGGAGAAGTGAAGCCACGTCTTCAGTGAGGAAGCAGCCATCCAGATTCCCAGTCACTCATTCTACGACCACACCATTGACCTGTTACCTGGAACCCAACCACACCACATCCCCATATACAGCTGCAATCACCGCAAACAAGCAGCACTGAAGACATACTTGGAGGACATGAAAAAAGGGTTCATCCGGGTGTCAAAAAGCCCTTGCTCTTTGCCCATGCTGTTTGTAGGGAAGAAAGATGATGGGATGCGTCCCTGCGTAAACTACCAGAAACTGAACAATATCACTGTAAAGAACCGCTACCTCATCCCCAACACTGACAACCTATGTGACGTATTGACAGGAGCCCAGGTATACTCAAAAATTGACCTGAGAGACGCCTTCAACCAGATCAGAATCAAAGAAGGGGACAAATACAAGACAGCCTTCAAAACTAGATATGGGTTGTACAAGTACTTGGTCATGCTGTTTGG
This sequence comes from Entomophthora muscae, assembly GCA_014839935.2. Classification (NCBI taxonomy): domain Eukaryota; kingdom Fungi; phylum Entomophthoromycota; class Entomophthoromycetes; order Entomophthorales; family Entomophthoraceae; genus Entomophthora; species Entomophthora muscae. The sequence goes on along the minus strand of QTSX02001559.1, from coordinate 153,339 downwards.
GTTGTGCAATGCCCCCAGCACTTTCCAAAGGATGATCAACTCTGTCCTTGGCAAGTACCTTGATCAATTATGTGTGGCGTATTTGGATGACATCCTCATATACAGCAAATCACATGAGGAACACATCCAACACCTTGATCAAATACTAGAGAAACCCTTGCAGGCCAACCTACACGCCAGGCTGAAGAAATGCAAGTTCTTTCAATCTGAAGTTGAATTTCTGGGATATGTGGTGAAGACTGGTGGGTTTGCAATGGCACAGGACAAAGTAGAAGCAATAACAGCCTGGCCAGTACCCAAATGCAGAAAAGACGTGAGAAGCTTTTTGGGCCTGGAAAATTATTGCAGGGATTTCATCCAAAATTTTTCTCACATCACCCTGCCCCTGACCCACCTGTGCTCTGACAAGGTCACCTTTGTCTGGACCCCAGAATGCACCACTGCCTTTGAGATCCTGAAGCTTGCCTTCACCTCTTCCCCGGTCCTTGCCATGCCTGACCCTGATAAACCTTTTGTGCTGGAGACAGATGTGTCCAACTTTGCAGTGGGTGGGGTCCTTCTTCAGGAAGGAGGGGATGGTATGCTACATCCTGTAGCATATTACTCCAAGAAGATGTTACCAGCTGAAGGGAACTACCCAATATATGACAAGGAAATGTTAGCTATAATGAAGACATTGAAGCACTGGCGCAGGTATTTGTGCGGTGCAGAACATCTGGTAAAGGTTCTGACATACCACAAGAACTTAGTCTACTTCTTCAAACCACGCCAGCTGAACCAACATCAAGCAAGATGGGCCTTGGAATTAGCCAACTATACCTTGACCATAGACTACAAGCCAGGAAAGGTTAACATAGTACCAGACGCCTTGAGCAGGAGAGCTGACCTGATCCCCTCCTCTACAGAAATCAAGGACTGCAACACCCACACACTATTAGACCCCGCCAGCCTAGGGATACATCTGAAGTACTTAAAGATTGCCGCCAGCAAACCCAATGTGATAAAAGCCCAGAAAAAGGACACCTACTCAACCAAGCTAGTCAAAGCCCTGACAAAGGACCCGGATTGCCATCACTCAAAGAAAGGGTACTCCCTGAAAGGTATTGCCCTGCTGCTCCATAACAGAATCTATGTACCCAAAGACCCAACCCAAACAAATGTATTGATTGACCACCACAATTCAAAGATGGCCAGCTACCCAGGTAGACACAAATCCCTCTCAAGTATAAAGCAGAACTACACATGGCCAGGCATGAACAAAGAAGTAGCTGCCTACATCAACAGCTGTGAAACCTGCGGAAGAACCAGGACACGTTGCATTAAGCTAGAAGAGTTACTGAGACCTCTGGACATCCCTACTGGCCCCTGGAAGTCAGTGTCAATGGACTACATAGTAGAGCTTCCCCCTTCAAAATCCTTTGATGCAATCCTGGTCATGGTCAACTGGTTCACTAAAATGGCCTACTTTGTTCCAACCACTACCCAATGCACGGCAACTGAGACGGCCAGACACTTCCACAATTGCATCTTGACACAACATGGCACCCCAGAAGAAATCATCACCGATAGAGGACCCCAGTTTACCTCCCACTACTGGACCCAAGTGATGAAGGACCTCGGAAAAAAACGTTGCATGTCAAACTCCTACCACCCGCAGACAGATGGACAAACTAAACAGTTCAACTAAATCCTGGAACAATACCTCTGATGCTATGCCAATGCCAACCAGGACAATTGGGTTGAGATGCTTCCCATGGCCCAGTTTGCATACAACAGTAAAGACCACGCCTCCACTGTGATGTCTCTGTTCAAGGCCAATTATGGGTTTGATCCATCATGAGACCCTAGCATTGGCAGTAAGGAACAGAGCACAGCAGGACAAACTTGGATTGAACAAATAAATACTGTCATGAATAACGGCATTCACCATGTTTTGATTTCGCCTTTGGTGGGCCATTTTGAAGACAAATCTCTTGCTTTTGCTTTTGACTCTTGAAATGAACTGGTTTCTACATCAGGAAATATGATTGTTTGGTTTCCTGACTCTGCACAACTCACTTGCCCCACTCATGCTTGTGGCGAGTGATCCTACCGTCCTGGTAGTGTTTTGTGGTATTCCTAACCACTATATATTCCATTTCCTAATTTACCAATAAAATTAAGTTCTATTCACATTTTTGTCTTTGTGTCTTCTGTACTTCTGCGCCTCTCTCTAGCCACGCCTAGCAGAGATTATTCATCCAGGGCCGCAAGGTAAACACAATTGCCTTCCCTGTCATCTAACCAAGACTTAGTACAAATCCAATCCTAAGGTTAGGATTCCCTGTTGTGTGTCTGTGCCGCGCCTCAGAACACAACAAAAATGGTGCTCACTACAGGGGCTGTAAGCCCCTTGGTTATCCCTTTTGCATCTACGTTTTCAGGTCCCTTGCCTCCGCCTATTTGGGAGTCAACCTTGCCTGAAATTACCAGCCCTCCTATTGAGGAAGACATCGCCAACCCGCCTATTGTCCCTACTGTACTGAACCTTGGGAATGGTCCCCGCCTAGTTGCTTACCCTATGGGTACCCCTGACTTGGAACAAGTCATGGCGGTAGCCCTTGGGATAGCTCGGGACAGGGCCATCCCTTGCCTTCAGCTACAGTTTAGCTGTGCCAAATACTATGAGTTAATTGTGGCCCCTCAGTTTCCACAACATCTCCTCTCAGCGGCTGGCTCCGCTGATCACCTGCTGTCATCCTTTGTACAGCCTGCCTTGGCCCACCACCAGATGGTGTTGGGACTCCACGTTCAAGAGATCTTGTCTCTACAAGCAGCTGTTACCCATCATTGGGACCAGTTTGCCGCCTACCAACAATGGATTCATTCCCTGTTCTCCCTGGTATCTGACAATCAGCGTGATTTGGTCACCTCTCAAACACGTTTAGTCAATTCCATTGAGCAAATGCGCCAGTCCATCCCTGAGTACGTTAGGGAGCGGCTACATGAGTTTCACCAGTTAGAACAACCCTGGCAAACTCAAGTAGACTCCACCCTAAACACTTACCTCACCAACTTTGAACGCCTAGTGCAACAGCTCAATGCATTCAGTGCCTATTCCTTTGAGCAATTGCAACAGGTAGCTGACCTTGCCGCCCAAGGTCTAAATGAACTCAGTGCAGAATTTGATCAAGAGAGAGCTACCACTGCTGCTGCTATAGCCAAACTTCAGAGTCAGGTGAATGAGCTGTCTACTCCCAAACCTGATGCCCTGCCTTCTCCTCCTGCTGATGATCTGGTGGACAGAGAGCAGAGGATCTGGGAGGCCATCCGAGAATTACGCGCTTCCACTTGTAGCCAAGGACGTCCTACTGAAATGCCTCAACCTGACCCCCAGGTTCTTGCGCTGACTGCTCAGGTCGCTGAACTACAGCAAGAAGTTGCTGCTTTACGTGAGGTAGTGACGGCCGCTGCTAGCCCACTTGGGGTTAACGAGGAAGATGGATGTTGTCCTGGTTTGGCGGGGGCTCCTTGAATCCACTGCGCTAGGGAGTTGATTGCCCTAGCTAATGAGGTGGACCATTTGAAACGAGATCAGACTGAGTTGGACAGAGACGTACAGGAGATGAGTGAGCTGATAGATTTGGTAAACAACAGATTTGCCCCCTGCCTATCAGTGGGGCCATCCCTTACTTTGCGGCTGGCTGAGCTCTCCACTGTTGTCACTACCCAAGGACAACACCTAGATGTTACTGAACAACAGACCACTCTAGCCAACACTATGGGTGCCAGAACTACCGAGACTCTGACAACCCTTGAAGAAAGTGTTCAACAACTATGGGCTAGACAACCCCCCTCCAAATCTGAAGCTGAGTTCTCCCTGCGCATAAATGTACTCAATAGCAGCAATGGTGGTCCAGCTCCTAAGGCACACTTCAAGCCTACTTTTAAACAAGTCTTTGATCCTAAAACCTCAACTATTGCAGCTTTCTTAACTATTTATGAGACTGCCATGAGACAAGCATCAGATGAGGTTAAGAAGGAACACATTCTAACCTGTCTACACCCAACCTGTCAAGAAGTAGTTGTACCAGAGCTGCCCACCATTGAGACCTGGGAAGACATGAAACAGCTCCTGATTGACAAGTTTGGTGGTGATCTTAGCCTGGAGGTGAAAAAGGATGCCTTCATGCACATATCTTTCAAGCCCAAAGAGACGTTAGCCAAATTCACAGACAGATTTTACATGGAGGGACAACAGTTAATAACAAGCAGACAATTGACGGCACATGAAGCGTATATGGCCTGCGCCCAGGCCCTCAAGGTGAATCAACTCCTGTGTCTTCATTTCAAGGCCCACAAAGCTATGCTGTCCTCCATGAAAAGTATAAAGACACTGCTACAGGATATGCATCTTACCCATTCTGGGGCAGTTGTTTGGGAGAGTTGTGCCGCTTCAAACTCTGGATCTTCTTCTTGCGGCCCTTGTATCCTCACTATGAACTCACAAAATCCTCCTCAACGTCAGGGTTGCCACAACTGCGGTCAGATAGGTCACCACTCTTGTGTCTGCACCAATCTGCGGGTTGAAGGAGCTGATCCCAAGGATCAGTCAGGAAAAGAACAGTCAACCTAGAGGCGGAGACGCTCTTGGTTGACAATTCTTCCCAGTCTTCTTCTATACCTCTGCCTGCTACTGACTCTGAGCCTGCTGATGATGAGGCTCCTCCTATCCTCCTTCTGTTCCATGATATTTCTGATGATTCTGATGTGGATGAATCTGATGTTGAAGACCCTGATGCATACAGGTATTCTGTTCTTGCCGTCCCTGAGACTATTGCAGTTCCCTACAAGCTATAATCTGGGAAGACTACAACTACCTCCAAGCCCTTTTCTGAGGCCAAAGCAGTTGTCTCCTGCCCCTATCTTACTCAGGCAAAACGGTCCCCTGTATTAGTGGAATCATCAGAGGAAGCCGCTGAAGTTGCAGACGCCATTTTCAAGAATGTATCTGTCTCACTCCCTCTCCAAAACTGTATATAAGGAGTTTCCAGGACTAAGATGCATGATTGAGAAATGGGACAAGGAACTAGCTGAGGTGCAGGATATCTTGGCTGTTCTGCCACCCTTTGGACGCACCACCACCTGGGTAGAGATATCTATCCAAAAAGTAAAAATCAAAGCTGTCCTGGACACTGGTTCTCCTGTCAACATTGTTTCTTCTAAACTGATGAAGAAGCTTAAGCTGGCCCCCAACCTCAACTACCATCAATCCTATGGCACCGGTGGTCTCTCCATGACTTGCGCCATTGGTGTGTACTCTGCCTTACCAATGCAATTTGGTAAACTCCTGTTGGCTGCGCTGGCTGTTGTTCTAGAAAATGAGAGCTACGACCTTTTGGTTGGTACCCAGTTCCTTCGGGAGTATAATGGGATCATCAACCTAAAGGATGGTTATCTTTCTATCCTAGGGTATAAAGTCCCTCTGATCTTTGAGGAGCCAATCAAAGTTCCTGGTAAACGTTTGAAGACATGTACTCTGGAGTACCCCACTGGGGGTTTCACCCTAAAATACCAAACCCATTCCACCAACATGAAGTGTCCTCCCATGGCTTGTCCTGCAACTGAGGGAATCCCTCTCATGGCCACATCTGCTGTCACCATCCCTCCAGGCTCTCAGGCTATCATAGACTCCCAGATATCATATGAACTACCTGAACAGACTTTCTTAGAGCTGTACTCCCCTCCTTTGCTGGGGCGTAATGAGCCTTACCTTTGTCCTGGAATTCTGGACGTTTCCCACAAGGATCCCATTCAATTACTAGTTGCCAACCTTACTGCGCTTCCTATGACCGTATCCAGAGGACAGGTTGTTGGTTACAGGAAGTTGTTAAATGCCCCTGATGTCTTGTCCCTTCACCCTTTTGGAACGTTTCAGGACTTTAACCTACCCAAAAACAAGCCTCAGGTCCTATCTCTGTTCACTGCCCAAGACTTCCCTCAGTTGTCCCCAGTACAACAGAAAGAGGTGCTTGATTTACTAGACCAATTCTCAGACATCTTTCCTAAAGATAGCACTGATTATGGGCTGGCCAAAGGTGTGATTCATCAGATTGACACAGGAGATGCTCCCCCCTTTTGTGCCAAGCCATACTGCCGCAGCCAAGTGGAAGATGCACAGGTTTCTAAGGAGCTCAAATAACTTCTGGACGCTGGACTGCTAGCTCCCTCTCAAAGTCCCTGGGCTTCTCCTCTGCTCATCTTAAAGAAAAAGGATGGGGGCCACCGGATTGTGATGGACTATTGAAGGTTGAATTCTCTAACCAAGAAAGATTCCTATCTCTTACCACGCATTGATGACGCCCTTTGACGCCTTGGAGGTTCTAAGTTTTTCTCTGCCATGGATTTGGCGTCTGGTTACTGGCAAGTTGACCTCTCTCCTGAAGACTGTCAGAAGGCTGCACTCATCACATCAGAAGGATTGTTTGAGCCTACCTGCATGCTGCAAGGGCTCTGTAATGCCCCGGCAACTTTCCAGAGGGCCATGGATTCCATCCTGCGTGATTTGAAGTTGTTGTGTGTCTTAGTCTATCTAGATGATATAACAGTCTTCAGCGCAACTTTCACTGATCACCTAGCCCATCTTAAAGAGGTGTTCATAAAGATCCAAGAGGCTGGCCTCAAACTAAAGCCTTCTAAGTGTGCTTTCTTCAAAGAACGCCTTGAATTTCTGGGCCATGAAGTAACCCAAACGGGGATTTGTCCAATGACCAAGAAGGTTGAAGCCATTGACAAAATGCTTCCGCCCACCAACCTCCAAGAAGTACAAGTCTTTCTGGGCATGATGGGTTACTATAGACAATTCATTCATGATTTTGCTGATACTAGCAAACCCCTGGTCCAACTGTTGCGTAATGTTCCTTTCAAATGGACCGCCAGCCAACAGCAAGCCTTTGAGACTCTAAAACAGAAACTCAAAGAAGCACCCATTTTAGTGTACCCTGATTACAATAAGGAGTTCATCTTGTACACTGATGCTAGTGACCTTGCTATTGGGGCTATCTTGGCTCAGCTTGACAATGAAGGTGTGGACCACCCTGTAGCCTATACTTCCTGTGTGCTAAATAAGCATGAAAAGAATTATAGTGTTACAGAGAAGGAGTGCCTTGCTGTGCTGCATGCAGTCAAACAATTCTGCTACTATGTGTATGGTACCCATTTCACTGTTGTCACTGACCACGCTTTGCTCAAATGGTTATAACAACTTAAGGAGCCTGAAGGACGCTTAGCCAGATGGGCCCTCTGCCTACAAGGTTATGACTTCACTGTGCTCCATTGCCCCGGGATTCAACATCAGAACACTGATGGGTTGTCCCAAATGCCCATCCTTGCCCTACATCCTGCTGAGGCAGACCGCCTGTATGAGCTAATTGGCTATCCTTCTTCCTGGGAAAGTGAGACAGAAGAGGTTTGACTTGCCCTGTCCAAATTGTCTGAAGACACCCTCATACGCAACAACCAACTCTTCAAGAAGGTGCGGGGTCAATACCTGCCATACGTGCGCCCCAGTCTTTGCCTCTCTTTGGTGTTGCAAGCCCATAAAGAGACTGGCCATGGAGGCATTGCCAAGACCTTTGACTGGCTTTAGAAGAATTACTTCTGGGAGAATCTTTGCCTGTTGATCCCAGATGTCATAGCTAGTTGCCATGACTGCCAACTTCAGAGGCCCTAAGCTGCTTCTCATGAGTTCAAATTGGTTCCCCCTCAACATGCCTTTCACACTGTCAGCATTGATGCTGTAGGCCCTCTTCCCTGCTCACGCTCCGGATGCTGCTTTATCCTGATTGCCGTTAACCACTTCAGCAAGTGGGTAGAAGCTTGCCCTACTAAAGACATCACTGCTAAGACTACTGCTGCCTTCCTGCTGCAGGATGTTTTCTACTGCCATGGCTGTCCTCAAGTGCTGTTGTCAGAAAACGGAACCAACTTCAATGCCAAACTTGTAACCTCTGTTGTTGAAGCTCTAGGAACTCACCAGTCTTTCTCTGCCCCCTATAATCTTTCCACTAATGGGGCAGTTGAGCGTGCCAACTTGACACTGGTTTCTATCATGAGGAAACTCACCTACTCTGACGCTGCCAATTGGGATCTATACTTACCTGCTGCACTCTTTGCCTATTGTCTGAGCAGGCATTGGATCACAGGGTACTCCCCCTTTGCCATGTTGTATGGGCGTGAAGCCACTACTCCGTTGCTCTTGGGGGTTCCCCTACTCTCCTCTGATAAGGCCATGAACCCTGACAACCACATCAAAGACTTAGTCAACCACATCATTGATATACAGGCCACTGCCTACACTTCCGCATATAAGACTAAGATGCTTGAGCTCTCTCCTGACAACGCTGGGCGCTCCCCCTTGCCTGAGTTTGATGTTGGTGACCATGTCCTGTACTACCAACACTGTGTGGGTGGGCGCGCGCACAAGCTGGACTCCCTGTGGATTGGTCCTTTAGAGGTGACTTTTAAACAAGGATCTGAGTACACTGTAAAGCTCCTCTCCAGTGGTTGCCCTTTTGCTTGCGTACACGCCAAGTTCCTCTGCAAGTATCACCCCCTAAGGCCAATCTAGAGGGGGAAATGTTGTGAATAACGGCATTCACCATGTTTTGATTTTGCCTTTGGTGGGCCATTTCAAAGACAAATCTCTTGCTTTTGCTTTTGACTCTCAAAATGAACTGGCTTCTACTTCAGGAAATATGATTGTTTGGTTTCCTGACTCTGTGCAACTCACTTGCCCCACTCATGCTTGTGGCAAGTGATCCTACCGTCCTGGTAGTGTTTTGTGGTATTCCTAATCACTATATAATCCATTTCCTAATTTACCAATAAAATTAAGTTCTATTCACATTTTTGTCTTTGTGTCTTCTGTACTTCTGCGCCTCTCTCTAGCCACGCCTAGTAGAGATTATTCATCCAGGGCCGCAAGGTAAACGCAATTGCCTTCCCTGTCATCTAACCAAGACTTAGTACAAATCCAATCCTAAGGTTAGGATTCCCCGTTGTGTGTCTGTGCCACGCCTCAGAACACAACAAAAATGGTGCTCACTACAGGGGCTGTAAGCCCCTTGGTTATCCCTTTTGCATCTACGTTTGAAGGTCCCTTGCCTCCGCCTATTCAGGAGTCAACCTTGCCTGAAATTACCAGCCCTCCTATTGAGGAAGACATCGCCAACCCGCCTATTGTCCCTACTGTACTGAACCTTGGGAATGGTCCCTGCCTGGTTGCTTACCCTATGGGTACCCCTGACTTGGAACAAGTCATGGTGGTAGCCCTTGGGATAGCTTGGGACGGGGCCATCCCTTGCCTTCAGTTACAGTTTAGCCGTGCCAAATACTATGAGTTAATTGTGGCCCCTCAGTTTCCACAACACCTCCTTCCAGCGGCTGGCTCTGCTGATCATCTGCTGTCATCCTTTGTACAGCCCGCCTTGGCCCATCACCAGATGGTGTTGGGACTCCACTTTCAAGAAATCTCGTCTCTACAAGCAGCTGTTACCCATCATTGGGACCAGTTTGCCGCCTACCAACAATGGCTTCATTCCCTGTTCTCCCTGATATCTGACAATCAGTGTGATTTGGTCACCTCTCAAACACGTTTAGTCAATTCCATTGAGCAAATCCGCCAGTCCATCCCTGAGTATGTTAGGGAGCAACTACATGAGTTTCACCAGTTAGAACAACCCTGGCGCACTCAAGTAGACTCCACCCTAAAAGCTTATCTCTCTGATTTTGAGCGCCTAGTGCAACAGCTCAATGCATTCAGTGTCTATTCCTTTGAGCAATTGCAACAGGTAGCTGACCTTGCCGCCCAAGGTCTAAATGAGCTCGGTGCGGAATTTGATCAAGAGAGAGCTACCACTGCTGCTGCTATTGCCAAACTTCAGAGTCAGGTGAATGAGCTGTCCTCTCCCAAACCTGATGCTCTGCCTTCTCCTCCTGCTGATGATCTGGTGGAAAGAGAGCAGAGGATCTGGGAGGCCATCCAGGAGTTACTTGCTTCCACTTGTAGCCAAGGACGTCCTACTGAAATGCCTCAACCTGACCCCCAGGTTCTTGCGCTGACTGCTCAGGTCGCTGAACTACAGCAAGAAGTTGCTGCTTTACGTGAGGTAGTGACGGCTGCTGCTAGTCCACTTGGGGTTAATAAGGAGGATGGCTGTTGTCCTGGTTTGGTGGGGGCTCCTTGAATCCACTGTGCCAGGGAGTTGATTGCCCTAGCTAATGAGGTGGATCATTTGAAACAAGATCAGACTGAGTTGGACAGAGACGTACAGGAGATGAGTGAGCTGATAGATTTGGTAAACAACAGATTTGCCTCCTGCCTATCAGTGGGGCCATCCCTTACTTTGCGGCTGGCTGAGCTCTCCACTGTTGTCACTACCCAAGGACAACGCCTAGATGTTACTGAACAACAGACCACTCTAGCCAACACTACGGGTGCCAGAACTACTGAGACTCTGACAACCCTTGAAGAAAGTGTTCAACAACTGTGGGCTAGACAACCCCCCTCCAAATCTGAAGCTGAGTTCTCTCTGCGCATAAATGTACTCAATAGCAACAATGGTGGTCCAGCTCCCAAGGCACACTTCAAGCCTACTTTTAAGCAAGTCTTTGATCCTAAAACCTCAACTATTGCAGCCTTCTTAACTATTTATGAGACTGCTATGAGGCAAGCATCAGATGAGGTTAAGAAGGAACACATTCTGATCTGTCTACACCTGACCTGTCAAGAGGTAGTTGTTCCAGAGCTGCCCACCATTGAGACCTGGGAGGACATGAAACAGCTCCTGATTGACAAGTTTGGTGGTGATCTTAGCCTGGAGGTGAAAAAGGATGCCTTCATGCACATATCTTTCAAGTCCAAAGAGACATTAGCTGAATTCACTGACAGATTTTACATGGAGGGACAACAGTTAATAACAAGCAGACAATTGACAGCACATGAAGCGTATATGGCCTGCGCCCAGGCCCTCAAGGTGAATCAACTCCTGTGCCTCCATTTCAAGGCCCACAAGGCTATGTTGTCCTCCATGAAAAGTATAAAGACACTGCTACAAGATATGCATCTTACCCATTCTGGGGCAGTCGTTTGGGAAAGTTGTGCCGCTTCCAACTCTGGCTCCTCTTCTTGCGGCCCTTGTATCCTCACTATGAACTCCCAGACTCCTCCTCAACTTCAGGGTTGCCACAACTGTGGTCAGATAGGCCACCACTCTTGCGTCTGCACCAATCTGCGGGTTGAAGGAGCTGATCCCAAGGATCAGCCAGGAAAAGAACAGTCAACCTAGAGGCAGAGACGCTCTTGGTTGACAATTCTTCCCAGTCTCCTCCTACACCCCCATCCTGCTACTGACTTTGAGCCTGCTGATGATGAAGCACCTCCTATCCTCCTCCTGTTCCATGATATTTCTGATGAATCTGATGTGGATGAATCTGATGTTGAAGACCATGATGCATACAGGTATTCTGTTCTTGCCGTCCCTGAGACTATTGCTGTTCCCTACAAGCTACAATCTGGGAAGACTACAACTACCGCCAAGCCCTCATCTGAGGCCAAAGCAGTTGTCTCCTGCCCCTATCTTACTCAGGCAAAACGGTCCCCTGTATTAGTGGAATCATCAGGGGAAGCCGCTGAAGTTGCAGACACTGTTTTCAAGAATGTATCTGTCTCACTCCCTCTCCAAACTGTGTATAAGGAGTTTCCGGGACTACAATGCATGATTGAGAAATGGGACAAGGAACTAGCTGAGGCACAGGATATCTTGGCTGTTCTTCCACCCTTTGGACGCACCACCACCCAAGTAGAGATATCTATCCAAAAGGTCAAGATCAAAGCCGTCCTGGATACTGGTTCTCCTGTCAACGTTGTTTCTTCTAAACTGATGAAGAAACTTAAGCTGGCCCCTGATCTCAACTACCATCAATCCTATGGTACCGCTGGTCTCTCCATGACTCATGCCATTGGTGCGTACTCTGCCTTACCAATGCAATTTGGTAAACTCCTGTTGGCTGCGCCAGCTGTTGTTCTAGAAAATGAGAGCTATGACCTTTTGGTTGGTACCCAGTTCTTTCAGGAATATAATGGGATCATCAACCTAAAAGATGGCTATCTTTCTATCCTAGGGTACAAAGTCCCTCTGATCTTTGAGGAGCCCATCAAAGTTCCTGGTAAACGGTTGAAGACATGTACTCTGGAGTACCCGCTGGAGCTTTCACCCTAAAGTACTAAACCCATTCCACCAACATGAAGTGTCCTCCCATGGCTTGTCCTGCAACTGGGGGAATCCCTCTCATGGCCATGTCTGCTATCACCATCCCCCCAGGCTCTCAGGATATCCTAGATTCCCAGATATCATATGAACTACCTGAACGGACTTTCTTAGAGCTGTACTCCCCTCCTTTGCTGGGGCATAATAAGCCTTACCTTTGTCCTGGAATTCTAGACATTTCCCACAAGGATCCTGTTCAATTACTAGTTGCCAACCTTACTGCGCTTCCTATGACTGTATCCAGAGGACAGGTCGTTGGTTACGGAAAGTTGTAAAATGCTCCTGACATCCTGTCTCTTCACCCCTTTGGAACGTTTCAAGACTTTAATCTACCCAAAGACAAGCCTCAATTCCTATCTCTGTTCACTGCCCAAGACTTCCCTCAGCTGTCCCCGGTACAACAGAAAGAGGTGATTGATTTACTATACCAGTTCTCAGATATCTTTGCTAAAGATAGTACTGATTGTGGGCTAGCCAAAGGTGTGATACATCAGATTGACACAGGAGATGCTCCCCCCTTTTGTGCCAAGCCATACCGCCGCAGCCAAGTGGAAGATGCGCAGGTTTATAAGGAGCTCAAACAACTGCTGGACGCTGGATTGCTAGCTCCCTCTCAAATTCCCTGGGCTTCTACTCTGCTCATCTTAAAGAAAAAGGATGGGGGCCACCGGATTGTGATGGACTATTGGAGGTTGAATTCTCCAACCAAGAAAGATTCCTATCCCTTACCGCGTATTGATGACGTTCTTTGACGCCTTGGAGGTTCTAAGTTTTTCTCTGCCATGGATTTGGCGTCTGGTTACTGGCAAGTTGACCTCTCTCCTGAAGACTGTCAGGAGGCTGCGCTCATCACATCAGAAGGATTGTTTGAGCCTACCTGCATGCCGCAAGGGCTCTGTAATGCCCTGGCAACTTTCCAGAGGGCCATGGACTCTATCCTGCGGGACTTGAAGTTGTCGTGTGTCTTAGTCTATCTAGTTGATATAACAGTCTTCAGCGCAACTTTCACTGATCACCTAGCCCATCTTAAAGAGGTGTTCATAAAGATCCAAGAAGCTGGCCTCAAGCTAAAGCCTTCTAAGTGTGCTTTCTTCAAAGAGCGCCTTGAATTCCTGGGCCATGAAGTAACCCAAACGGGAATTTGTCCAATGACCAAGAAGGTTGAAGCCATTGACAAAATGCTTCCGCCCACCAACCTCCAAGAAGTACAAATCTTTCTGGGCATGATGGGCTACTATAGAAAATTCATCCCTGGCTTTGCCAATACTATTGAACCCCTGGTCCAACTATTGTGTAATGTCCCCTTTGAATGAACTGCCAGCCAACAACAAGCCTTTGAGACTCTAAAACAGAAACTCAAAGAAGCACTCATTTTAGTGTACCCTGATTACAATAAGGAATTCATCTTGTACACTGATTCTAGAGACCTTGCTATTGGGGCTATCTTGGCTCAACTCAACGATGAAGGTGTGGACCACTCTGTAGCCTATACTTCCTGTGTGCTGAATAAGCATGAGAAGAATTATAGTGTTACAGAGAAGGAATGCCTTGCTATGCTGCATGCAGTCAAACAATTCTGCCACTACGTATATGGTACCCATTTCACTGTTGTCACTGACCATGCTTTGCTCAAATGGTTACAACAACTTAAGGAGCCTGAAGGATGCTTAGCTAGATGGGCTCTTTGCCTTCAAGGTTATGACTTCACTGTGCTCCATTGCCCCGGGATTTAACATCAGAACACTGACAGGCTATCCCAAATGCCCATCCTTGCTCTACATCCTGCTGAGGCAGATTGCCTGTATGAGCTAATTGGCTACCCTTCTTCCTGGGAAAGTGAGACAGAAGAGGTTCAACTTGCCTTGAACAAATTGTCTGAAGATACCCTCATACGCAACAACCAACTCTTCAAGAAGGTGTGGGGTCAATACCTGCCATACATGTGTCCCAGTCTTTGTCTCTCTTTGGTGTCACAAGCTCATAAAGAAACTGGTCATGGAGGCATAGCCAAGACCTTTGACTGGCTTCAGAAGAATTACTTCTGGGAGAATCTTTGCCTGTTGATCCCAGATGTCATAGCTAGTTTCCATGACTGCCAACTCCAGAGGCCACAAGCTGCTTCTCACAAGTTCAAATTGGTTCCCTCTCAACACAAATTTCATACTGTCAGCATTGATGCTATAGGTCCTCTCCCCCGCTCACGCTCTGGATGTTGCTTTATCCTGATTACTGTTGACCACTTCAGCAAGTGGGTAGAAGCTCGCCCTACTAAAGACATCACTGCTAAGACTACTGCTGCCTTCCTGCTGCAGGATGTTTTCTACCGCCATGGCTGTCCTCAAATGCTGTTGTCAGACAATGGAACCAACTTCAATGCCAAACTTTTAACCTCTGTTGTTGAAGCTCTAGGAGCTCACCAGTTCTTCTCTGCCCCCTATAATCATTCCACTAATGGGGCAGTTGAGCGTGCCAACTTGACACTGGTTTCTATCATGAGGAAACTCACCTACTCTGACGCTGCCAATTGGGATCTATACTTTCCTGCTGCCCTCTTTGCCTATTGTCTGAGCAGACATTGGGTCAGAGGGTACTCCCCCTTTGCCATGTTATATGGGCGTGAAGCCACCACTTTGTCACTCTTGGGGGTTCCCCTACTCTCCTCTGATAAGGCCATGAACCCTGACAACCACATCAAAGACTTAGTCAACCGCATCATTGATATACAGGCCACTGCCTACACTTCTGCATATAAGACTAAGATGCTTGAGCTCTCTCCTGACAATGCTAGGCGCTCCCCCTTGCCTGAGTTTGCTGTTGGTGACCATGTCCTATACTATTAACACCGTGTGGGTGGGCGCGCGCACAAACTGGACTCACTATGGATTGGTCCATTAGAAGTGACTTTCAAACGAGGATCTGAGTACACTGTAAAGCTCCTCTCCAGTGGTTGCCCTTTTGCTTGTGTACACACCAAGTTTCTCCGCAAGTATCACCCCCCAAAGGCTAATATAGAGGGGGGCAATGTCGTGAATAACAGCATTCACAATGTTTTGATTTTGCCTTTGTTGGGCCATTTTGAGGACAAATCTCTTGCTTTTGTGGTTGACTCTCAAAATGAACTGGCTTCTGCTTCAAGAAGTATGATTTTTTGGTTTCCTGACTCTGCGCAACTCACTTGCCCCACTCATGCTTGTGGCAAGTGATCCTACCGTCCTGGTAGTGTTTTGTGGTATTCCTAACCACTATATATTCCATTTCACATTCACAAATAAAATTTAAGTTATATTCACATTTTTGTCTTTGTGTCTTCTGTACTTCCAGCCTCTCCCTAGCCACAACTAGTAGAGATTATTCTTCCAGGGCCGCAAGGTAAACACTATTGCCTTCCCTGTCATCTAACCAAGACTTAGTACAAATCCAATCCTAAGGTTAGGATTCCCCATTGTGTATCTGTGCCACGCCTCAGAACACGACAAAGTGAATGAATCTTTCAAATTTGTTTGCTTTATTAGGATTTCAATTTATACACCACTTGAGCAGAAGTCAAACCAGAAGACTAGAGTATCACCCTAGACCTACACCCATGGACTACCAGTCAGGTCCAGATCCTGGAATAGCTGGCATTCCCTATGACTCCCCTGCTCTTCCTATTCCTCAGCCCTACAACCACAGTAGAGCTGGGATGGTCATCCTGACCATCCTCAGTCTGGCCAAAGTTGTCATTCACAACCTTGGCGCCTACTGCCCCTTTACTGCTGAACTGCTTTACCTAACCTGTTCTACTCCACTCCTCTACTGGGCCCTTGTTACACATTATCCAGATTGATTAAGCTCCCCTTTGATGCCTTGGTACATGACAGCCTCCGGCCTTGACACTTGTATCTTGCAGGGAAAATCCTTTATTTTGCTTATACTAAAGTATTATTATAGCTTTACATAAGCTGGATTTTAAATTACATTTTTATTAAACTTATAGTTTATAAAGCAGGTTTTTATATAGTCTCATATTTTGTATTCAATTGAATATAGTTGTATATAAATTCTAGTCTGATTTTCCTTTTGAAACTAGAATAAAATTTCTTTTAAAAACAGCTAATTTAAGAATCTTTTTATTATCTAGCATATATTTTTATTGCAGAAATAAATTACTTGAGGTCTTTTTAGTCTATAATAGATTTAAAATATATAGTTTTATGATTTAAATTGTATTTTATTCTACTTCAAAATTAACCTCTGGAAAATTTATTTTTGCACTTTTGACCTTAGGAACTTTGACCTAAGGAACTTGCCCAGACCTACACCCATGGACTACCAGACAGTTCCAGATCCTGGAATGGCTGGCATTCCCTATGAATCCTCTGCTCCTCCCTTTCTACAGCCCTACACCCAAAGTAGAGCTGGGATGGTCATTATGACCATCTTCAGTATGGCTGAAGTTGTTTTCCCCAACCTTGATGCCTACTGCCCTTTAACTGCAGGGTTGCTATAATTAATCAATTCTGTGCCTTTCCCTTATTGGGCTCTTGTGTTGTGCTACCCCAATAGCTTGAGTTCCCCCTCAGCACCTTGGTATATGACAGCCTCTGGCCATGACACTTTTGCTCTTCTACTATGGTTTTAATGTGAGGAAGGGATTTGGTGATTGGATAAACTACGCTCATTTTAAAGTCTGTTGTAACGTTTACAATTGCTCTCTTGGGGAAGTAATTCCCTGAGTGATTTCCAGACTGATGTTTAATTGGTGGCGCTCTTATCAGCCACCTATCTTATATGGGGATCAAAAATTTTAAATCCTAATCAGAACACTACTCAGACAAGCCCCATGACTATCATAATGTACATGAACATCATGTGGCTTCTTATGATACTAATACAAAGTTATGTTCTTATATAAATAAAGTATCATTATCCTCTTAATTTTCCCTTTATCTTGTTTTATATACTTCTAAGAAGTATATACACAATATAAGAAAGCTTTTTGTAGAAAATAGTTGGTACCTCTTAATATTGATTAGTATCCTCATTGTACTTCTGACTTCATAATAGGTCTTAAAAGCCCATAGCAGATATAGTAGTATAAGACATGTTTAGTTGGATCAAAGCTCTTTTTATTGGTATAACCAAGTAATTTATATAGAAGGAGCTCTTTAGGATTGATTGGTTTGGATCTTAGAGGCATTTATGCTTTAGAGCATTTGATGAAAGGATAATATGGGATCTTATTAAAGGTGGTACCAGAACTTATGAGCATGAGAAGGGATATAAAGCAAATAAGCTATAACTAAGAATCCTTGTCATGTTTGAGAGCCAACATGGAGAAGAGATACTTTTTACTTGTGAATTATTAAGCATAACATTAGTTGCTGGATTTGAAGATTTTTTATACTACTAGCTGTACTTATATATAGATCTTGCAAGTAAAAGTTAGGTAGCTGTCTGATTGGTGTACCAATGCATTATTGTGATCCATATATCTTCTTGTAGCATCATTTGTTTAGTAATGAGAAGAGCATAAAAAGAGGCCAACTTTAGATCCTTGAATAGGTCAGTAGATCATAAAATCCTGCTTTAATAAGAGTATTAGCAAACATTGCTTATACTATACACTTTACCCATTAATTTATTTCATTTTATTGTCTTGTGCTTTTCAGCTCTTGGACAATTAAGATTTGATATCCTGAGGGTAAACTTTTAATAAGAAGGCTTGTGTGGATCCCCTCTTTTTTACAAGTTAAGCTGGATAAAGCTGGCCTAAATCCAGCCTGCTATAAACTTTACAGCAACATTATAGCTCTGAACAAGAACTCCCTAGGCTTAGCTTTTTGGAAGTAACAAACCTTTAAACCTTGGCTTTTATTTCAAGTAAAGAGAGTGGCAGTCTCTTGTCAAGGGCCTAAAAGAGTGCCAATTATGATCCAAAAGCTTTCTGTAAAATACACATGGATACCATGTGCTTCCTGGAATGTCTGGTGATATCAGGATACCTTAACCTCTTAGTTTGTCTTTCAGCATGAGGAGCAGCAGCAGGGAAGTGCATGGTACATCAGATAATGAGGATGTGGTGATCAAGGGTTCTAAGGGTAAGGTTGGAGTAGCTGATTAGCAACTGGGGGAACACAACAATACTAGTATCTCCATACTCAACAGAACCTCTATAGCTGGGCTATGCAATTAATCTAAGAACGCTAAGTCTGTTGTTATGTTTATTCAATAATATCTTTATCAGGGCTAAATGAGGGCCTTATATAGTTGGAAGTGGAGGAGGGGAAAAAAGGGTGGGTCATCCTGACTGAAGTCTGGACTGGGCATGAACTAAGCTATTCTTGAAGGGCTGAAACATTTTGGAGAATATTCAGGGATAAAGGGCTTAGATTGGGTGGGATGTGAACATCTAAACATGTGATCTTGGGGTCAGGTGGTTGCATCAAAAGTAGGGCCAATTTTTGGGAACTAGGTCTAGAACAGGGTTTCAGAATGTTTACCTGGGGGTCATGTCTATTGGTAAAGGGAGAGAGGTCTCCATACCAAATTACATATTTTGAAAGACTGATGAGTTACTGATTGCCATATGTTTAGGCTTCTCCAATTGGTCAATAATTGCCTCTATGAAAATCACAATGATGGGTAACTCTCTGACGCATCAGCAGTTAGCTGCAGGTATGTCAATTAGTGGCTAATTGAAAGTTGATCCTTATGCTTCAATGGATAACTCTTCAATCAAAAATGCAAGAAAGGGTAACAGTTCTCCTATAAATTTTCTTATAAGGTAGTAGTCTTGATATAGTAATATCTTCAGGTGGCACCCTGCACCACAGAGGCATAGCTTAACTAGGTAGGAAAGTGCCTTTACTAATATAGACCATGGTGAAGTGGATGTTAAAGTGTATCAGTTAATCCAGTTAGTGCCAGGAAAAATCAATCCCATTGGTTGATTTTTCCCATGTGAATTTAGATTATCAGGCATAGAAAAAAGGTCTTTGGAGTGAAAGGGGGCTCCATGGGGACTACCTAGGTGTTGAGGTTGTTGTATTTACCCTTGAAAATTAGGAGGCTGATGATGACTACTTGATTGTTGTAATATGTGATGGGGTTTTCTATAACTCCTGGGGAAACATACCAGGGGATATATTTGAGTGTCAAATGTTTATGATTATGGCTTGGGGATATTCAGTAAAGTGGACATGCCCAATAGACACCCCAGGTAAATGATAGCCAGTTTGAGTGATCCCCTTATGAGTCATGGGTGAAATAGGATTCTTTACCAATAGTGGGCTGGTTACTGGGTAGATTTAAATGAAGTTGAAAAGTATAAACAGGGTAATAATTAAAATACCCAAGTTTCTTATAGTTTCTTTATTTAGATAGGATGGCCATTATCATGTCCTTGTGATTCAGTGTTTATATACTGACCAATTTCCAATTTTTTGCCCTAAACCCCCTCTTATGGGATTATGTGGGTGAAATCTTTTGGTTGCTTGTCTTCTTTTACTTAAATTGTTAGTTAAAAGATTCTGTTTTCATTCTAATGTATGAATGTTTGACTTATACCTGGCTTATCTAGTCCTTTAGCTTGATTGGCAGCTTTTTTTTTAGTTCTGGAGTCTCATTGCTTCATCAATTATCTGGTCTTTTTAGGATTGTTGATAATAGTCATCACAGGTGTCAGGGACCCACTTGAGAGGGAAAAAGTTCCCAATCTGATGCCCCAAGGCCCCTTGTCAGGAAGCCAGCCGTAAGTAGAGGCCTTGGGCGGCTCGGGGTGAGGTACAGCCGAGCTGGCGGGTAGGGCCCACCATAGAATGGATGCTAACTTGATAATATAAGATACAGATTGCCCGAGTAAGGACCAAGGTCCGGAGTTGGGGACCATGGAATCTACCAATCCTGTCAAAGTAATGTAGAGTACTCCAAACAGTTGGGTAGAGGTGGTCTCAGCTGCGGCGGTGGGTTCCAACGTGCGGTCTGGTTGTGGTGTTAAAGGAGGAGTCATAGGAACAAAGTAGGCAGGCAGGTAATTGTACTTGTCTTTGAACAGTAAGGGCGGGATCTTGACCCTCTTTCCTTTGTGTTCTATGTACTCAGTACTTCTAGTCCTTGCCAAAGGGTCGGCAATGAGGATGGTTTCCAAGTTTTACCCTGAATAGGCCGGGTTGGGGGGTATTCAGTAAAATGCACAGGTCCAAAGGGGGCTCCCGGGGGACGGTATAATGCCTGGGATGATTTGGAAGGTTGGTCTTGGGGGAGGGCGGCGGCCTGGTGGTCTACTTGACTGGAATTAAGATGAAAGATCACTAAGACTAGATAGGGTAAGATTTGTTTGAACCAAAGGTTCATAAAACTTTATTATGAAAATGACAATGGGGGTTTTGCCGTACTGCCAGGGTTTTTATACCCTGGGACTTTGCTTCTTTAATTTTTGCAGGGTTCAGGTTTGGAGACAAGGCACTGGCAGGGCATGGGTCTTGGCTTGGGGTCTCAAGGGCGGCAGATCCAGGTTGTGCTTGTTCTGGCAAATCGGAAAGACGACACTTTGTTTTGCCGCCACTGTTCACTATGTCACCTGAGTAGTCCAATTGCACTACCCCTTCTGGGCGGGAGACTGGCAGTTGCTGGTGGCCATTGGCAAGGTTAAAAATAGGTTTTGTCTTAACCTCCTTAAGGCAAGTTGCAACCTCTGCATAGGTTTGGGACTTTGGTGGCCCAAGGTTGGCATCAATCTGATGACTATTTGGGGGAATTGTCTCTGGAGGGCTGGTGGGTCTTGGAGTAGCTCGTTAACTCAGGTTTGCAATTTAACAAGCGGGCAGTCCCCCGTCCACTTTGTGTGACTCAAGTGATCTTTGGAGGGTCCTCTGTAGTAGTCCGGTGGAACGCAGAGTAATTTACCAATTTAAGCCTGTCTTTTAACGGATTGGCGGGTCCTGGACTGGTCTCCTGGGAACTGGGGTTTAACTCTTGGGTTTTCAATACAAGTATTGAAATGTCATTCATGACACCCCTAAGTTAAGCTCTGCAATAACCAAACCAATAGGTAATGTAATCATAGCCAGGTGACCAAAGTGCCCTATAAATGCAAACCAACCCATTATTGAAACAAATCTACCCAGCAAGTAATATCCTACCAGAAAAGACAACAGGTAGAAGGAGGCATTTGGTCTCACCAAGGAAGGTTCAGCAGGTGGAGGTAGAGTTGTGGACCAGCTGTACTGGAACTTTCTTCCCCAGTGACCTGAGGGATATTTGAACCAACCATTTGCCAGGGACTCCTTCTGGTGGGAGTCATTGGGAGAAGAATTGGGCCAGTCTGTGGTGGGAGTTGGTTTTTCAAGGGCCAATACCACAGAAAGGAAAAGAACTAGAGACCAGAACAGGAATTTACTTCCTTTCATGGTTTCAAAAGGAGGGTGCAGAGAAAGGTGTAAGCAAGTTTAGAATAGATGGAATAGCTTTATTGTTGAAACAAGTAGGAATCATAAAGATAGCTCAATTAAATACCCTTAAAATGAAGGCTGGAACATTTAAGTGGTTGTTGAGGAATAAGAGGGATTTTCATGAAAATTATGATCAAAAATAATGCCTTTTTCATATGCTGATAAAGCTGAAGCTTAATAAAATGAATGGCAACACAGTATGGATAAAGGCACCAGGAATACACCACAAGGTTGATCATAATTAAGCAGTTGGTTTGCAGGATATTATTGAAAATCAAGTACAGAGCTTGACCAAAAGGAATGTAGAGCAGGTTTCAGAGCATCAGGCACAGTTTACTCAGCTAATCAGAAGTGCAGCAGTAAGTGACGTTGTCTTTTAAACTACTGTCAAGTTTATACTTCTGGGAAGTATAATAAACAAAATAAGGGAAAGATTTAAGAAGAGAATGATACTTTATTGAATATGAATATAGAATAATATATAGTATCATGACAAGCCACATGCCATCCATGTATGTCATGGAGGTCATGGGGCTTATCTGAGTAATTTTCTTCTTGGGTCACAAGGCTTAATCAAGTTGTGTTCCATTTAGGACCTGGATTGAGCAATCCCCATCATAAATGGTTGACTGATAATGGTGCCACCAGTTTATTGACTGGCCAGTGAGCCATTCAGTGAGCCATTTGGTGATTTACTCAGGGTGTTAATTCCCTGAGAGGGAGTAATCAAAGATGTTACAACACTACTAACCTTTTCAAAGTTGATTTGAAGTTCAAAAGCAAAAACCAAATTAATTGGCTTAAAATAAATAGGTAAAGTATGTATACTATTTGAGTTTTGACTAATGTTAACATTGTCCTTATGGTTCGGGGTTTGATCCCCATCTGGGTCAACTCCAGAGCTAAAATTGGTATCTAAAACTTAGTTGCTGGTTTTCTTTATTTTGGTGTTTTGAAAAGAAGTATCCATATAGCTGATGTAGTCAGGGAAGAATTTCCTGACTACGGATTGGTATAAGTTTTGTTATTTTTAGGCCCTTGAAAGTGCTATTCTTCAGTGAAAATGAATTAATAGATTCTGGGCTACTGTTTTAGCTGTGTTTTTTCTGGGGTGCTTTGATCTTTAAAAATATATATTTCATTTACTGGGACAGTTTGTGGCCCCTCACAGGTGCAGGCCAATGTATTAGCATAGGTCTTGGGGCCCTGGGAGGGCATCTCAGGTGCCCTCTCATTGGTGATGAAACCCAAGAGCATGACTTTAGATTTTCAAGTACTTTTCACTCAGGAGCACACCAGCATTTGCTTTTGCTACTTCCTGGTGGCAAGGTATGGGATTGATCCCTGTAGGGCTCTATTGTCAATTATGACAGGCGGTTTAGACTCATCTAGTAGCAAGTTAGTTGAACTGTTTAATAAAAAGGAGTATTTTAACTACAGTTTACCCTGAAGGGATATTTTGTACTTATTTTTATGTTTTCTAGCAACTAATAGATATCATTTTTTTATTAGGAGCTATTTTCAAGTTGGGTAGGTGTGAATGACCTACTTATTCTAACGTTGTTGTATATATATTTTTTAAAAATGGATACAATGAGAAAAGGGTTGGAATTAGAATATATTTATAAATTTATTGAAATAAAAGGAGAGTCTTATATAGCTAAGATATGATACATTGTAAAAAACTTAGATTGAGCGATTTTAAAGAAGAGACCCCACTGAAAAATTAAGGGGTTGATATAGTAGAATATCTGGATTAAGACTTGAGGGCACTTTCTACGCAGCAGTCGAGTCATTTATAATGAAAATGAATTTCTGAGAGGGAGTAATTAAAGATGTTACAACACTATTGCTTTTCTTTCTAGAATTTTAATTTACACCCTTTCATTATATATGCAGCGTGTAGCTTTGGGTGAGCTAGTAAAGGGAGGGGATTTAGTTTCGAGTTTAATAATAAATTAGCTGATATTTCAAATAATTTATATTTAGATTGAGAGAATTCGGCTTATAAATAAACTTTTAAACTAATAACAATTTTTTAAAGGGGTAAATGTCACAACTTTATTCGTGGGTTTAGACGACTTCAAGCAATCTATCATCCACTCGCTTGAAGTCGACTGCATTATACACCCAGTTTTCATAGCCACCGTCACCACTGCGGGAAATTTGTTCACCCTTGGCATACTTGGGAATACATACGGTAAACATACACGTAAACCGCTCGCACTTGGTCTTAAACACCCACGCAGACGGGAGATTATAATTGCTGGTATCCCATCGCCCTAAGTAGGGCCGCGATGTAAAGACAGCACATGCATGGTTAGGATAGATCTCAGAGTACGCATTGTAAAGATCACCGAGTTCCTTGGCAGTGCCAGCAACGATAGACGCAAGTAAAGGAATGTAAACAAATCTCATGTCTACTATTTCTTTGAATTTAGCTTTAAATATCCTACAGAACCAGACATGATGGTTTGTTGCAACTGGGACCCTAAAATTGTATTCTGATTTGATTAGATGATTCAAAAGTCACGCTGAGTTCCATTGAGATGTTGGTTCCATATTTTCATGAGATCCAAATGTCCCATCTGTTTGATTGGATTTGACTTTAATATTTCTTGTTATAAACTATGGGAAAATGAAATTTGTTGTCCTTTTGTTTTAATTCCATCCCAGCCAATTAATCCGCTTCACGTTGAATAGACACGATGTGGACTTCATCAAAAGTGGCTCTTAAAGCTACATGATTCCGAGCAATTCCCATTTCTTGAAATCCATGCTCAACAGCTGACCCAAACTATGTTTGAAACTTGTACAATAGTAAACATATCTAGGATATAGTTCTTGGAAGTACATAACGCAAAATAAGAGGAAGATCTAGAAGAGAATTGATATATTCATTAAAAATAGAAGAAAAATATTGTATATCTTGTTGATAGGTCGCATAGAGCCAATAAAGATCATGTATGTCAAGTTGTTTATTCTAGTGTAATATTTGGATTTTGCCGTAGGGCCACCTTCTATTTGATATTTGAGTCATTTCTCGAGGAAATAGCTCCAAAGAGGGAGCAATCAAGGATATCGTGATATCTCCCCTGTAGGGAATGATTTCCCTACACAAAACAACCTCTTCAAACCTAGAAATAACCGATATATATTATCATCTTGTCAACAACTCTCGCTGATCCAGTCCAGTACTCCACTCGGTTCTTCCGTTATTTCTACCTCAAACCAATGTTTTTAGTATATATTTAAATGTAGAAGCAATATCTAAATATTTAAAAGCCAATCAGAAGATTGATAAGTTCACATATTAGGTTTATTATCCCAGATTAATAAATCAAAATCAAACGTGAAACTGCTTGAAGGTTACCCCAAACCTATAAAATCTACTTTAAAAACTGGATCTGAGCCCAACCATTATGCATGAAGTTCATCCCAAACAATCAGAAATCCAGAAGACCAGTAAAATGAAGGAAATGGTGTAGAATAGAGCCAAGCCACCAATCAGATAGAAAATATAAGCTGTGAAGATTTTTTGGCCAGGGATTGTGTAAAGCTTAATTTATTAAGCAATTACAGGCAAAGCAATGAGATCAATAATATATTACCATAGAGAATGGGTTATTAACCAGACAAATATACACGCAAGCAATGTGCCATGGTGTTGCCAGCACAATTCATTCCCAGAGCCAAGGCGCCAGCTTTTGGGGAAAATAACTCCAAGGCACCAGGCTCAATTTGACTTACAATTTGACTATCACATCGACTTGAATTTTAATAAATAGGTTTCCATGTAAAAAGGGAGAACAAGCTGGTGCACTAGCAGAGCGTGTCCTTGTACTAGGTGCCACAGTATTGTAGCTTAACTGTCAGGAATATTCCTGACATAAACCAGATTTCTACTAAGATACCATGTTGGTGAAAAATAGGAAATTCCACTGTCAAGAATTCACAATTTGATGTGGATTTTCCTCCATTAATTGGGAAAATGAAAATAAAATAAAAGTTGAAACAGGACTTGACCAACACCTGATTAATTTATCATCTGGGCAGGTGCCCGCCACGCCTGCCAGCACCCAGATAGCTGCCAGTGGGCCTCCTGCCAGCCTCCCCCCCACAGCCAGGGCCCCGCCAGTCACCCACTTGCTCAGCCAGCTGCCAGCGGGCCCGCTGCCAGCCACCCACCTACCTGCTCCCCAGTTCCCAACTGACTGCCAGCCTCCCATCTGGGTCCCAGTCCCCACCCCCCAGCCAATCAGAAACACCCAACCAATGCAACCAATCAAAAAAGTCCCTGATAAAAGGGAATGGTTTTAAAAATAATTTCTGCCCACCAGAAGAAAGCCAAACCCAAGTTCTACATGTGAGCAATAATTCTACCCATAGCTAATGGTGTCACAGCTCATACCAGAGTCCGGCTGGACTCCCGCAGGGGAGGCAGGCTGGGCCTGAAAGGCCATGTACACAATAGGCGCTATGCAAACCAGGTAGTTTAGAGCAGTAGCTAGGGGGCACCAACTCCCAGTATGGGGCACGACTTGATTGGCCAGCCCCAATACTGTGATATAGACAAACCCCAGATTGCTAAAGTCCTGGGGGGAGGTGTGTTGGGAAGAGGAGGGGCAGTAGGAATCTCCTTCATTGCTGGTGGCAGATCCAGGTGATGGGGATGGAAATACTCCAGGTCAAGAGTGCGGGGTGGTTTGGCAAGGACAACAGGAGTATAGTTGGAAGGATATGGATATGCAAGTTTGTATCGAGTAGTGGATTCACAAATGGATGCAAAGAGAATAATTAAATTTGAGCAAAAATAGACAATTCCTGCAATAAGATAATAATTTCTAGGCATAATCTCTCTTTATTAAGATGTCAACAGTGAGAAGAGCTTCTCCCCCTCACTAATTATACTTACTGAAGATTCTGAGGCCTCTGTGCCACCAGAGAACTGATGGCATCATTTGGAGGTGGATTTGCAATTTTACCTGGAATTTGTGTGCTTGTCCAAGAGAGTGAGCTCTCATTGGCTGCTATAAAATGAACCCTTTGAAATTTGCAGCATGCTGAGTTGCCACAGTTATTTATAGCTCCCACAATGAATTGATTGTCCGATTGCACAATTGAATGATTGCTCTCCCAATGTGCCATTTACCAATAGATGAGTGGCCCAAATTTGATAACAGGCTTGAAGCCAGGGATTTGAGGCTCGTGTGCCTCTCAAATCCTGGGCCATTTGCTAGTCAAAAGGGGGGTATTTTGCCCTGGAAGGTGCTTTGTGTGGGTTTCCACGCTGCATGTTTAATCAACTCTAAGGAGGCCAGCTGACTGTCCAGGGCAATCTGGGCCCTGACAAATGGGGTTCTGATTCCCAGGTCACAAGGATGAGTCCAGACTCTAACCAAACCATGTTTCCCAAGACAAAAATAGATCTTGAAGACCTCATGGATTGCCACTACCACATGACCCCAAGCCCAGGAAATATCATTGCCCCCAGTCAAGAATGGCCAAACCCACAACAGATAACAGAAGAACAAGAGTTTGGCCATCTTTCCAAAACCCAACTGCCATTCCTATCTTCCAAGCTTTTGGGATCCCCCATCTCCTTCTTTCCACTCCCATTTGCAAATCTTTGCACATTGAGAAGCACTATAAATAAAGGATCCCTCCTCAGTAATAGCTTGTGCTATTATTGAGTTCAATACCCTAAATAAAGCTAGTTCCAACTCTCAACTTCCAAGTCAACTCTATGTTAGTTTGTCCCAGCCTACAACCTCTAATCCAAGGAAGATGAGCCACCTCATCTTCACAGCTGTTCTTACAGCTTGTCTTGGAATTGGGGGATATCAACAGGGACCAGAATTCTTTGGACCTTCACCAGAAGGGTGAGGTCATGACTACTTCTACGGCCCTGGACAACTCAGCTCTTCAAACACTGGTTCCTGGCCTCCTCTTGTTCACCACACTCTACCCTGTCTATTGCAGGTAAATCTCTCTGTACTACGTGCTGATCTACTTTGCAGTTAGCTTTGGGAGGTGCAACATCCATGCCAAAGTCTTCTGGTGGTTGATGATCATCTATCCGATTTTCACCGCTTTGACTGGCTTCCAGTTCTTCAATCTCCAGCCATACCTTCTTCAAGTAGTACTGACAATGTCTGGGTATTACAAAAATAGCAAGTGTAAAGTTATCCCCCTTTGGCCTTGGATAGGACAATTTCCCTCAGCGCACAAAGAAAGCCACCCAGAATCCAGCTAAACCCCTTAATTCTTTTGAGGATTTAGCCCATACCATGGATGAAAGGTTTGTGTTAGCATACCTGTCAGGAAGCCAGGCATAGGTAGAGGCATTGGGTGACTCTGGCTGGGGTACTGCTGGGCCAGTGGGTAATGCCACCATAGGATTGGTGCTAACTTGATAATATAGGATACAGATCACTCAAGCATATACCAGGGCCCTGAGTTGGGCACTATAGAGTCCACCAATCCTGTCAAGGCAATGTATAGTACTCCAAACAGTTGAGTGGACATGGTCTCAGCGGTGGGGGTGGGTTTCATTGGGTGGTCAGGTTGGGGGGTTAAGGGCGAAGTCATGGGGACAAAGTAGGCAGGCAGATAGTTGTACTTGTCTTTGAACAACAGGGGCGGCACTTTGTACCACTTTCCTTTGCGTCCTATGTATTTGGTTCATCTAGTCCTTGTCAAGGGATCAGCAATAAGGATGGTCTCCAAGTTGTACTCTGAGTAGGCAGGGTTAGGTGGGTATTTGTTAAAATGCACAGGTCCAAAAGGGGGCTCCAGAGGAACAGTATAGTGCCTGAGTCAGGTTGGCAGGTTGGTCTCTAGAGGGGGCAGTTGCCTGTTTGTATACTTGGCCAGAGTTGAAATGAAAGATCCCTAAGACTAGATAAGCTAAGATTTGTTTGAACCAAAGGTAATAAAACTTTATTATCAAAAATGACAATAGGGTCATCCCCATACTGCCAGGGTTTTTATACCAGGTGGTTTTGCTTCTTTGCTTTTTGCGGACCTCAGGCCTGTGGACAATTTGCTGGCAGGACATGGATCTTGGTTTTGGTTTTTGAGGGCAGCAGATCCTAGTTGTGCTTTCTCTAATGAACAGAAGAGATGATGATTTGTTTCACCTCTACTGTTCACCACATCACCTGAGAAGTAAAATTGTATTACCCATTCTGGACTAGAGACTGGCAGTAGCTGATAATCATTGGTGGGGCTAGCAGTAGGCCTTGGTTTAACCTCCTTTAGGCAAGCTACAACTTCAGCATAGGTCTGGGTCTTTGGTGGAACACGGTTAATAGCAATCTGATTTCCATTTGGGGAATTGTCCTTGGGAGACTGGCAGGTCTTGGGGTAACTTGGCAACTCGGGTTTGCAACTCAGCAATTTGGCAGGTTCCTGTTCATCCTGGGTGACTTGATTAGCCTGTGGAGGGTTGGGGTTCAATTACTGGGTTTACAATGTTAATTTAAAACTTTCAGTCTTGATATTTGACAGGCTGGCAGATTTCTGTTCCTCCTGGTTGGGGCAAGGCATCATTGGGGGTCCAGAATTTTCCCAATTGGCAATCTGGCTGGCTCCTGTCCATCATGGTTGGTGACAGATGTCTCCTGAGAACCTGGGGTTGATTCCCAGGTTTTCAATATAAATATTGAAATTTCATTCATGACAATACCCCACAGACTCCCCTGCATTTGTTGCTCTACCTTGGGAAGAAACACTAGTCAATTTGGATTATTTGCTGGCTTAGTATTGACTGAAGTTAAAGACCATCAGGTCTGTCCAATTGAAACAAGCCACATTGACACCCCCAAATTCAAATGTATCCCAAAAGCTTCAAACCAACACCAGCCAATCAAATGATGGCTCAAAAATTAGTTTGGAACTCTCCAGTCCCCCTGGCTTTGCCAGCAAAATTTCTTCTGCATCTAATCAGAGTGAGTTCAAGGTATCATGTGACCACACAGCTCTAAACCTATTCCCTTAAGACAAGCCAGGGGACTTTGGGTCCCCTGCTTGCTATTCTTATCAATAAAGAGTTTTAAGGTTCTTAAAAATAATTTTTATTTTGGAACTCTGTTTGAGTTCTATAAATTATAAGCTGTTAGCAAAAGTACTTTTATTCTTTACCTTATCCCAGTCCCCTGGCTTTTGGTTGCTCTTTGTCAGGATTTTGGAATATTGACTAATTAAAGGATTCAACCAATTATTGCAGGCCAGCTGTTGATCACTATTTGGAATGGTTTCAACAGAACTATGCAGGCTGCAGGATCAATTAATCAATGACCAAATCATATCCTGGAATTAACAAATTCATGCATTGCAATTAATTAACAGAACATGCAATCACTGCTCATTAATCAGTCCAACTCAACAACCACCTCAAACATGCTTCCCATAATAGTTACTATTATAAACTTTAATCATATCCTAGAACAATGGCCATCATATGAGCCATCATCTGAAACACTTCTAGAAGAGTCCAACATGGACTGGGCCATCAGGCCAAACACTCTAAGATAAAAGGCTTTGCTCCTATTGTATTATAGTAGCTCTGATTAAGTGAAACAATTGTCTCCATGAACTAGTAGCCAACTGCTGGCTAGCTAGCCCTGGAAGTGGCCCAGGTAGACAGAAAAGAAACCAATCTGTTGAAGATGTCAAGCAATCTTCCCTCAAAACTACCCCCAAAAGGCTGGACCTCTTGCTGTGTTGTCCAAATTCTACTTTAGTCTCATCTAGTGTTATGATCTAACTCGGATAAAATGTGTGCAGGCAGGCCGCCTTAAAGCCAGTCTATTAGAATAAAAGACTGATAATTCTGTATTGACTTGATTATCAATCCAAGTTCTGCTTCCTTAATGTGATCCTTCCTTAGGCTTTATTAGCGGAGCAAAAGATGATACTGTTATCATACAGTATAATTATCTATAGTAGAATATAGAGACAACAACTATGAACCTATATCCAGAAGTAGAAAGTAACATCCCAAATCCTCCAGGCCTTGGGCCCAGTCAGACTTTCTACTTCTGATGACAACAAAATATCCTGGGCCAAAGGTTACGCCAAAGTTACATGTTATCTGTGCTTTCCTAATGTTAGAAGACTTAGGATATCATCTGGCGGATGATAAAATACCATGTTCCGTAATTTTCTGACACTCTTTCAGAAGCTCCTAGATTGGTTGTAAGTGTCTAAGTGTTTTCTTACCCACTTTTTCTTTTTTAAATCCAACTCAAATCTGTGGTTTAAGTTAAAAAATAATATATAGGCCTACTTTTACCTTGATTTTACACTGTTTTTGCTCAGGTTTGAGTCCATCTTTACTAATAGCTTTGCTAAAGCTATCTGCAGTTTTTATAAAAGTTGTATCCAAGGCCTATTATCTTATTTATCTTGCTGACTTACTGCTACTGTGGTCAGAAAATTTATTATATGGTTTTATACTTAAAATCATATCAAAGATAATCAAATTGCTTGAAATTTCTGATAATGATTGTCCCTGTGTTTAAATTTGTTGTGTTCACCTTGGCGCTGGCTCTGTTAATCATCTGGACTACCTCTCCCAACCTATGGAACCAAATTTCATCCTCTGCCCACCTGGTGGCAATGATTCTTCTAGGCTCCTGCATTTGCTGGATGATCTTCCTGGTAAGGCTCATGGCCTCCTTTCCTCTAGAGATACCCTGGTTGAAAGCCTTACTTGTGATCATATAGATCTGTACATTCCTGTTGCTGTACCAGATCTTTTTCCAGTAGGGGTACCTCTCATGCCTTATTGCCCTTTGTTGGAAGAAGATATTCTGCTCTCCTATAGGCTTCTGTTGCTCCAGAATTTACCCCCACAAATACTCCCTGGTTGCTCTCTGGCCTGCTGTTGATGAGATTGAATGCCTATTTTCTCCAACTTTCCCCAGTGTTCTCTCTTTGGTCCCCTTTTAGAGCAGCCATCCCAGTAATTCACAGGATGGCATCCTGGTGGTTTGTCTCACCAGGATGGGAGCCAAACTTAGTTAGTTTATTCCCTCTCCCTCACAGCAAGTTTTGCCTTTTCTGACAGAGCGGCAAAATTTCTACAGGTTGCTGAAATGTCCTAGAAGACAATGTTAGTGACTATTGATAAGTATAGAGAAAATCCCCCTAAATAAGGCGTCAATAATGGGTATTGAGAGGGGAGTCATTATCATTTCCCTAATAGTATAGGATTCAGTAAACATGTATTCTATCAATTTTCATATCTGGACAATGCCTATGAAATCCTTACATCCATTGGCATCCTGTAAGTGTGTGCCTATATCTACTGATAATTCTATTGAAGCTGCTGGTGTATGCCAAGCTTTAACATATGCAATTTGATTCCATATCTCAAAATCAAGCCTCATAGCTCTTAAACCTAGCCAATCAAGCAAGGAGCCCATAACAGATCCTCCACCATTCCCAAATGAGCACAACTTGGCTATAACTGCTGCATTCAGTCACAAAATTTAGGAATGCACCCATTTAAAATCCTTGGTTATTACCCTTTCAGACTTCAGCCTGCTGCATTGACCAGCAACTGCCAATCAAAACATTGTTTGCAACATGGTACTACACACCACATCTGTAAATTTTTCAATAAGTAATTGGAACCTACTCACTTTTAAAGGCTAGCACTCTAAAACACTTCCAATAAATACTATTTATCTACATTTCTTTATAAATTAGATTGAAACAAAAGTTATCCAGCTTTTTTTAGTGGTACAGGAATAGCAGCAACCCTTTTTATAATCTCATTCACTTCAAACCTTTTCTTTGGTTATGTAAATGTAGGCTTCTTCAACCCTGAACCTATACAGTCCAAACCAAGATACATTTCACCTTGAAAAAAGTATTATCACTGCATCCTCATGCCCCCAATGTTGAACCATTAGGAATTTCCCCTATTAAACTATGAATTTTATAGATGATTTTCACCTTATCAAGTTAGGATTTAGGGTCATAAAATGAGACGGCTACAAACCACTAGAGAAAAAAACCTGAGTTGGTAAAATGGCTGTGATGATATACTGACAGCAAATCCCCTGGTACCCATTTACTACCCAGTAGAACCTCTGTTCAATATTCCCCGCCAGAAAATCCCTTCAGTGTTCCTTTTCTGCCAGAAAATTCTTGCTGGTTTTTAAATGCATGGCCACCACAAGGTCTCCGCCTAAGTGGAGCAACAAGTACCCTACCTATGTTTGAGCATATTTTGGGGGTTTATTGCCAGTAAATGCTTCCATCTGAAACCAATCCAAAACCAAATACAATCAAACTGAAGATTATCTGCCGCAGATCCCAATAAATCCCACCAGCAAACTCCAGTTTGTCCTTTTTTGTTGACCAGGCTCCTAGGCCAGGCATAAACTAGTACTTAACACCCAAGGCATATATTCCCTTATGGATGGGTCTTCACTACAAAAAATGAAGATGTTTTTTACAGATTTAATCATTTCCAGTTGCCAATTTTATGGCTCTGTAACACAAATAGCTGGTGTACACCAGTAGGCCACCTGCAAAGAAATAGGGGTACACCTGTCTTCTTTAAACATTACACCCCTATTACAACCAATTGGGCTCTTGTAGTTCAGCTGATTAGGATCACAGCAAAGACTAAAGGACCATGGCTAGACAGAGAAACTTTTAAACACCCAGAGTGGTAATTATGGTACCACTTGAGGGCTTCTTAAGACACTTCATAAAAGTTTCTTACTGGGATTCTTGCAAGTTATATTGACCAGAAAATTCACACAATAAATACAATCTTAACTAATTGATTGTCATATTATTCAATTGTCTTTAACTAAAAGACATAATGTACTTCCTTAAATCATGTATAGTGTTGCAACCAAGATTCCATCCTTGCCCGCAAATGTATCTCACAATACACAGGGGTTGCTTGATGAGTCACCCCATGACGTGTCTAACAGTAAGGATCAATCTGATGGCAATGTTTAATTGCGGGCACTATCTGTCAGGGACCCACTTGGCAGGGAACCAGTTCCCTATTTGGTGGGCCAAGGCCCCTAAGTTTAGCCCTGCTATTACTGACCCAATGGGCACCGTGATCATGGCCAGATGACCTAAGTGCCCCAGGTAGACAAATCTTCCCATCATGGAGCTGAAGCGCCCCAACAGATAATATCCTATCATGTAAGATAACAAGTATAAGGAGGTGTATGGTCTGACCAGAGAAGGTTCAGCCTGAGGAGGGAAGAGAGAGTAATGGCCATAGTTAAAATTTCTGCCCCAGTGACCTGCAGGATACTTGAACCAACCATGAGTGAGTGATTCCTTCTGATGAGAGTTGTTGGGAGATGAGTTGTACCAATCTTTAGTTGGAGTAGGATTATCCAAGGTCCACACCATAGATAGAAAAGATTCTAGAAACCAGAACAGGAAAAGGCTTCCCTGCATGGCTTCAAGAAAAGATTTAGAGTCAAATGTAATCAAAGGTAATCCACAAAAGTATTTATTGTTAGAACAAGTAGAATTGATAAGGGTGGTCAACTTAAATAGCTTCAAAATGAAGGCTGGTACGTTTAAGTGGTTATTGGGAAAATGAGAGGGATTTTCAATAAAATATGGCTGGAAATTAATACCTGTGTCAAGTTTGCATCAATTTGGAGCTTAATAACATATGTAATTATACAGCTACATGAGAAAAACCAGCAAACCGCCACAATATTGGAAACAATTAAGTGGTTAACAAGCTTAATATCAGGGCAGATCAAGTATGAAGCCATATAAACATATAGAAACAGTGGATCAAAGAGCGGCAACCAGGTTAGACGCAGCCAATCATCTTTTGAGTGGTAAGTAACGTGTATAAGTGGATTTTTAACACTTCTGAAGGCAAAAATGAAGTCGGAAAACATTGTTGAATGACTTAAATCATTATAAATAGGTAAAGTAACTTGAACCATAGTCTTTAAACTAACTGTTGAATTAACTTTAGGGTTCTGGGTTTGATCCCCATCCTGGTCAATGTTTAAACCAGTAATTGATTCCACCCATAATTTGTTTTCAGGACTGTTTAAAGAGGTTAAAATTGGTCCCTCATTAATGTAATATAAGTAGTTGTAGTCAGGGAATAATTCCCTGACACTATCTTCTAATTAGGAGCATTGTCAAATTGACACGCTGATCCCTGAACAAGTTATTCCACAAACCCAAATCTTATATCAAACCTGCCACCTTTCCACCCCCTGTGGACTTATGGCTTCTCTATATGGTATATTAATTATGATATTCCTTAATAAACTACATCTTATTCTTATTTGTGTCTTTTCTATTGGACTGTTGTCTTCCCCAATCAAATATTAAACTATCATTGGTTCAGTTGCAACAATAGACTAAAGATTTAGAGCACATATTTGAACAAAAATAAGATATCCCAGTTTTAAGGGCCAGATTTATGGTGCCAGGAACAGGGTTAAACCCCCACACCAGGCTGCCAAGCAAAAGCGCAGTTGGCCGCAAAAGCCTGCTGGGGATTTGAGCCCCCAACCACCCACCAGGGCGGGTGTGGGGTGATTAAAAATTATCTGGCCTATTTGGGCAGTTCAAATCAACCCAGGAACAGGTCCTGGCCTGGGGCCAGTTTTAACACTGGCCTGGAGGAGCTTGCAACTCCCAACGGCATTAGAGTACCCAGCCCCAATGCTGTAATTGGACTGGGTGCATCCAATGCCACCATCAATCAGATCTGCTTAGAATTCAACCAGCAGATCTGATAAAATCAAGATTTCTGCTGCTGCTTCTGCAGCAAAAAAAACACTGCTGTTTCTGCCACCCCCGATTACCCCAGCTGCACTGAGGTGCTAGCTGAGCATCTTGCAGCTACTGGGGCTGCTTTTAACATAGCCAATAAATTGGTTGTGAACAGCACCTTAGTTGAGCTGCAAGACTCAGAAACTCCTGAAGCCAAACACAAACCTGAGGAAGAAATTGCCACTTCACCCAACCAAACAAAATCTCATATAAAAGATGCCAGCCAATTATTCTCAGCTGCCAACAGAATTACCCTGCCCAGACCAAGTCCCCCAAATTTCAAACTTCACTTACCAAGCTACATTTTAATACTTCTCAGAAGCCAGTACCCAAGATTTGGGACACTAAAAGCTCACAAGAAGTAGTAAGTGGTATATCCCAAGGTAGACCAGATTAATAGTATAAAACCCACTTCCTCACACTCAGATCAAGTGCAGACAATGTCAAATAAAGTGAATGAATCATTCAGTTTTGTTTGCTTTATTAGGCTTTCAATTTATACATCACTTGAGCAGAAGTCAGACTAGAAGACTAGAGTACCACCCTATTCTGCACCCATGGACTACAGCCAGGTCCAGACCCTGGTGTTGCAACCAAGTTTCCAGACTTTCCTGCTAATGTATCTTATGATACACAGGGGACGCTCAATGAGTTGCCCCTTGATGTATCTAACAACATGAATCAATCTGATGACAATATTAAATGGCAGGCACTTCATTCTAATTAGGAGCACTACCAATTCAAACTGATGATCTCCGCACAAGTTATTCCTCAGCTTTGAACCTTACATGGAACTCCCCACTATGCCACCCCCTTGTGGCCTTGTGGCTTTCCCCATATAGTATATTAGTCACAATATTCTACAATAAACAATACCTTATTCTATTCATTCTTGTCCTTTCTATTAGACTGTTGTCTTCCCCAATTCCAAAT
This sequence comes from Entomophthora muscae, assembly GCA_014839935.2. Lineage (NCBI taxonomy): Eukaryota > Fungi > Entomophthoromycota > Entomophthoromycetes > Entomophthorales > Entomophthoraceae > Entomophthora > Entomophthora muscae. Next base: position 116,861 of record QTSX02001559.1, on the reverse strand, counting down.
ACTGAATCCTCATTGGTTCAGTTGCAACAGTGGTAGCACAGGTAGGTTCACAACCTACTTAAAACAAAAATTCCCCCTAAGAAAGGACAGATTACGGGCTGTATGGCTACTCCCCAACAAGAAATCTTCCTGCCTATCCCCAAGGGGGACATCCCTGACGGGTATGTCATCTATCAAGACCAGCTAGTCCTCACGAGTGTGTACAATTGAATTTGCCTCAGGCAACAGGACACTAGTGTTACCCCTCCCCAGTTGGACCTCTCACAATGCATGCTCAATCTACAGCTGGAATCCTTTACAGGTGGAGTCAAAGGAGCCAACATTGTCAGTTGGTTTCAACCCACAGAAACCTGCCTTCAAATCTGTCAAGTTCCTGAGCCCATGTGGGTTGCTACTGTGTCTGGCTGCCTTGCAGGGCCTGCTGCTGAGTGGTTCACCAACTGGGCCAGCCAGGAAATTGAAGTCACTTGGGCAGCATACTATGATGCAGCAAAGTTCCGCTACAGCGAGACCTTCTCACCAATTGTGGTAGGAACTCCCCTTCTAACAATTAAACAGACTGAGTCCATCCCTGAGTACCTTGCTGCCGCCCCTAAAGCCATCACAAACAGGAACACCATGCTTTTGACCCTGATTGTCAATGGGCTTAAGCCTCATATCTGCAAGTGGGTCCCTGTAGGTTTTTGTGCCTTCATCAATGACTGCTTTAAAGCCATTGTGGAGGCTACCAGCCAGGCCTCCATGGGCTTCTGTTGAACCAATAATCCTCCAGTCCAACCCTGTGCAACACCTGACAGTGGCCACAGCCAAGTGGGCCGCCGCCAACCTCGCCAGCAGGAGAATGGGGCCAAACACCCCCGTGAGGGGGGAGCTCCAGTTAGCACAGATTGAGGAGCTGGGAAAAGCCTGGGGGTTGTAGCAACAAGAGGTTCTACAGTCCCACCTGATTCCTCCTCTCAATCCCTGGTCAACAAAAACTCCTGTGACTACAACATCCACAAGGTTGAAACTCTTGACGTCTTCCAGGTCCACAGTGATGACCCTGTATTACAAGCAAGCCATTCCTCAAATAAAGTAAACCGCTTAGCATATCCCTTCTGTTTCTGTGAGAACACCCACAAACTACTGGTAGATACCGGGGCTGAATACACTATGGTGGACCAGGCGTTTGCTGACTCCCAACAACTGGATTGTGTGCCTAGCAGGTTCAAGGCAGTGCAAGTAGCTGATTCCCGCAGAGTTGCCATTACCCATGAGACAGTACCCTTCTCTGTGAGAATGGGGAACGTCCAGGTAAAGCTCTCTGGGCCAATCATGGCCAGGCTCAGCCATGACGTAATTGCCGCATCAACTAGCTCCAAAATAATTGTCCCTACATTAATTGGGATATGTCTGTTATCACTCTCAATAGAAATGGAGTGGGATTTCAGATTTACCCTGTTGAAATGAGCAAGTTACTCCACAACACTGTGTTTGTTAGAATATCAGAGACAGGCTCATACAACTTCAAGGGGGGAAACTAGACTTCAAACAGTGTTCAGTCAAAGTTATCCATGCCAAACCATCTGCAGCTCCTCCTTTGACCACTTTACCCCCTCCAGCACTTACCTCCCACTTCAAGGAATACAAGGACGTCTTCAGTGAAACACTGGACCAATTACCTCCTCCTTGGGAGATCCAGAATGCTGTACAGCTCCAATAGCTGTTACCTAAAGCATTTCCCTTGTACTGTCTTACACCAAAAGAAGATGAGACCCTCTGCCAGCAACTCGTGGATGCGCTTGATAAGGGCTTCATTTGCCCCTTGCTCTCTCCATACGGGGCAGCTGTCTTCTTTGTAGCCAAGAAGGACAGGTCCCTTTGCCTGGTCATAGACTATTGCGCCCTAAATGAGGTGACCGTTAAGAACAAGTACCCCCTGATGCTCATTGAAGCCTGTTTGATACACTTGCAGGTGCAAAGGTTTTTAGCAAGATTGATCTCACTGCAGGTTACAACCAGGTCCGCATTGCACCAGGGTATGAGGCAAAAACTGCCTTCCGCACACACTACAGGTTGTTTGAGTGTTGGATTGTGAACTTTGGAATGACCAACGCTCCTTCCATCTTTGCCATGTTGATGAACAAAGCGTTTGAGGAACTGGTTGGGAAGTGTGTGGTGGTGTACCTTGACAACATTATTGTCTTCAGTCAAGATCAGACCACACACCTCTAACACCTCCGCGCTGTCCTTGACACCCTTCAAAAGAATCAGCTAAAAGCTAAACCCTCCAAATGTGAGTTCCTCAAGTTGGAGCTACTATTCCTTGGGCACACCATCTCTGCCCAAGTGTCAGGGATCCACTCTTGGGCGGCTGGCCCGCTGTTTTTGGGGGAACTTGGGCCAGGGTTTTGCAGGCAGGTCCCACCATAAGAGAGGAGCTAACTTTAGAAGGTAGGAAGTAGACTTCCCCACCCAAGACCACGGGCTGGCGGCCAGATTAATGGCGTCCACCACCCCCGTGAGGGTGATGTACACTATTCCAAAAAGCTTGCTGGTATGGTTGGTCAGGAGGTCGGGGGAGGAGGCTGGCATTGGTTTGGGTATTACGGGTGGTTCCATGTAGATATTGTAGGCCGGGAGATAATTGAATTTTCCTCTAAATAGTTTTGGGTGGAGAATATCCGCAGGTCTTGGCGGTTGTATCTGATGGCGGATTAGATTTGGGCTAATGGGTCAAGTTTGAGGATTTTCTCTGGTGTGTAATCTTTATATTCAGGCTTTAATGGATAATTGGTAAAATTAACAGGCCCAAAGGGAACACAGGTGGACGGAAAACTGCAGGTGGAGGGGAAGAAGAGCCAGGAGATCTTGAACTGAACTGATAGACAGCAAATACAAAATATGGCAATAGCTGTACAAGCCAAAGTAACATAACCTTTATTCAAAAATGGCAATAAGTTTGGAGCACAGGGTCCTTTGTTCTATATAGCACCCCACCTCCAAACTTAACATTTTCCATGGGGGTTTCATCAGGGCATTGGGGAAAGCTGGGCCAGGGGAATTGGGTACTTTGGTCTAAAGGCAGCAAAATGGCACTCAGCCCGGGATTTCTTTCATTGGTCAAGAATCTCAATTTGGCTACCTGCTTCTCTTGTTCTTGCGTTATGAGCATAGGGTTGGGCCGCGGGCCCATGCCTCTTTCCTGGGTTGGCTCCTGATTGGTCACTTGAGAGGACTTCAAACTCATGAAATTCACATAGGTGTCATCTCTGCCTTTATTAGGCAATTTGAGAGGCTCCTTCTCAGGAGCCACCATGGTTGAGCTGGTGCTGGTATTCTGGCAACAGCACCCATGTTGACACTAAAAATATTGACAGTGACCATGTTGACACTTTGTTGATATGGCCACTGTCAACTCAAAACTCTAAATCTTCTATGTTTTTTGCTAGTCACACTAGCTTAATTCTTTTTTAAAGCGTTCAGGGGTGCAAACCCAGAAAACACAACAAAATTGTGGCCATCTCAACACAATTTAATATTAAGCTTAATAAAAAAATCAATTTAACCTGATTTTTCCTTTACTTTTACTAATAAAAATTAGTTTATTTTTTATTTGTTTTCACAACATAAAAGTGTCAATGTCAACACTTTTTAAGCTGAACTTATTTTTAATAACAAAACTGAAGCATCTACAGTAAAAAAAATAAGTGTGCATTTAAAAATATTTTTTTATTGAATTATTATATTGAAAAACACAGTGCGCATATATTTGATTGTTGGAATGTTCATGTTATATATATTTTTGCGGCACTTATTACGGCTTTAATATATTAAGTGAATTGGATGCTAACGGTGATCCAATAATTTAAGCGTGACTTACTATGTAAGTTACTATAGAATTTATTATTAAAAATAATGTTAAACTCGTAAATGCTGTTTATTTGCTTGTGATCACCCCCTGGGGTAGATTTAAGCAAATTAGAGTTGCACAATTAAGCCTAGATTAATATGCCACCTCATATAAAGAATGTCGTAAGTGACGTTGTCGACACTTTACCCTTTTCAATATCTACCAACAACTTATTAACAACTTTACTTAAGTGCAATGGTAAAATATCATATTACCACTACCCAAATATAATTTTTAATAAAGAAATAAAGAACTTTGATACTTTTTTTACTTTTTTTCATATTTTTTTAATTTTTATATCTGAACAAAAACACACAAAAAACAGTTAATTTTTGCTAGCCCACTTAAATTTAATTAAGCGTACTATGTTTTTTCATAGTAAATTTTCAAAATAATGTCAACAGTGAGAATGTTGTCAAAAATAGTGTCTACAATTTTTGTAATCAACAGTGAGAATTTAGCTTTTTTTCACTAATTGTCACTCATAATGTTGACGCTTTTCAGTTCTCACATATAAAACTTTATGCTTTATATAATAAAAACTTCTCATTTTTTGATATGTTGTATTTTTGACTTTGCTCTTTCATTTTTTTTAATTTTAAAAATGAAATCTATATCTAAATATAATACTTTCACATATTTCTCTTAACTTTTATCTTGTTATTTATAACTTTAATAAAATAAAAACTATACAAATAATTTTTAACATTTAAATGCCAATAAAAACCATCTAAGATTTACTTTTTATATATTATGCTTTTTAAGTTGTTTTGTTTTTTACATACTTTGCTTTATTTTAAACCATTTTACTTATTATTTTAGGACAAGAACACCTCCAAACAGCCAAAGGGTACCAAGCGTCCCTCCAAGCCCACCAAAGCCACCAAGAAGAAGCCTATCTTGTCAAAGAAGGCCACCCCAAACCATCCCCCAAGCACTCTCCTGAGCCCTCTCCTGAGAAGAGCCCTTCTCATTCCACTGGGGGAGAGGAAACTGATGGTTCCCTTACAGACCACAGTTTTTACAACTTGGCTTCTGACAAGGAGCCAACCAAGAAGCAGCGGCAAGGCAAAAAGTCTCCACCCAAAGATAAGTCTCTTGCACATGAGGAGCACCACAAGAAGCCCCCTTTTGCTTCCCCACCCCCTCCAAACTCTCCCCCTTCAAGCTCATCCGGGGATGATTTGAAGCCCCGCCCTGATTACTTCCCTGGCTTCTGCCATGCTCCTGCTGGCTCTTGGGACCCTCTTGTGGCCCACAACATCTGCAACGTTGATGGCAAGTTCAAGGTTACTTCCACCCTACCCAATATTTTTCCCCATCATTAGTGTTAAAGGTGGGCTGTCCATGGTGGCTAATGGGTATATCTTCAGCTGCAACAATGCCAACCGGGGCTTTAAGAGCCAACATTACACCTGTGAGGACCGCTCCTGCCCAGTGCGGCTCAACACTGAGCGCTGGGACCTGGTCCAAACCATAAAGGGCAAGCATACCTGCATCATGCCCAACACTATCATCTCCTGCCTCCTGAAGTGGTATCTGGTGCAGATTATGCCCACTTCCAAAGACCTTTCTGCCACCCAGCTGGCTGTGCTTGCTTGCAAGTACCTGAACCCTACCAACCTCAAGAGGGTCCCTACTCACACCCAGTTGGTCAATTTTGTGAGTGATAGGCGTCAAGCCTCAAACCCCCTGGCCAAGAGTGCCACCAACATCAAGGACTTGGTCCTCACAGATGCCCTCAAGAAGACAGAGGATGGTGAGATGTTCCTGCTCCATAACAATGGGCAGGAAGTGGAGGATAGTATTGTAGCCTATGCCACAAACCAAAACCTGGAGCAGCTGAACAATGCTACCACCTGGCTGTGCAATGGCACATTTGCTACTTGCCCTCCTCTCTTTAAGCAGCTTTGGGTCCTGCATGGGGAATTCAATTACCAGGTTATCCCTCTTGTGTTCTTTCCCCTTCCTGTTGCCAAAACAGAGGTCTATGCCAGAGCTTTCAAGATCATCTGGGATGCTTTGAGCTCCCTTCCCACCAATAAGCTCCCCCCTCCCACCCACACCACAAGGGCCAATCCCTCCTCTGCTGAGAAGGATGAGGCAACCTTAGCCACTGAGCAGCTAGCTCATGCGCGCTAACTTGGGACAAAGTTGATCATTATGGACTTTGAGCATGCTCAGTTCAGAGCCTTCCAGGCCACCTTTGATGGAGAAGTCCAGGGCTGCTTCTTCCATTTTTGGCAGGCCCTTGTCAAGAATCTCAAGAATGAGAAGGACCTTTTTGACAAGTATCTTAATGATGGTAAGGGTAAGTGCCGCTTTTCCCCAACCCAGTTTGCTGCCTTGGCTTTTGTGCGCCTGGAACATACTGGGCTTGGCTTTGAGGCCCTCCAGGAGGATGCTTATATCAAGAAGCACTCCATCATCTTTGAAGGCTACCTGGAGTACTTTGAGCGGCAATGGGTGGGCAAGAAGGTGACTGCCTGAAGAGGTAAGAGCGGGGCCACTGCCCCTTGGAACTGTCAAGGTGCCTGCCTCAAGGGGGAGATGAAGACCACCTCTAGCCTTGAGGTTTGGCACAAGCACCTGAAGGTGAAGTTTGGGACTAACCCCAAGTTTAACAAGTTCTTCTCCAAGCTGCAGGAGGAGCAGGCCTGGACTGTCTCCAAGTTCTGCAACCTGGCCAACCAGGTGGCCCTCAAGAAGAGGAAGTCCAAGGAGCAAGACTACCATGAGGACGTGCAGAAGGTAGTGAATAAGAAGTACAAGGTGGCAAAGATAAAGAAGTGCCTAGAAGATGTTGCAAGTGCTCTTGCTGGTGGCTTTAATTAGCCAAATAAACTTTGCTTTGCTTTGCCTATATTTTTTACTTTTAAACTTTTAATTTTTTAATTTTTTTGGATAGTACTAATCTTTTTAGGTATAAATGGTAAGCTTTATGTTTAGTTTTAATGTGGTTTTGTAAGAAATATATTATATTTTGTTAATTTATCTTTAAGCTATGAGATAATTTCAGTATGCTTATATAAAGTATAATAAATTAAAATTAGAATTTTTTTATATTTTGTGGTTGTTATGATATATAAAATATCTTTATTTTTGGTTCATTGGAATTTTAATTTTTATGGGAATAAAAAATAATTTTATAATAAAGAGTGTAATTTACAAAGTAAATTGAAAACTAGTTGCTTATATCTCCTTATTCTTATTACTTATGGTATTTTTTATTGCATTTTTAAACTCTCTGGGGTCATTTTAGTATATTAAATTATTTTAAAATAAAAATTTTATATTAAAAATGTTCAGGGTAAAGTGTTTTGTTAATTAAAAAAGTGTCAACATCCAGGAAACAACATTAAGTAAAACCGGGTTGTCACTTTAATATAGTGTCAACACGGCCACTGTCAACATTTTTAGTGTCAATATGGGCGCTGTTGCCGGTATTCTGGCTTCAGGGCTTAGCAGGAGCCTCAGATTGTAGGGGCTCAATCATAGAAAAACACGGGCGGGCAGCTTTGTGGTCTAATGGTCCAGCAGCCTGGGGAAGTCCAGGGCTAGGGTTCAAATCCCGCTCCTGGGCCTGGGTTTCCAGAGGGGAAAAATTTTAATCTTGACACCAAGGCATAAAGCCTGACCCTGCCAAATTCAAGGCAATCATCAGTATGCTGCCCCCCACCAATGTGGTCCAGGTGCAGACATTCTTAGGCATGGTTGTCTACATGCGCAAGTTCATTACCAATTGCAGGGAGCTAATTGCACCTCTCACCAAGCTTCTGAATACCAAGTGTCAGGAATGACAATTTGGATGCTCCTAAATATCAAAATACAGAACCAGAGTCAAACCCTGGACAAAACCCTTTGCAGACCGCCAGGCTCATAGTTGCTACCAGCCCTCCAGGACCCAAACCCTTAGCTGTCCTGCAGGATTCTGTGAGCAAACCGCCAGTGCAAGATGCCAAGAATTCCCCCAAGGTGCCAACGCCTGACACCGGCGGTTTGCCTGGTGAAATAGAAAAATCTCCCCCTGGGAATTATTCCAAACTCTCCCAAAGTCCTGAGGAAGGACTGAGCCCAAAGAGGCACCCAACATTTGAATCAATAAACAGAAGGATTTGAAGTCTTCTCACCCCAAAGCAGCCAGTGGCAGACTGCCAGTGCCAAGTGCCACACTGCCATCTGAGACACCTGATGCCAACCCGCCCAAGTCCAGAAAACTTGACCAAGAAGTGAAGCCTGGCAGTGAGGGATAAATACCTGCCAGGCCAAGACCAAAACCCCATTGTCATTTTTAAATAAAAGTTATGAGATATTGGTTTCCCCAATTCTTGCCGTATTTTATCCTTGTAATCTGCCAGTTCACTTGAAGATCATCTGGTCCACCCGCCAACCTGCCAGCTACGCACTGCCCGCCAGGTGCTCCCTTTGGTCCTGTCCACTTCATGGAGTATCCCCTAAAGCCTGAGTACAGATACTATACCAACAACATACTAGCCCAGGATCCCTTGGCAGGAATCACTGAGAGAACCAGATACAACCAAGAAGGCCCTTGGTACATTACCAAACCTGGCCTGTTCAGAGATAAATACAACTTCCTTCCTGCCTACCAAATAGACATGAAGCCACTTGTCACCCCCAAGCCAATGCCTGCCTCCGCCGCCAAAATCCCACTGGACCATACCAACAAGCTTTTTGGAATTGTATATATAACTCTCACTGGATTAATAGATACTATTGTTCCTGCTGCCAGTCCGTGGTCGTGGTTGGGCAAGTCAATGTCCTACCTCATTAAGTTAGCATCAATCCTTTGGTGGGCCCTGCCCACCCAGTCCGCCACCCGCCAGTTCCCAGACGCTAGCAAGCTGGCCAGTCAGGGTTGGTTCCCTGACACCAAGCAGCGCTTCCATTGGACCCCTGCCAGAGATCAAGCCTTTGAAACGTTGAAGCAAAAACTTACAACAGCATCAGTACTGCAGTTCCCCAATTGAAACCGCCAGTATGAGCTTGAGACTGACACCTCTGACAGGGCCATAGGGGGTGTGCTAAGGGTAGAAACCAACAACAGCGTCTTCCTTCCCGCGGCATACAAGTCTAGGAAGCTTACTGACTTAGAACAATGTTACCCCATTCATGGTAAAGAGCTAGCGGCAATTGTACACTGTGTTGAGAAGTGGCTCTGTTACCTGGAAGGGGCTACCTTTCCACCCCACGTCCTAACAGACCACAAGCTGCTCCAGTACTTCAATACACAGTCCCACTTGACATGCCACCAAGCAGGTTGGGTTGAGCGTCTGTCCCCTACCAGTTGCGCATTGAGTACAAGCCTGGGAAGGAACTTGTCACAGCTGACGCCCTCTCACAACTGTATGTAGTGTCTATCACTAGGGATAATGTCTTGGACACAGATTGACCCATGCTCTACCTCTGCCCTGAGGCAACTCATTATGAAGGCCTCAACTTGGTAACCATCTCCAAACTGAAGGACAATGAAAGCCAGTTCACCACTGATGCCGGCAACGTCTGCCGCTGGGCAGAGACAGGTGAAAAGATGCCTTACATCCCCACCATACAACAAGGTGACACAATTCTGCACTACCACCAAACCCTGGGTCACATCAGAGGATGTAACCTCTTTGAAATCATGAAGTGCAAGGTTTTGTGGCCGCGCATGCGTCAAGACATCTTGGATCTTCTCAAAACATGTGTGCTGTGTGAAAATAACACATCTAAACCTGCTCCCCCAAAGTCTGTCCTACCAATCAAGGCCATAGAGCCTTTTGAGCAGTGGGCCCTTGAAATTGTTGGGCTTCTTCCCAAAGACAGACTGGGGAAGAAGTACATCATCACTGCCATCAACTATTTCACTTGTTGGTCAGTGGCCTGGGCAACAACTAACCCTACTGGCACCACTATCACCTGCTTTATTGGCAAGGAAATTGTGGCCCACTTTGGGCAGCCCAAGCATCTCATCACAGATGGTTATCCCCAACTTGTTGGGCATGTCATGAAAGCATACTGGCTAAGAATGCACTCCAACAAGTAGTTACAACCCCCTACCATCCACAAGCCAATGGCCGCTTGGAGCAGTTAAATGGTTTACTGGTCCAACTGATTGCCAATCTCTCACAGGAGCATCCCAACACCGCATGGACTGGACACTTTCCTACCGCTCTACTCATATTACGAGCAAGAATTAATAGGGGCACAGGATTCAACCCCAGCACCTTGGCCTTTGGGACGCCTGACAGTCTCACAGGAGTTGAACTGGGGAAGCTACTGTCTACAGTTCCCAAAAAGCCCCCTAGTGGCAACTCCATCCCTGAACCAATGGCGTGCCAAAGCCTGGGAAATCAAACACAAGCAAATTGAAGGAGGGACAAAGCATCTTGAGGCCAGATACGCTGTAGGTGACCCCATCTACACCCCTAATCCCAATTCTGCAAAGTTAGAACCCAACCACCTAGGGCCCTCCAAGATAGCCGCTGTTTATGATAATCATACCTATCAACTCAAGGATGCCCAAGGAAACACCAAGAAACTTCACCACAATTGCTTGCACCCCTGCTGCGCCATCCCCACACAAAGGTTGTTTATGTGGACCTTCCCAGATCTTCCACAGACTCCAATCCTGGTGTCTGACGGCAAACAGGGGGCAAGGGGGGGTGTTGCAACCAAGTTTCCAGACTTGCCTGCTAATGTATCTTATGATACACAGGGGGCGCTCAATGAGTTGCCCCTTGATGTATCTAACAACATGGGCTAATCTGATGAAAATGTCAAATGGCAGGCACTTCATCCTAATTAGGAGCGCTGCCAATGTAACCTGCTGATCCCCGCACAAGTTATTCCTTGGCTTCAACCCCTACATGGAACTCCCCACTATGCCACCCCCTGGTGGCCTTGTGGCTTTCCCCATACAGTATATTAATCACAATATTCTACAAATAAACAATAATTTTTCTTATTATTCTGTCCTTTCTGATGAGTGTTGTCTTCCCCAATTCCAAATACTGAATCCTCATTGGTTTAGTTGCAACACTGGGATAGCTGATATTCCCTATGACTCCCCTGCTCCTCCCCTTCCACAGCCCTACAATCACAGTAGAGCTGGAATGGTCATCCTGACCATCCTTAGTCCAACCAAAGTTGTTGTTCCCAACCTTGGTGCCTATCTCCCCTTAGCCGCAGGATTTCATTACCTAACCTGTTCTGCTCTATTCCTCTATTGGGCCCTTGTGACATTTTATCCAGATGGCTTGAGCTCCCCTTTGGTACCTTTCTATATGACCGCCGCCAACCATGACAACAGTCAGCTTCATGCACATATAGTTGCCCTTAAGTGTCAGGATACCAATTGTTGGTGGAAACACTGTTTGGCGCAGGCAGAGGGACCACTGGGCCAGAGGGTAATCCCCGCTATAAGATGGGTGCCAACTTGATAACATAGGATAGAGATCAACCAAGAAAGGACCTAGGGCTGGGGTTGGGCACCATGGAATCCATAAAGCCTGTAAGGGTAATATAGATTACTCTAAATATCTTGGTGACAGTGATTTCATTAGTGGTGGCAGCTCTTTTGTAGACAGTTGGGATGTGGGGTTAGGGGTGGTATCATTGGTGCCAGGCATATTGTCACGGCTCATATCAGAGTCCAGCTGGACTCCCACAGGGGAGGCAGGCCGGGCCTGAAAGGCCATGTACACAATAGCCGCTATCCAAACCAGGTAGTTGAGGGCAGTGGCTAGGGGGCGCCAACTCCCAGTATGGGGCACAACTTGGTTGGCCAGCCCCAATACAGTGATGTAGACAAAACCTAGCTTGCTGAAGTCCTGAATGGGTGGTGCATTTAGGAGAGGAGGTGCAGTTGGAATCTCCTTCATGGTTGGCGGCAGATCCAAATGGTGTGGATGAAATACTCCAGATCAAGGGCGCAGGGTGGTTCAACAAGGGCAGCAGGAGTATAACCAGGTGGATGTGGATAGGCTAGCTTGTATATTGTGGTGGATTCACAAATAGATGCAAAGAAAATAATTAAATTAGAGCAAAAATAGACAATTCCTGCAATAAGATAATAATTTCTAGGCATAAACTTGCTTTATTAAGATGTCAACAGTGAGGAGGGCTCCTCCCCCTCACTACTTATACTTACTGATGATTCTATGGCATTTTGTGCCACTAGAGAACTGATGGCATCATTTGGAGGTGTATTTGCAATTTTACCTGGAATTTGCGTGCTTGTCCAAGAGAGTGAGCTCTCATTGGCTGCTATAAAATGAACCCTTTGAATTTTTCAGCATGGCAAGTTGCTACAGTTATTTTTAGCTCCCGCAATGAATCAATTGCCTGATTGCAAAATCAAACAGTTGCGCTCCTGATGTGCCATTTCCCAATAGGTAGATGACCCAGATTTGTTAACAGTCTTGATGCCAGGGATTTGAGGATTGTGTGCCTCTCAAATCCTGGGCTATTTTTTAGTTAAAAGGGGGGTATTTTGCCCTGGGAAGTGCTTTGTGGGGGTTTCCATGCTGCATGTTTAATCACCTCTAGAAAGGCCAGCTGACTGTCCAGGGCACTCTGGGCCCTGACACATATGGGCAGATAATGATACTTATTGCATAATAGTCTGGCAGAACAGTGTACCACTTTCCTTCACAGTCAATTGTTTATGTGACTCTAGTTCTTGCCAAGGGGTTGGAGAGAAGTATATTTTTCAGGGTGAAATCCAAATAGACTGGGTTTGGAGGGTACTCAGTGAAATTTACTAGTCCAAAGGGTGCTTCAGGGGGCGGTATAGTTCCTGGGGAGGTTTGGCAGGCCGGTTTCTGGAGTGGGCAGTCACCTGGTTGTCTACTTAGACAGAGTTGAGATAAAAGATCACTAAGACTAGATAGGGTAAGATTTGTTTGAACCAAAGGTTCATAAAACTTTATTATCAAAAATGACTATGGGGGTTTTGCCGTCTTGCCAGGGTTTTTATACCCTGGGACTTTGCTTCTTTGATTTTTGCAGGGTCCAGGTTTGCAGACAAGGCACTGGCGGGGCGTGGTTCTTGGCTTGGGGTCTCAAGGGCGGCAGATCCAGGTTGTGCTTGTTCTGGCAAATTGGAAAGGTGACGCTTTGTTTTGCTGCTACTGTTCACCACATCACCTGAGCAGTCAAATTATATTCCCCATTCTGGACTGGAAGCTAGCATTAGCTGGTGATCATTGGCGGGACTGACAGGAGGCCTTGTTGTAACCTCCTTAAGGCAAGCTGCAACCTCTGCATAGGTTCAGATCTTTAGTGGCTCAAGGTTGGCATCAATCTGGTGATCATTCAGGGAATTGTCCTTGGGAGACTGGCGGGTCTCAGAGTAACTCAACAACTTGGGTTTATGACTAAATGAGTTGGCGGGTTCCCGTCCATCCTGGGTGACTCAATTTGTCTTTGGAGGGTCAGGGTTAATTCCAGGGTTTCCAATGTTGATTTCAAACTTTCAGTCTCAATACTTGACAGGCTGACAGGTTCCTGTCCCTCCTGGTTAGGGCAAGGAATCTCTGGCGGCCCAGGGTTTAACCCAACTGGCAGTCTGGCTGGCTCACGTCTACCCTGGTCATAACAAGGCTTATTATGAGGGCTGGGGTTCAATTTCCAGGTTTTCAATACAAGTATTGAAATTTCATTCATGACACCCATAACTGGTTTCATGACAAAATGAGATGATAAGGAACTACTATGTTTAATTGAGACTAACCCATAATTTAAATCAGAAATATATTGTCAGGGGTAAGATTATGAATCCTGGAGCTGAGGGTTTTGGTGAGCACCAGCCTAGGCTAGAATGATTCAGCATGTTTGAAGTATAGAGAAACAAAGATTACAAAGGAGAAGCAAACCATGAGTTCAGAACTGTTGGTGAAAATATCAACAAGATAGGGATCTCAGTTGGGACTTAAATGCTTGACCCCAAGAATAGCCTTGGTAGTGAAACCTGATGTGGGGGTGTTTTTAGGGAAGATGTGTCATTAATGATGTTTCAATACTTATCTTAAAACCTGGGAATTGAGCCCCGCTTTTCAGAATAAGCCTTGTATGACCAGGGTAGACAGGAGCCAGCCAGACTGCCAGTTGGGCTAAACCCTGGGCCGCTAGAGATATCTTGCCCCAACCAGGAGGAACAGAAAGCTTCCAACCTGCCAAGTGTCAAGACTGGAGGTTCAAAATCAATGTTGGAAACCCTGGAATCACACCCTGACCCTCCTAAGGCTACTTGAGTCACACAAAATGGAGGGGAACCTGCCAACTTGTTAAGTTGCAGACCCAAGTTGTCAAATTACTCTGAGACCCGACAGACCCTTAAAGAAAATTCCTGAATGGAAATCAGATTGCTATTAACTGTGTTCCACCAAAGACCTAGACCTACTGTAAATTCAGAACCTGAATGTAAAAATGCGGTATTGTCAAATCCTTGGTCCAAATTTTGAATCACTTTTGTGGGATAGCCTTTTTTAATTAAATTGATTTTTCTAAGTATTTATTTGAATATTTGAAAATGCGGGAACTCAGACACTTTGAAAATTTCAAGTCAAGCTGCATATTTCCTATGGACAAAATGAATTAACTGGAATCAGATTTTAAGTGTTCAAATCCATTAACCATTTTCATTAAGTTTACTATGTTTTTTGAAATTGCAGGATTGTCAAATCCAAGAACCAAATTTCAAATCACTTTTGAATGCCACTAGTAAACTCAGATATTAATTGTGGGAACTGGAAATTAAATTGAATGTACAGTAAGCACACTAGGAAACACCAACCCAAATTGAGAAGCTCCACCACAATAAAAATCAAATGAAAAATTCAATATTGATAACCATAATTAGACATAAAAAGTGATTAAACTTTAAAATCATCCAAACCCAGAAAAGATACAATATTATACACTTCAAATCACAGATAAAGAAATACTGTTACTATTCAAGGCTTAATCAAGAGAAAATAACTACCCAGAACTAAACCAATAACTCCAAATAAATACATATTTAATCTAAAATATATTTTTATTTTATTTTTATGGACCGTCAATTGCATTCCCAACCCGCTCCTGCACCAGCCCGCTGGGCAGCCCGTCCACGAAGGCGTCCCAGAGGGTCCAAGAACAGACCCAGAACCCAACTTGAGGGGAGTCATGCCAATACACAGGCCTCCCAAGGTGTCAGCGCCAGCCAACCACCTCCCACATCTCAAGCCAGGAACAGTAGTCTCAATCCAAGATAGAAGCTGCTCTCAAGGCCTGCAACCAAAGTCTCATACACAAAGGTCACCGGGAACACTGAGGTTACTTACACCTCCACTGTGTACCCAGTTGTCACCCAGCCCCACACTCTTGACCCAAGAGTTGCTACTTCCTGCCCCTGCGTCTTTGACACCACCTACAAGCCATTGGCAGCCACTTTTGAGCCATCTGCGCCTGTGATCTATTCCACCATTGACGGCGCCAGCGCAACCAAGAGTGATCCCACCTTATACACAAAGGTCCCTGTCCCCTGTGTTGAGCCTGGTAGCCAGGATGCTGTGGTACCTGCCAAGGGCCGGTGTCAGTTGACAGATAGTGAGTGTGAAGCTCTCCTCAACTGCTTGAATGGGGGAATGGCAGTTTGGGATATTGCGTCCCAATTTGGTGTCACAGCCAGGTACATTGCCAACATCAACACCAAGTATGGCAATACCAGGAAAATTGCTGAATCCACCAAGGCTAAGCAGCAGCCAAAACTCCTTCAGCCTGTGCATATTGACACAAAAAAAAAGTGGATAGCCAAGGATTGCCACCTGGACACACTTGCTGTCCAATCAATGCTCATCACAGAGTTTGGAATTTCTGTTTCCAAAACTCTTGTCTACAAAACTATGGTTGATTTGGGCTTCTAGTGGAAGGTGCTCGGAGTTTCTCTGTACAACAGAAACAGTGAAAAGAACATCAAGGATTGACGCATTTATGCCGAGACATATCTGGCATTAAAGGAGACTGGCAATGTACAGTTCTTTTATATTGACAAATTGACATTTTCCTCCTCACTCAGGTCTAGGCATGGGTGGGTTAAGAAGGGGTCCAAGGATGACGTAGCCCATTGTGCAGCTGTTTGTTCCCAGACCTATTCCATGGTTGCACTTCTTGGTCCTTGCGGGTTGGACCAATACCAAATGATCAAGGGTTCCCACAATAGCGGGACTTTTCTTGATTTTCTCCAAGTTGTCAAGGAGTACCTTCGGATAAATTATAGCGGCACAACCAACATTGCTGTGCTTGATAATGTTAGCTCCACAAAGTGGATCTGGTTGTATCCAAGTTCCCCCTATCAACAAGAATAGCCACTCCTCCAGCCACTGCCTTGCTGATTGTCCAATGAGACTTCTCTTCCTCCTGCCATATTCTCCATTCCTGAATCCAATCAAGGAGGTGTTTGGTTGGATCAAAAATAAGGTGAAACAAGGCCTTCCTCAGAACATTGAGGACCTATTCAATATTCTTGAGGTCAGCCAATTTGCAATGCCACCCAATGTGGTGGCAGCTTTTTACAAGCACTCAGAATCCTTCCTCCCTAAAGCCCTGGCCTCTGAGCCAATCAGATAAACGGGATCTCCAGTTTAATTTGTTTTTGTTTTTATTTATTTTGTTTTTAATAGGACTCAAAATTATTATTTATATATAATGATGTGACATTTATATGTATTAAAGACATATAAGAATACATAGAAAAGGTAAGTAAAATTAACTATACTAGGTATGAAGAATAATTTTTATTATAATGCACTAAATATTGTATTGACTGTTGCGCTAACAAATGAATAAATTAAAAAAAGATAGAAATAGAATTTTTTATTTAAATAATTGTTAATTGTTGATGGTACTTTGGCTTTTTTACGCCACAAATTAGACCTTACAAGTCATCATATGATCCTTTTTATTTCAGTGCCACTATAGCCACATGACACGGCAACCAATTATTTTTATGTATTCCTTACTAATTTGTACTTAGGACGCAGTTCAAGTATATCAAATATGTTTATCAAATCATATTACAAGGGAAAGTTAATTTGAGTTCTAAACAATCATTTGTTTAGAACAATAGTGGAGCGGGCCGCATAATGCAGATAAATTCAATTCTCCATATTTATCTTTGTGATAAATAGACCTGTACTTGACAAGATAATAAATAAAAACATTTTTAACTTATTTTTAATATTTGATGTGGTTGCAACTATAACTAATGTCTTTTAATATACTTAGATATATTAATATTATAATTTACATACTAAAATTTAAAGTAAAAATTAAAATATTGATTATAAATCTTAAAAGTTAAATATTTAAGTTTAAATAATTGAAATATAACAATTTTATTAAATTGTGATTTATTCAATATCAAAATATTTGATATTAAATATGTCAATATTAAAGATTTTAACAGTGAATATTTTAATATTTAAAATAAAATAAAATAAAATAAAAATTTTAAGTTGCAAGGGAAAATGATTTATCAGGGGAATGCAAATTGCAAGGGGAATGTGTTTATTCCGGGGAATTATACCCCAAAATTAAATTTTCAGCTAATGCATCTAATTGGGACCACATACTTCTCTGTATGTGGTGGATGACTCTGGCGCCAATTGCTAGAGGGGTGGCACTCAACACCCCGGTGGTGGCCAAACGTCTTATAAAAGGCAAACGGGTGAGGGAATCAATTAGCAGGTTTTTTGGGGGGGCATGTAGTACCCGTATAGTGTTGCCAATGCAAATGAATCACAGAGGACATGTTCAACTGTCCTGTATCCTCATGATGTTTTCTGGTGGTCTAGGGCTACGCAACATATGTCAATCTGTATAGGTACATCTTCTAATTTTTTCATGTTGGCTTTCAGTATGCAGTGGAGCAGGATTCCCAGGTACACCGCAACGTGGATTCTTTGCAAGGTATACTTTTCTGAGAATGTGCACAATTTTTTGAAAGTTTGTACTAACCTATTGATATAGGACGTTTGGCTGAATTTGAAGAGGGTACCAGGGGCGCCTGACTTGAATCTGCCCCCCAGGCCTCGGCAAACAATATCATTAAAGGTTTAAAACTATTCACGAGGTTTGCATCCCCGACTTTATTGGATAGAGCCTTAAAAATTTCATTAAAAATTGCTGATTTCATATATTCATTTCCTATTTGAAAATCAGTTTTTATTAAAAAAAATTGTATTTGTTGATATTTGTGAAGGGAAACCTTTGAACGCTTTCATATATGTATTCATTGAAGTTGAGTTTTATATCCCCACAAATTTCATTCATTTCTTTGATTTTAATTGTTGATCCTAGTTTGTAGGCTTCCCTTATCCATGGCAAGCACCCCGCGGGTGGTTGATATTCCCTATCTTGAGCTTCAATATTAAAAAAATTATTCATATTCTGTTGAATTATTTTATTTATTTGTTTTATAGGGGCCACCAGTGACTGGTAACCCCCATAAAACCAACTCAGCGTAAAAGCCGCCACTTTTGCAGCCTCATCCCCATCCCTGGTGATGACTAAAATAAATATAAGTAAAACATAAAAAGACTTACTGATTGTTTCTCTGTGGCCCCCTCAGCCACAGGCGCCATATCGGCAAACTTCATGAGGCGTTGGATGCTCTTCATTAATTTTTCTTAGGCTTAATTTTTCTTATTCTTTTTGCAACTTGTGCTTCCTCTTGATTTTCAATTGATAAAGCTTCTGTATTTCTTGATGCGCTTCTGCTTCTTGCTTGTGTTTCATTTTTCATCTGTTTCCATTTGGTCGGTTTCCTCTTTGTTGATGTTAATTTACTTCTGAATTTCTGTCCCTTCAATTAGTTTTATCCTCTTATTATTTTCTTTGGCCCCCTGCCAGAACTCCCACAAATTGTAGGCTGCATTGTTGAATTCAAGACTTGATAAAATAGTTCCCTGTAGATTAAGTAATTTTTCTTTATTCTTTTCATCTATAATATTTCCCAACTTATCCAGGGCATCTTCTTTTGACTGTATCAGTGGCTTGCCCTTGTTACCCAGCTTCCCTGTCACTATTTCCCTGATATTTCTTTCTATCTCAACAACCTTTTGAAGGTGTGCTTTGAATCCGTTGATTAAG
The DNA here is from genome assembly GCA_014839935.2 of Entomophthora muscae. Classification (NCBI taxonomy): domain Eukaryota; kingdom Fungi; phylum Entomophthoromycota; class Entomophthoromycetes; order Entomophthorales; family Entomophthoraceae; genus Entomophthora; species Entomophthora muscae. Next base: position 97,837 of record QTSX02001559.1, on the reverse strand, counting down.
TTATAGATTGTTGACATGTTGTTTGAATTCCATCAAAAAACTGGTTTTTATAGTACTATATTCAGCGCATACATATTTTTCATCATCATTGATAAATTAAAGACAATAAACGTAAATATTGCATTAACATATTGCAATTAGACAACAACTCTTGATATTTTGATATTATGTGAATAACACAGTGCATTTTGTTTAATAAAATTTATTGTAAACAAGGCTTTTGTCATTGTAATTTAATGAAATGGATTGTGTTTATATTAGGGCCATTAACTCTTAGTACAGATATTGAAAATTAGTGCATTCTACAGCCTGTATATTTACCTATTGGTAATAATTCTATAAACTTTTCAGTTGGATTTTACAAGGTAATAATAATGTAATGTGTTAATAGATTACTGTTTACTGTCATTAATTGGCTGATTTTCTTTGCTGTGGCAATTGTGCATTTTTTGATATTTCCAAACTAGTATCCAATTGGTTGGCTTCACATCCAATTGCACAAGCAATATGAAAACAAGCTGCCACCCCAACCACGTCCAGTCTCAGGGTGGCGGCTTGTTTTCCTATTGCCTGTGCAATTGGATGTGAAGCCAACCAATTGGATACTAGTGCGGAAATATAAGAAAATGCACAATTGCCACAGCAAAGAAAATCAGCCAATTAATGACAGTAAACAGTAATCTATTAACACATTACATTATTATTACCTTGTAAAATCCAACTGAAAAGTTTATAGAATTATTATCAATAGGTAAATATACAGGCTATAAAATGCACTAATTTTCAATATTTGTACTAAGCGTTAATAGCCCTAATATAAACACAGTCCATTTCATCAAATTATAATGGAAAAAGCCAAGTTTACAATGAATTTTATTAAACAAAATGCATTGAGTTATGCACATAATATCAAAATAGCAAGAGTTGACGTCTAATTGCAATATTCTAATCCAATATTTACGTTTATTGTCTTTAATTTATTAATGATGATGAAAAATATTTATGCTCATAATTTTAAGCTATTTGTAAAATGTACAACATTGTATTAATTATGGGAAATGTTGATAATGTAAAAAGAAAATATTATTAATTATTAATTGAAAGAGAGATATCAATTTTAATAATTTATCACAAAGAAAAGATTTATTTACTAATCAAAGGACAGGAAGGAGAGGGAATGGGCGGAATGAACATTGCCTTCATCTGCACCTATGAAAGGGACGGCATCAGAGATGGTGGGGAGGGAATGAGTGATGGCTTGGGAGTTAGGGTTGGAAGGCGGGTGGCTTGATGGGGGGTTGGTGAGGCAGGGTTTGTTGACTGAGAAGGGGCAGCAAGAGCAGTTTGTTTCAATTGCTTGAATTCTTCTTCCGTCACATATAATGGCTTGACAAAACGGATGCACTGGCGTGGGGGGAGGTGGGGGTCCTTTCTGGACTTATCACTATCACTTGCATAGAAGATGATGAGATCAAATAAGTCCTGGACGGACGCGGAAGGGAAAAGCTCATACCTCTTATCAATCTGGGTGCATAGTTTGTTATAGGTAGCAGGCTTCAAGCGCCTGAGGGCAGAACCAAAATTGTAGAGACATACATCTGCAAGATGCATGTCGGCATAGTTGATGGGGTAGGACCAGCAGGTATGCCCCGCAGCCCTAATTTCTTTGGTTGACCATTCCTGCTGCTCCATCTCCGCACTCAGTACAACTGTGTGCACAGTATTTTGTGTGGCCCACTCCTCCATCATGGCCTTGAGCTCTGTCTGGTAGGCATACCCATCTGCGGTGTTTGATATTGCTGAGTAATAATTGACGCCCAATGGGGAAACTGCCAATAAAACCCTGAAAAAATGATACAAGACTGGGCTGTGCTTGTAAACGTCAGATTGGATGTACTTCTCTCCAAAGTCTTGGATACTGGCCAAGATCTTGACGTATGATAGGAAGATGACGTCATTACGGGCCCTCATTGCCCTCCCTTTAATAAAATTAATAATGGTTGCATTGTATGGGTCAGTGTCCACCAAAATGGGGCCACCAAGAACTTGATTGGATAGGATTCTGGCGGCAACCACAGCTCTGTGCATCCATGAATTCACTGTTCTTTTGTTGGTGAAGATGTTGTGGAGTCCCAACTGGAGACATACCTAGACCAGGGGCATCTGTGGGTCACGTTTCATAATGGCCATCATAAGGGGATGGGCTGTATTACCTTTGGTTGAGGTACGGGCACCAGTTGGGGTCTTCTTGGTGAGGGGCCACAGTTGGTGTGGGCTTGGAGGGTTGCAGCCACAGTGGACTTTGCAAACCCCATTGCAGCTGCAATTTTCCCAAGGGAAATTAGCTTTCCTCGCTTTTCAACCATTTTAAGAACAATGTACGGAGTGTCAATTTTCTTCTGCGTCTTGCAGGCTGATTGGCTGGGGGAGGAAATGTCCATCTTGGAACTGGTTGATGCCATCTGATTGGCTGTTTTGGGGTTTTGGGCTCTCTGAGTGACCCCAAGGCTCAAATGGCTGGTTCTGGATGCCATTGCTGATAAGGGATTTGGGTTGGCGGCTGCATGTGCATGATGGGCAAACAGAGCCATGCTGGAAGTTGCAGGAGAAAGAACACACTCCTGGGTAGTGCTTGCAGAGGGGCCCGCGGGTTGGTAGTGGCCATAGACAGAGGCTTCACCGTTAAGAGACCCAGTGTAGTCCTGCATAATTTTGTCAAGGCCAGGGAACAGCTTGTTGACTTAGTTGTTGTTGAAAGAAGACATAATAAAAAATTTATTATAATTTTAAACTCGAGAAGAGGAATGTATATTTTAGTTAATTTTATTGTTATATTTGTCAATTTTGTGAATATTATGATCTAAATTTTAGCCGACCTAAAATGGAATAGGGTGATTTTTGAGAATGTCTATGATTCCTAAAAGAATTTGCACAAATCCACTCTAGATCCTTTAACATCTTTTTTGAGACACCCATAAATTATATTTATTTCAAATTCATCGCAATTATGATTTGAAACTTGGTTCTTGGATTTGACAATCCCGCAATTTCAGATTTGTTAATTTTCACATGATGTCTATGATTTGTTTGAAATACAGGAAATCTCAAATTGTACATTAGAATCCTGCATTCCTTATTCATGTATCCTGCATTTGTTTGTTGGGTTTTGTCTTTTGTTAGTTGAGTTATCTGCTCAAGAGATTCAAAATTTGCCAATTTAAATAAACCAAAAAAAGTCAAATTAAATGGTTAATTTTATTAAATATTAATTTTTCACTCAGCTGAGTTGCCCGCAAAAGTGATTCAAAATTTGGACCAAGGATTTGACAATCCCGCATTTTTACGTTCAGGTTCTGAATTTACAGTATGCTGAAATTGTAGCTTGCCTAAAGAAGGTTACAACAAGGCCTCCTGCCAGTCCTGCCAATGATCACCAGCTAATGCCAGCCCCCAGTCCAGAATGGGTAATACAATTTGACTGCTCAGGTGATGTGGTTAACAGTAGAGGTGAAACAAATCATCATCTCTTCTGTTCATTAGAGAAAGCACAACTAGGATCTGCTGCCCTCAAAAACCAAAACCAAGATCCATGTCCTGCCAGCAAATTGTCCACAGGCCTGAGGTCCGCAAAAAGCAAAGAAGCAAAACCACCTGGTATAAAAACCCCAGCGGTATGGGGATGACCCTATTGTCATTTTTGATAATAAAGTTTTATGAACCTTTGGTTCAAACAAATCTTACCTTATCTAGTCTTAGTGATCTTTCATTTCAACTCTGGCCAAGTAGACAAACAGGCAACCACCCCTCTAGAGACCAACCTGCCAACCCAACTCAGGCGCTATACCGTCCCCTGGAGCCTATTTTTGGACCTATGCATTTTAACAAATACCCGCCCAACCCTGCCTACTTGGAGTAAAGCTTGGAGACCATCCTCATTGCTGATCCCTTGGCAAGGACTAGAGGAACCAAATGCATAGGACGCAAAGGAAAGTGATACAAAATGCCCCCCTTATTGTTCAAAGACAAGTACAATTATTTGCCGCATACTTTGTTCCCATGACTCTGCCCTTAGCCCTGTGACCCAACTGCCCAATGAAACCCACCCCCACCGCTGAGACCATGTCCACTCAACTGTTTGGAGTACTATACATTGCCTTGACAGGATTGGTGGACTCTATAGTGCCCAACTGTGGCCCCTGGTATTTGCTTGGACAATCTGTATCCTATATTATCAAGTTAGCACCCATCCTATGATGAGCATTATCTACTGGCCCGTCTGTACTCTGTCCTGAGTCAAACAATGCCTCTACCTATGTCTGGCTTCCTGAAAAGATGAGTGCAGCAATGTGGATCACATTTGGTTGATGAATGATGTATGGGTGTGCAAAATTTTGGCTTGAGCGGGATTATGGATCTTGTATCAGATCTCTTCAAATTGACTGGTGTATGAAGAAATTTCAGTTTTTGGATGGGGTTGCCAAGTCATATTGAAGTATTCTGAAGAGATTAAGTGATGGAAAAGTTGTTGTGGTGTCTGTTATGGATTCCCCAGTTTTCAGGCTGGCCATTGGTTCTGGAGCTTGCCCAAGTGGCAAACCAGGTGGCAGCAGCTTCAAAAAGACACTTGCTGGCTTATCAGGCCCAACCTTCATGGGTATGCAGATGGTACAAGCTTTGGCTGTCATGTACTTGAACCAGTTTTGAAATTTCAATTTGTTTTTACCAAATATTTTATCTATGTTGGTGTACCTGGGAGAAGCAAGTTCACCTGTCAAAGGTAAAGCCGTGAGGTTCATGATACAACTGTGCTGGATGATTTTAGCTCATGCCTTGGACATGATATATCCTTCAAATACAGTGTACACTGTGAGATATTATTATCAATGAATATTGGGACAGAAGGTGTTCCTCTAGGTATCTGTGGATGTAGCCTGGTTGAGGGCTTGCGTAATGATGAGAGGCCCGGTTGTATTTGGCATTTGATTCAGGTGTGGTAAAAAATGAGGATCCACCAGTCAAGACAAGGCAACCTATGGAGGGAAAGCGAGAAATAAACGAGATAAATTTTTTTAGTATTGAGAGGTAGATTTGGCATTTGAAATGAAGGCATTGTGGCTTGATCCTTCCACCATTCAAGGATCAAGTATGAGTGGGGGTTAGTGTGTGATGAATTATCATGTGACTGGACTATCTTATTAGTAATAGGTGGATCCTAAAATAGAAGTTTTGAGGTTTGAAATCCACTACCTTGACACTTTCATCAATTAACCTGGATACTTTGTTTGAAATGGAAGGGAATGCTTTGAAACTGGCAGGTGAATAAAAGCCAATATACTCTTCCAGCTTATCAAGTAAAGGTTTTATTTTAAATATCAGCAATCTGCCAGTATCTGGCGGTTATGCATTTATAATTCAGCTGGCATCAATTAATATGATTTGACTTGGATGGCTGGTTTAATTTAATGCAATGTTTGGACAGATCTGGAAGTTGGTTAAGCCTTTGCATTTAATTTTATCTGGACCGGTATTTAATTTATGGGGCTCGGACTTTAATCTGAAATGCTAGGTGTGGATATTGTTGGGTTGTGATAGGGTAGCAAGGCACTTTTAAGTATTGGCTTGGGTAAATTAATTCACTTTATTAATTAATCTACATTTGTTTTTTGTTATTAAGAACTTGATGAAAGCTTAGCTGGGTGGTTTGGTTGCATATCATCTTAATTTTGGAAAACGAAAAGATTATATTTCAAAGTTATTTGCTGAGATGATGGATTCATTGAAGTCAATTGCTGGCTGGATTTGGTTTGATAATATGGAAGTTGGAAAGATAGTGCCATGTTGTCAACGGGAAGTGTCATTTGATCCTGGGAATGGTTTGGTAAGAAATTGGGGGACGTGAATCAAGAAATTGGCTTAAATAGGCGTAGTTCATAAATCAGGGCTCCGAGCCCGTTGGAACGGAAGAATAGAACTTGGCTGGCGGTTGAAGTAGGAGAATATTAGAAGGTGTTGATAAGGCAAGACGTAAAGAGGATGCGGGCAATGAGATTGGCGTGGGTGTGTTTGATTCGGTTTGCAGCGGGGTTCGAGAATGTCGTGGAGATGGACTACTCGGGCGACTTGATGCAGCAGATTGATCCATATTACAACTTGAACTCGGAATATTGGGGCATTAGGGATGAAGACAGGAATGCCAAGTTGCGATACGCAGTCTACTGGGGACAGAATTCGTACGGTGCGTCACATCTTAATACTCCTGAGCTATGGGAGAAGCCGCTGAGGGAATATTGTCAGGATGAAACAGTGGATTTGATAATCTTGTCCTTCCTGAACATCTTCAATGCTGGCACTGAAAAACCGCCAGAGCTGAACTTGGCCCACCACTGCAACACCACCTTTGAAGCACATCCAATGTTACTCAAATGCCCTGAAATAGGCAATGACATTATTGAGTGCCAGCAGCGTGGGAAGAAGGTTCTGCTGTCGCTTGGAGGGGCGGCAGGGAGCTATGGCTTTACCAAAGTAGAAGACGCAGCTTCCTTTGCCAAGACTGTATGGAACATGTTCCTGGGAGGAAGATCTACAGTGCGACCGTTTGGTAAAGCAGTGCTGGATGGGGTGGATTTGGATATCGAGGGTGGTTCGCCTCTAGGTTATCCCGAGATGGTGCACACTTTCCGGGAGCTGTATACCCTTTACACCAACAAGCGTTTTTATGTCGCGGCAGCGCCACAGTGTGTGTTCCCTGACGCTTTCATGGGGACGGCATTAGACCAGGCTTGGTTTGACTTTGTTTTTGTACAATTTTACAACAATTACTGCGGGGTTCAGTCATTTAACAACCCATACGGATTCAACTTCCACGAGTGGGACATTTGGGCCCGCCTGACTTCCCTCAACCCCCGCGTCAAGCTGTTTGTTGGTATCCCAGGCTCCACAACTGCCGCCAACTCGGGATATCTTGATCCAGACTCACTGTTGCCCATCCTAAGCAACGTCTCGCGCACTTTCCCCACTTTCAGCGGCGTCATGGCTTGGGATGCCTCCCAAGGGGACAACAATCGCATCATCAATAACTCGTTCTCATCCACCATATCCTCGTGGCTCAAGAACCCCAAGCATATTTCCTTTACCTCCACCCCCACCATCCGACACGCCACTGGCCAAGAAGGCACTCCCTGCCAGGGCAATGGGCTTGGCTGTCAGGGCACTTCCATCGCCATATGCACCCAAGGCGTGTGGACTCACCGCCCCTGCCCGTCCCAAGAAACCTGTGTCACAACCCAAGGCTACCCTGTCTGCCACTACTCACCGAATCGCCTTCAAGGGCCTCTACCCAGCAGCACCGCCATGGAGATTATGCCACTCAAGCGAATCAGCAGAACAAAGACACTCGCACAACTAAAGATATGGACTACCACTACTGATCCCATCCCTGGATCCTGGTCCATCACCATCAACTCACCCCTCAACATCGTCTCCGCCTCTAACGCCCAAATTATGTCCCAGCAAGGCTCCACCCTCATCCAAAGCCTCCCCGACTCCCCTCCCTATATGTCTCTCCGCATATCCCTCCTCATCGAATCCATCCCAGCTAACAGATCATCCCTAGCCCAACCCCAACTCCTCCCTCGACTTGCTGAAATCTCCCTCAACTAATATTCCATATTAAAATAACTACTTCCAAAAGTCAACTTACCAAGCTACTTCAGATATCTTAACCAACTACTTGGCTCCATTGATAACATCTAACCACTATCAAAAATAAAGGATGATGCAACTGGGTATTAGGAAGAGAAAGCCTTATCAACTACACGGCAAAAAATAACATTGTACTTACTAATTAGAAACTATATCGCGTTTCAGGTGGGTTTTAGTATTAGGCTGCTAAGTAGTCATCACATTATAAAGTTAAATATGACCAGGATGCCCAATGTGAAACTGGAACTCTTCTAATTTAATCCCAACTTTTCAGTGCAATCGCCAATCTCTTATCAGAAAGTATCCACCTGATTTGAGCCAACTATTGCAATCTGGGGTCTGGTGACCTTAAATTTTAGCCAAGTGCTTCGATATAAGTCACATCAACTACAACATTTTTAAATAAAAAAATAAAAACAAAAGAAAGCCACACATTCACACCTAATTTCAAATACACAACAAAATAAATAAAAAGTAAAAAAATCCAGTCTATCCAACTTTATCCACCCTGCTAACCAAGCAGCTGTAATCCCCAAATTCAGAAAGGCTTGGTACTAGGGAAAAGTTCTGGCACAAAACCCTGAAACCTGAGTAAGCAGCTACTACCACAGCTTGGGACATTGAATTGTCACCCATGTTTCTAGCCATACCTGTCCCAAAGCTATCCTGTCAGAGATCCATTATAGCAACTGTTTGTCAGCTGAATAAAGAAATGATTCCAGATTAAAGCCAATGAGGATAGTACCAGCCAGAATTCCAATCACTAGAAAATTCACCAAGTTTCCAAAGACAACATCTTTCCAAGAAGTGAGAGAGCTGGCTGATGATATAGTATAAAGCTTTGCAGCCTAAAAGGTATCATATAATGTCAGGTCAGAAAATGTGATATATTCTGTTGGATTCCACAAACAGAGCAGATGTAATTTGAGAATCATATCTGTATCATGCTGATAAGTAGACAGATTACTGGAACATGATCTCTGGTTTGAAAAGCTCTAAAGTGGTGTGATTAAGGGGTTAAGAGGAACTAAGGTTGATCAGAAACAAGCAAATAAATTTCTCCATGCTAGCTAATCAACCTAAGAACTCTCTAATTATAACTAATACAGCAACATCTTCAATTACTCTCTCTTGAAAATCATTTCCCCAAGAAACATCTCAATTGCCAAGCCGTAGGTGGCACTATTATCTGATCCCAATATTGCACAAGAATCAACCATCCCAACCCTATGAGAAACAATACTGGACAGACTAATGGCTGTCATATCTTACATAAACACTAAGTGACTTACATGATACTATATACCACTTTTCTTCTATATAAAATAGAGTATCATTCTCATTAAAGTTTCCTATTTATTTGTTTTATATACTTCCCAGAAGTACATATGTGAGATTCTTAACAATATGTGAGTATTATATAGCATCTTTTTATATATCAAATAAAGTATCATTTTTTTAAAAAAATTCACCCTTCATCTTTTATATACTTCCCAGAAGTATACATATGAGACCCTTATAAATATGTGAGAGCTAAACTTAGGATGAATTAAAACTGTAAATGTTTAAAAAATTTATTACATGTTATTTGACTCAGTAATCAGATCCCAGCTGTAACTTCTGATATTAAACTGTGAGGTTTTACATGTCTTAATAGTTACAGTTTTGCCAGTGAAAAAGATCACATTTACTGTGATAATTGATAGCTATTGTATAGTGCCAGGGGGACCAGCTAAAGATCTAGTACCATTAATAATATGTTCTCACCTCAATGGCTGAGTGCTTAAAGTTAGATCTCAATTATTCAGCTCAGGTTCTGGCAAGCTGAAATCATAGTGTTATCTGTGGCTTTTCAGATCCCCCCAAACCCTTACATGCTTGATGGGATTTCTGAGCTATTAAAGAGCTTTTTACACTGTTTAGGGAGCTCTGCCTGTAAAGATATGCTTTAGGTTCATAGCTGTCTAAACACAGTGGAGGGTTTGCTGATTTTAATATGGAACTTAGTGTGTAAGCCAATTTATAAATCTAGTACTACCTTTGGCCTTGGATGGAACTGTTTTTTCCTACCACACCAAAAAAGGTCCAAAATTTACAGCCAAGCCACTTAATTCTTTAGAAGATTTAGCTCATACTGTTGATGAGAGATTTTTTCTGGCCTACCCTGCAGACTCCCCAGCTCTGGTTGCCCTGGCCTGGGAAGAAACGCTGATCAATTTGGACTATTTGTTGGCATGGTGTCACCCTCTCTTAAAAACTATCAGGAACACCCAATCAAATAACGCCACATCAATAACCAGAAAGCCAAGTGAATCCCAAATGCTTAGGGTGGCCTCTAGCCAATCAGGTAAAGCTGCAAAAATTAGCTTGAAACCTTCCAGTGCCCCTGGCCTTGGCCAGCAAAATTTCTTTCCCAGCTAATCAACTGCAAGTCAAATAGTCAGGTAATTATCCCTTAGCAACTCATCCCCTTTTAACAATGTCAGGGGACTTTGGGTCTCCTGTTTGTCAATTTTCCAATTTATTAAATATTGGTTGGACCTCTGTTTTGGGTTTCTATCATCTAGAGTTTTAAAGTGTTAGTTGTTTTTTTAAATCTTACCTTGTATCAACCTGCTTCAAACCCGGCATCTCTTCTGGGACCTTCAGGAGAAGCTTTGACATATAGCTGTTGTCTGTTTTTGCTTTTGCTTTTAAAAACCGCTTTTGAATCTAAAATTTTAGTTAATATTCAATATAAAAATCTATTTTACTTTGAATTTTAATTTAAGTTTCTTGATTTTGAACCCGCTTTTGTTTTCAAAACCGCCAAGCCACCTGAGACCACCTCCAAGTTATCCAAAAAGCTTTCTGCTTATGACACCCTCATTTCCCATAATTTTAATTGTTTCAGAGGCAAAAACTGCACTCTAAAACTCAGAATTTTCTGGTAATTTTAATTATGATCCTCCCTGTCTTGAAATTTGTGGTATTCACTTTGGCTCCTTTTTTAATTCTCCTCTGGACCATCTCCCCAGACTTATGGTCACATATCTCTTCTTCTGCCTGCCTTGTGGGAGACAATCCTTCCAGTCTCCTACACTTCCCTGGTGAACTCTTCATCTCTGAGAAGGCTGTAGTCAAGAGTTTAACCTGCAATGACTTGGACCTCCATGCTGATGATTATAATGTGCTTGCCCCCACATCAGAGGAAAGGCTGATGTCTACCCCTCCTAGCTTGGATGGGAACAACTTGGTACCTCTCCAAGCACCTGTGAAGCCGCCTCCCGTCCTCACTCATACACCCTGGTTGCTTGCCGGACTAGCACTGATGAGGCTGAATGCTTGCTTCCCACAGTTATCCCCTGTGTCTTTCCTTTGGTCCCCCCTCTGAGTGGCTATCCCAGTACTCCACTGGGCGGCATCCTGGTGGTTCATATCACAGGGATGGGAGCCAAACTTAGTTAGTTTAGCCCCCCTCTCTCACACAATTAGGCTTGTTGTAAATTAGGAAGTAGCTATTTCATAATCAATTAATGAGTGCACAAGATCCAGAAAATACATGCTTTCTGTTTCATTAATCCTGGCCTGACTCTTTCTTGGTATAACAGGGAATCCCTTATATGAGCTTCAGTGAGCTCAGATTTCAAGTGAGCAATACTGACGCTCAACTTCCCGTCATCTGGTAATCATTTCCACACTTTTTTACTTCCCATAGTCTTAGCTGCAGACCATCTTTTTTATTCCATGTTAGTCTTTTTCTAGTTAAAAGCCAAATACATAAAACTAAAAAATGACTGAGGGGAAAGCAACAATTGTCACATAAGCATATTTATTTACTATAATCATGTTTTCATTGTAAACTAATTGGGGTATAATCAGCTGAAACCCCCACCAGTTTCAGAATCACAGCTGGATTTCTATCATGTGATCAATGACTTAGAAATGTCATTGAATCATATCTTTACCAAGAAGATCATCACATTCTCAACATATAAGAATGTTCCCTGGTACATTTAAGAATCATCTGATTCTTTTAGTGGATATGTACTTTCATGGCTTGAAGCATTTCAGACTTCTGGCACCAAAGCTCTGTGGAATATCCTTATTTCAGATCCAAGCTTACATTGTTCCGACTGGGAAACAGCTGATCAATCCTGAATACCTAGATACTGTTGGCATCCTTTGCTAGCTTTTGCGCTGATTGATTTTTTGCAATCAAGAACCAACAAAATGGTTTGAAACGCAAACCAGGCCCCACTGCGGCACCCAGGAATGTTTCTAGGTGGCGCCTCACCGCTTTGCAAATTGATTAGGCGGTGCAGCGGCAATTTTAAACCCAATAAATTTGCTGATGCAGCATTTTAAACCACTATTTGGGGGTTTACCTTTGGTTAACCTTGACCTTTTTTCATGACACAGTCAGGCTATTAAAACGCTTTGGTTAAATCCTCATTAATCATACTCCTGGGTACTAGTTAACCCTCCCAAGTTAACCAATCAGTTTAGAGACACCTAGTCTCTACTTGACACAGGCAAGTCCATCTCAGCCCTAAGATTAAATCCTCATTAATCATATTCTTGGGCATCAATTAACCTTCCTGGTTAATCAATTGGTATTGAGACACCCAGTCTCATAGTCTGTTTGGTCAGATTATTCATTTAGTCCCTCAATTAGTACAACCCAATTGATTCCTGGGTAATCTATTGCTACGCTGGAAAACCCCTCCAAGACTAATCCTATTGTTTTGAATTTCTACCTATAGAATTCATCACAGTTCAGCCCTTTGTTTAACCACAGCCTGACATGACTGTAGTACGGTCACAATAGTCTATTTGAATGGGTATATTTGTCCTATTTTGTATCATGTCCAGTATATAGTTTTAGCTGTTTAGGGGACTTAGCTCATTTGGAATAATATCGGAAAGCACATACTTAGTTTCCACAAGGATAACATCAAAAATCAAGGCTGCTGGCACAGGTGAAGTGTTGTATGTAAAATTTACAAAAAGCTACACTTTTTTAATTTTTACAATTAACCCAAACTAAGCTTGGGAGTTTAATCCAGATCAGACAAGAATCCGAAGTTTCATACAAAGTCAAAGGGGTCAAGAATAAAATCATCGTTTTCAGCCACGCCTTCAAACAACATCATATGGCAGCGGCTGCCAAGGTCGTTGAAATGGGAGTATGGGTTGAACTTGTTGATTATTGAGCCGCAGATGTAACAGAAATGCTGGTCACAAACAGGACACGTCATGTGATTGCAGCCAAATGTTTTCTCGATCACAGCTGAGCAGTTGGGGCATGCCTGAGCATTAGAAGAGCTCCATGCCTCAAACTGTTTCTGGGCATCAAGCTCAGCAACAAGCTTGGCCAAATTCTTCTTCCCATATCGGAGCTCAAGTCGAGTGCACTCCTCTAAGTCTCCAGATTCGCGCGCTTTATAATATTGTTCCGTAACACGACTGACATTACTGACTTGGCAGTATGTCTGGTTCCCATGCCACGTTTTCCTGCAAAGTCGACAAAAGGCAAAACTACAACGATTACATTGACACAGCTTCTCATCCGGGGTCTGTCGGGACACGGCTTCTTCACAAAGCGGACACCAGGTGACGAGTGGATCTAGCTCGAAGCTTTGTTTCCTGTAGAGCCTTAAATAGCGAGCATAGGATTCTTCACCTACCAGCTCAAGCACATCGTCTAGATCTGGCCGAATCTCCGGGCTATCTATTTTAAGACCTTTTCGAAAGCTCCGACACGCTTCGTGGGGACAAACAACTGAAAACATCATGCCTTCACGAATAAGCATTTTGAAAAAGCCACTTAAACAATCACGGCAATACACATGGTGACATTTCTTTAAGTAGATGGAATGCTTTCCTTTTTTGACGTCAAAGCAGATCCCACACGCATGGGGGAGCTGATCGAACTCCTTTTGGCTGATGAAGGAATTCCATGTAGTAAGAAACACTCCCAAATTGAAATCAGTAATTCTAGCCAAAGGAAACGTATCATTCATAAAGGAGGCACAAGCTCCACTTGGCATGTTGATTGTGGCTAGTTAAGTTAGGACGATTCTTTGGCTTGTTTACTTTGCTTAAGGTTGATGGTTTCTGACATCTCAAGGTCAGGCAGCATTTGGTTTTGAAGATAGTCTACAAATATAAAGATGATCTATCCATTAGAAACATTAGTAAAACAGTACCTCAGACTGTTCTGCCTCGCATAGGCTAACTAATCGATTTTTTGTTGCATCCAGTTGTGCTTCTTCTAGCCAAGGGCAGCTGACTTGGAACTCTGGGAGGATATCTGGATATTCCTCGGGCAAAGAGAATGCCAAAAATACTGGCGGAAGATGGTTTAAATGAAACACCTCTGGACCACATATGATTTCACTAGGCATGTTTGGTAATGTTGGATTTACCCTTATTATACCACTGCTTTTGCGATAGGTAGGAGAACAACTATTTTTATCAGAGCAATCGCCAGTCATTCGCAAATCATCTCCAAAGATTGACTGATAAGATGAGCTTCATTGTTTTTATGCGTGTACTTTTTAAAACGAGCTATTTTAAAATCATTATCCAAATCTGAAAATAGTACTACCAAATGCCTAACACTTTAAAATAAAATAAAGCTCTTAGCCGATTCTTATTTCAAGTAATAGCGAGTATTTTTAAGAAAAAGAAACATCAAGTGACAGGAATAAATTCTAATTTGAAAACAGGTGAGTTGTGGCTTAATTTTTTATTAATTACATGCAACAAATTTGATGACTCAAACATAAAACATGATCACTTGAAAGGTAAGGATTTATAATGGGAATCACTGCTATCAAGTTTATTTTAAGCAAAGGCAGTGATAAAAAATTTTAACAATCAGGAACACAAAAATGAAGAAATTTTAGCCTGAGAAAATACTGGCGTCCTTTCGAACAGTAAATAAAACTTTTCAAATAGCTTGACTCAAAAGAGTATATAACTCTCATAGCTTATAAAATTCTTGTAGGTATTTACCTGGAGTGCCAAGATCTCGTCCTCTTGAATTTCTGCATGGCTGGACATGACCCTTGAAGCTATAATTCAGATTAAGCTATAAAATGGTCGTGGGATTAATACTTGGGTGGATAAAAAACTGAGTGAAAATTCACACTTATTTTCAGCTGGTGGTCCCATGCTAAAAGTAGGGCTGTTTCGGCCTAGCTCTGACTAGTTTGCGGCTCTGTACTGCCATTCTAAGAGGTTATATAATTTTTTTATAAAATCACCACTTTGGTAGTGGTGTAGCGGTGTGAAGTTAACTTCAGTTAATCAAAGTTACCAGCTAATCCTTGCATTGCCTAGAAGGATTCCAGATCATGTTCTACTCATAGAAATGATGTATTTAGTTTCCTATCCACTGCGAGTTTATATTGTGACCTAAATCTTGAAGCTATGCAAATGCAAGGAACTTCACCTCAATTATCAAGTTTGCATCTGAGCAGCTATATAAGCTCAATTAAAATTACTTTAATAAATGTGTTTTCATAAATCTTTCCTCTTATCCATGCTTTATCGTTAATTGGTTGCAACAGTTGTATTTCGACCAAGATTGCCCTCTCGTCCACTAATGTATCTCATGATACACAGGGGGTGCTGGAAGAGTTGCCCCATGACATGACTAACTGTATGGATCAGTCTGAGCATGATGTCAAATTGCGGAACCTATCTCCTAAATAGGAATGTTGCCAATTCAACACACTGATTCCTCCCTTGAGTTATTCCCAGCCAGAACATTACATGAAACACACCACTATGCCACCCCCAGGCAACTTAAGTGTAAGAGAGGTGAGCTAAACTGACTAAGTCTGGCTCCTATCCTGGAGAGAAAACCCACCAGGACATCATCCAGCGTAGAACTGGTATGGCTGCTCAAAGAGGCGTCCAAAGGGAGGACACCGAGGACAACCGGGGGAAATAAGAATTTAGACTCATCAAGATCATGCCGCTAAGCAGCCAGGGAGTTTGCATGGGAGCGTGTTCCTGGGGAACCAACTCTTCCTTGTAGGCAGTGAAGTCAGCTTCCATGAGAGGAGGAGGTACCAGGAGATCTTTTTCTGAGGAGTCAGGGTAGCAGAGTTTGTCAGGAATGACAATTTGGATGCTTCTAAATCTCAAAACACGGAACCAGAGTCAAACCCTGGGCAAAACCCTTTGCGGACTGCTAGACCCATGGGCTGGGAGCCCAATAACCCACTACTGTTTGATAAAGTTGTTACCAGCCCGCCAGGACCTGAACCCTTAGCCGTCCCGCAGGATTCTGCAAGCAAACTGCCAGTGCAAGATGCTGAGAATTTCCCCGAGGTGCCAACGCCTGACACCAGCGGTTTTCTCAGTGAAATACGTAAGTTTCTCCATGAGAGTTATTCTGAACTCCCCCAAAGTCCTGGGGGAAGCATTGAATCCAAGGAGGCACCCAATACCCAAATTGATAAACAGAAGGATTCAAAGTCTTCTCATCCCAAAGCGGCCAGTGGAAAACCGCCAGTGCCGGTGCCACACTGCCATCTGAGACCCCCGATGCCAACCCACCCGAGCCCAGAAAACCCGACCAGGTAGTGAAGCCTGGCAGTATGGTATAAATACCTGCCAGGCCAAGATCAACCCCCATTGTCATTTTTAAATTAAGGTTATGAGATATTGGTTTCCCCATTATTGCTGTATTTTATCCTTGTAATCTGCCAGCTCACTCAAAGATCATCTGACCCCCCTGCCAACCTGCCAGCTACGTACCGCCTGCCAGGTGCTCCCTTTGGTCCTGTCCATTTCACAGAGTACCCCTTAAAGCCTGAGTACAAGGACTACACCACCGACAACATACTAGCCCAGGATCCATTGGCCAGAACTATAGAGTTAACCAGATACAACCAAGAAGGCCCTTGGTACGTTACCAAACCCTGCCTGTTAAGAGATAAATACAACTTCCTTCCTGTCTACCAAATGGACATGGAACCATCTGTCACCCCCAAACCAATGCCTGCCTCCACCGCCGAACTCCCCCTGGACCATACCAACAAGCTTTTTGGAATCATATACATTACTCTCACAGGAATAATTGATACTATTTTTCTGCCGTCTGTCGTGAATGCAGCTATTCACTGTATTTTGATTTTGCCTTCAGTGGGCCATTTTGAGGACAAATCACTTGCTTTTGCTTTTGCTACTCAAAATGAGTTGATGACTGATTCAGGAAGTACAATTGTTTGGTTTCCTGATCCCTACGCAACTCACTTGCCCCACTAATGCTGGTGGCAAGTAAACCTACTGTCCATGTACTGTTTTGTGGTAAAGCTACACAGTATATATTCCCAATCTTTATACCCAATAAATCTTAAGTTCTATTCACATTTTTGTCTTTGTGTCTTCTGTACTTCTGCGCCTCTCTCTAGCCACAACTAGTAGAGATTATTCTTCCAGGGCCGCAAGGTAATCACATTTGTCTTCCCTGTCATCTAACTGAGACTTAGTACAAATCTAATACTAAGGTTAGGATTTCCTGTTGTGTGTCTGTGCCGCACCTCAAAACACAACAAAAATGGTGCTCATTACAGGGGCTATAAGCCCCTTGGTTATCCCATTTGCATCCATGTTTTCAAGTCCTTTGCCTCCGCCTATACAAGAGTCGACTTCACCTGAAATTACCAGTCCTCCTATTGAAGAGGACATTGCCAACCAGCCTATTACCCCCACAATACTGAACCTCGGGAATGGTCCTTGCCTAGTTGCTTACCCCATGGGTACCCCTGACTTAGAACAAGTCATGTCAGTAGCCCTTGGGATAGCCCGTGAAGGAGCCATCCCTTGCCTTCAGTTGTAGTTCAGTCGGGCTGAATACTACAAATTAATTGTGACTCCTCAATTTCCACAACATCTCCTCTCAGCGGCTGGCTCTGCTGAGCACTTACTATCATCTTTTGTGCAGCCTGCCTTGGCCCACCATCAAATGGTGTTGGGGCTCCACGTCCAAGAAATCTTGTCTCTGCAAGCTGTGGTTACTCATCACTGGGACCAGTTTGCTGCCTATCAACAATAGATTCATTCCCTGTTTTCATTGGTATCTGACAATCAACGCAACTCTGTCACCTCCCAGGCCCATTTGGTTAGTTCTATTGAAAAAATGCGCCAGTCTATCCCCAAATACATGAGAGAACGTCTACACGAGTTTCACCAGCTAGAACAACCCTGGCAAGCTCAGGTGGATTCCACCTTAAACGCTTATCTCACTGACTTTGAGCAACTTGTGCAACAGCTCAATGCCTTCAGTACATATTCCTTTGAGCAGCTACAGCAGGTAAAGGACTTTTTTGCTAGCGGCCTTAATGAACTCAGTACCGCATTTGAGCAAGAAAGAGCGGCCACCACTGCTACCATAGCCAAACTCCAGAGTCAAGTAAATGAGCTATCTACGCCCAAGCCAGATGTTCCGCCCTCTCCCCCTTCTGATGACTTGGTGGATAGGGAGCAGAGAATATGGGACGCCATTTGAGAACTACGTTTGACTACTTGCAGTCAGGGACGTCCTGCTGAGGCGCCTCAACCTTACCCCCAGGTTCTTGAACTGACTACCCAAGTTGCAGAGCTACAACAAGAACTTGCCGCCCTATGTGAAATGATGGCAACTGCTGCTAGTCCAGCTGGTGTTGTTGATGAAGATGGCTGCTGCCTGGGTTTATCTGAAGCACCTCAAATCCAATGCGCTAGAGAATTAATTGCCCTAGCTAATGAGGTGGATCAATTGAAGCAGGACCACACTGAGCTGGATAAAGATGTACAAGAAATGAATGAAGTAATTGAATCTGTAAATGATAGATTCACCCCTTGCCTCTCAGTGGGGCCCGTGCTGTTGAGACTCTTACCACCCTTGAAGAAAGTATTTGCCAGCTATGGGCTAGACAGCCCCCCTCGGAATCTGAGGCAGAGTTTTCCCTGCGTATAAACGTACTTGATAGCAACAATGGTGGCCCAACTCCTGAAACTCACTTCAAGCCTATCTTTAAACAAGTCTTTGACCCCAGAACCTTGACCATTGCAGCTTTCCTAACTATCTATGAAACTGCCATTAGAAGAGCC
This sequence comes from Entomophthora muscae, assembly GCA_014839935.2. Taxonomy (NCBI): domain Eukaryota; kingdom Fungi; phylum Entomophthoromycota; class Entomophthoromycetes; order Entomophthorales; family Entomophthoraceae; genus Entomophthora; species Entomophthora muscae. The sequence continues at coordinate 79,042 of QTSX02001559.1, read as the reverse complement.
TCTGATGAAGTCAAGAAGGAACACATTCTGACCTGTCTGCACCTGACCTGCTAAGAGGTAGCTGTGCCAGAACTACCCTCCATTGAGACGTGGGAAGATATGAAGCAGCTTCTGATTGATGAGTTTGGTGGTGACCTTAGCCTGGAAGTAAAGAAGGATGCCTTCATGCATATTGCTTTCAAGCCTAAAGAGACACTAGCCAAGTTTGCAGACAGATTCTACATGGAAGGACAGCAACTGAATACAAGCAGACAGTTGACAGCCCATGAAGCCTACATGGCTTGCGCTCAAGCCCTCAAGGTTAACCAACTTCTGTGCCGCACTTCAAAGCCCATAAGGCTATGCTCTCTTACATGAAGAGCATAAAGACGTTGTTGCAAGATATGCACCTTACCCACTCTGGCGCCGTTGTTAGGGAAAGTTGAGCTGCTTCTAACTCTGGTTTAACTTCCTGTGGTCCTTGCATTCTTACCATGAACTCACAGAATCCTCCTCAACACCAAGGTTGCCACAACTGTGGTCAGATAGGTCATCATTCTTGAGTCTGCACCAATCCGCGGGTTGAAGGAGCTGATCAAAGCAACAGGCGGGAAAAGAGCAGTCAACCTAGAGGCAGAGACGCTCTCAGTTGACAATTCTTCCCAGTCTCTTTCAATCCCTCCCTCTATATCTGAATCTGAGCCTGCTGATAATGAGGCTCCTCCTATCCTCCTCCTGTTTCACAATATCTCTGATGACTCTGACCTGGATGACTCTGATATTGACAACACCAATGCATATAGGTATTCTGTTCTGGCTGTTCCTGAAACTATTACAGTCCCCTATAAGCTACGCTCAGGAAAGACTACAACTACCGCAAAGCCCTTACCTGAAGCCAAAGAAATTGTCTTGCGCCCCTACCTCACTCAGGCCAAGAGGTCTCCCGTGCTAGTAGAGTTGTCAGAAGAAGCTGCTGAGGTTGCTGATGCTGTCTTCAAGAATGTATCTGTTTTGCTCCCCCTCCAGACTGTTTATAAGGAGTTTCCAGGGTTAAGATACATGATTGAGAAGTGGGATAAGGAACTAGCAGAGGCTTAAGATATCCTGGCTGTCCTTCCCCCCTTTGGTTGCACTATCACTCAAGTAGAGATATCCATTCAAAAAGTGAAGATTAAGGCTATTCTAGACACTGGCTCACCAGTCAACGTTGTATCCTCCAAGCTTGTGAAGAAACTAAAACTTGCCCCTGACCTTAATTATCACCAGTTGTATGGTACAGCTGGGCTGTCTATGACCCGCGCCATAGGGGCTTACTCCGCTCTACCCATGCGGTTTGGCAAGCTCCTCCTAGCTGCGCCAGCAGTTGTCTTGGAAGATGAGAGTTACAATCTCCTAGTTGGCACCCAGTTCCTTAGGGAATATAATGGGATAATCAACCTGAAGGATGGTTACCTCTCTATTATAGGCTATGAAGTCCCCTTAATCTTCAAAGAGCCAGTTAAAGTTCCTGGGAAACGCCTCAAGACTTGTGCCTTGGAATATCCCACTGGGGTTTTCAACCTCAAGTATCACACCCACTCTTCAAACATGAAGTGTCCACCCATGGCTTGTCCTGCAGCTGAGGGGATCCCTCTCCTAGCCACGTCTGCTGTCATTATTCCCCCTGGCTCCCAGGCTATCCTAGACTCCCAGATATCCTATGAACTACCTGAACGCACCTTCTTGGAGTTGTACTCTCCCCCCTCCTTAGGACGCAACAAACCTTACCTCTTTCCTGGAATCCTAGATGTCTCTCATAAAGACCCTGTTCAGTTGTTGGTAGCCAACCTGACTGCAATCCCCATGACTGTATCTAGGGGCAGGTTGTTGGATATGGCAAGTTGTTGAGCGCTCCTGACGTCCTGTCTCTTCATCCCTTTGGTACGTTTCAAGATTTTCACCTACCAGAGGATGAGCTGAAAGTCCTATCTTTGTTCACTGCACAAGACTTCCCACAGCTGTCCCCATTTCAACAAAAAGAGGTGCTAGATTTACTAGACCAATTTTCCAATATCTTTGCTAAGGACAGTACCAATTATGGGTTAGCCAAAGGTGTTATCCATCAGATTGACACTGGCAACGCCCCCCTTCTGTGCTAAACCATATCACTGCAGTTGTGTAGAAGACGCCCAAGTATCTAAAGAGCTCAAAAAACTGTTAGACGCTGGGCTGCTGACACCTTCCCAAAGTCCTTGGGCATCCCTGCTACTCATCTTAAAGAAGAAGGATGGGGGTTGTGGGATTCCTGTCCAGCAGTCCCCAAGTGTGTCCTGGATTGTAGCCAGGGACTGGCTGGAAGGGAATGTCATTCTCTAGTAAGGGGAAAATGTATCTCAGAAATATGTATAGGGGTTGAAATGGGCTTTTATTCACTCTCAGAAGGAAGATCCCCTTAGAAACCTTCTGGTATATGGCCGGGGGGGGTCAAGGAAACAATATGGATTTGCCAATACTTGGAGTCCTTCAACAATATCTTGGACTCCTTGTACTTGGTCTTGGACTCCTTCACCTTTGTCTTGGACGTCTGCTCCTTAGACTTGAACTCCTGCTCCTCAAATGTGGACTTTGGCTCCTTGGAATCAAACTTCCGCGCCGCGCTTAGGAACCTGCTCCTTATTCTTGGGCTCCTTCTCTGTTATCTTGGGCTTCAGCTCTAACCAAGCTCCTGCTGGTGATCAAAAGGCTTCCAAAACCTCTTGGCAGAAACTCAAGAGACCCAGAAGTGTCCTCTCAAAGACCTGGAACAACCTCCAAAAAGACCGTCAAAAGACCCTGTAACTTTCCAGCCAGCCACCTTCTTATAGTGTCCTTTTCCCAACAGTTACGCCTTCAAAATGGCTTTCTTCATAAGCTTAAACCATTGCCGCTCACTTTTTCCTATAATAACTTAAGCTTACATACTTACTTTCTCAAAAGCTCAAGTATTAACACACTATTTCCTTGCTTATACTTTAAGCTTTTGGCTTCCAACCAATCATTTTCATCAGGAAACCTTCCAGAAATCAACCAATGAATGCAGAGCGCAGAAATAGACCATTTCTGAAGTTCCACCGGGATCCAACTATGAAAATAATTTCCACAGCTCAAACTGCTCAAGTTGACAACTCTTTGCGCACCAAAGCGTTAACCAGTCCATTATTCCGGCACCATTTCTTCCTGCATTCAACCCAAACCCATTTAAATAGTAGAATACCATTTAAATTGTTCTTTCTGGACCTCTTCAACGTTTTCCCCATATATTTAAAAATATAGTAAAATCCAAGGAAAACGTCCCACCAAAACAACCTTGTATCCTGCTCTCATAGCAACATACCTTTGTCTATCATAGGAACTTAACAAATAAATATCTTATCCAAACGTCTATCCACATTCCTTCTTGATTTTCATACTAAACCAAGGCAAAATATTCCACATCTTCTCACTTTGGCAAATCAATTTGGCAAAATCTTGGCTCATTTCTCTGGACCACTAGTTCTTCACCATCATCTTCTGGTCCTCCAGCCAGCTTTCTTCAACAACAGTCACTAAACTTTCACTTGGCCAACATAAGCCCTGCCTGCAAACCACCAAGCATGTGGATCATCACAGGGGTCATTGTATTGTGATGGACTATTGCTGATTGAACTCTTTGACCAAGAAGGACTCATACCCCTTGCCTCGTATTGATGATGCTCTCCGACAACTTGAAGGCTCTAAGTTCTTCTCTGCCATGGATCTGGCGTCTGGATACTGGCAAGTTGACCTGTCCCCCAAGGATTGTCAGAAAGCCACACTAATTACTTCTGAAGGACTTTTTGAGCCTACTCGCATGCCACAGGGATTTTGCAACGCCCTGGCCACCTTCCAAAGGGCCATGGACTCCATCCTTTGTGACTTGAAGTTGTCATGCATCCTAGTGTACTTGGATGATATAAAAGTCTTCAGCGCAACCTTCACCAATCACCTGGCTCATCTCAAAGAGGTGTTTGTAAAGATTCAAGAAGCTGGCCTCAAACTGAAGCCTTTCCAAATGTGCCTTCTTCAAAGAACAACTTGAGTTCTTAGGCCACAAAGTAACCCAGACAGGGATTTGCCCAATGACTAAGAAGGTTGAAGCCATCAACAAAATGCTTCTGCCCACCAACTTGCAAGAAGTACAAGTCTTTCTGGGCATGATGGGATACCATAGACAATTTATCCCTGATTTTGCTGACACTAGTGAACCCTTGGTCCAGCTGTTGCGTAATGTCCCTTTTGAATGGACTGCTAGTAAGTAGCAGGCCTTTGAGACCCTTAAGCAAAAACTCAAAGAGGCGCCAATCCTAGTGTATCCTGACTATGACAAGGAGTTCATACTGTACACTGATGCTAGTGCTTTAGCTATTGGAGCCATTTTGGCCCAACTGGACGACAAGGGTGTAGACCATCCTGTGGCTTACACTTCCCGTGTATTAAACAAGCATGAGAAGAATTATAGTATCACGGAGAAGGAGTGCCTTGCCGTGTTGCATGCAGTCAAGCAGTTTTATCATTACATGTATGGCATCTACTTCACAGTTGTCACTGACCACACTTCTCTCAAATGATTACAGCAGCTTAAGGAACCTGAAGGGCGCCTAGCTAGATGGGCTCTATGTCTGCAGAGATACAACTTCACAGTGCTCCATTGCCCTGGGATTCAACACCAGAACGCTGATGGGCTCTCCAGAATGCCTATTCTTGCTTTGCATCCTGCAGAGGCCAACCATTTATACAAACTAATTGGGTATCCTTCTTCTTGGGAAATTGAGACAGAAGAGGTACAACTGGCCTTGTCCAAGCTATCCAAAGATACCCTTATACACAACAATCAGCTCTTCAAAAAGGTACAAGACCAGTATCTGCCTTATGTACAACCCAGTCTTTGCCTCTTGTTGGTGTCACAAGCTCATAAAGAAACTGGGCATGGAGGCATTGCCAAGACCTTTGACTAGCTTCAGAAGAAATAATTTTGGGAGAATCTTTGCCTGCTGATCCCAGACGTCATTGCTAGCTGCCACAACTTCCAGCTACAGAGGCCTCAAGCTGCTGCCCACAAGTTCAAATTAGTTCCCCCTCAACATGCCTTTCACACTGTTAGCATTGATGCAGTAGGTCCTCTTCCCCGCTCTTGTTCTAGGTGTTGCTTTATTATGGTTGCTGTCAATCACTTTAGCAAGTGGGTAGAGGCTTGCCCTAAAAAGGACATCACGACTAAGACAACTGCTGCCTTCCTGTTGTAAGACGTTTTCTATTGCCATGGTTGTCCTCAAGTGTTGCTCTCCAATAATGGGACTAACTTTAATGCCAAGCTAGTAACCTCTGTTGTCAAAGCTTTGGGATTGCACCAATCCTTATCTGCCCCCTACAATCCTTCTACCAATGGAGCAGTTGAACGTGCTAACTCAACACTGGTCTCCATCATGAGGAAGCTCACCTACTCGGATGCTGCCAACTGGGACTTGTACTTACTTGACGCTCTCTTTGCATACCGCCTTAGAAAACATTGTGTCACTGGGTACTCTCCTTTTGCTATTTCATATGGGCAAGAAGCTACTACCCCATTGCTCCTGGGGCCCTCCTGCTTACCTCTGATAAGGCCATGAATCCTGACAATCACATCAAGGATTTAGTCAGCCACATAATTGATATTCAAGCCACTGCCTACACTTCTGCTTATAGGACTAAGATAATTGAGCTCTCTCCTGATAATGCTGGATGCTCCCCCCTGCCTGAGTTCAATGTTGGCGACCATGTCCTTTACTACCAACACAGAGTAGGTGGTTGCGCACACAAGTTGGACTCTCTGTGGATTGTCCCTCTAGAAGTAACCTTTAAGCAAGGTTCTGAATACACTGTAAAGCTCCTGTCTAGTGGCTGTCCTTTACTCAAGTGCACGCAAAGTTCCTTTGTAAATACCACCCCCCTAAGGCCAATCTAGAGGAGGACAATGTCATGAATAAAGCTATTCACTGTATTTTGATTTTGCCTTTGGTGGGCCATTTGAGGACAAATTGCTTGCTTTTGCTTTTGCTACTCAAAATGAGTTGATGACCAATTCAGGAAGTACAATTGTTCGGTTTCCTGATCCCTGCACAACTCACTTGCCCCACTAATGCTGGTGGCGAGTGATCCTACCGTCCATGTACTGTTTTGTGGTAAAGCTACACAGTATATATTCCCAATCTTTATACCCAATAAATCTTAAGTTCTATTCACATTTTTGTCTTTGTGTCTTCTGTACTTCCACTCCTCTCTCTAGCCACAACTAGTAGAGATTATTCTTCCAGGGCTGCAAGGTAATCACATTTGCCTTCCCTGTCATCTAACCAAGTCTTAGTAAAAATCCAATCCAAAGGTTAGGATTTCCTGTTGTGTGTCTGTGCCGCGCCTCAGAACACGACACCATTGGTCCATGGTCATGGGTGGGCAAGTCAATGTCCTACCTCATTAAGTTAGCACCAATCCTTTGGTGGGCCCTGCCCACCCAGTCCGCAACCCACCAGTTCCCAAACACTAGCAAGCCAGCCAGTCAGGGTTGGTTCCTTGACAGAGTTGAGGGGAAGCAGCTCCAAGTCATCACAGGTAAGACTCTTAACAAGATTCTCACCAGTAATAATCAGATCTTGGTGTCAGGAAGCCAGGCATATGTAGAGGTATTGGTTGACTTGGGACAGAGTACATCTAGGTCAGTGGGTAATGCCCACCATAGGATGGATGCTAACTTGATAATATAGTATACTGATTGCCCAAGCATGGACCAGAGCCCTGAGCTGGGCACCATAGTGTCTACCATCCCCGCCAAAGTAATGTATAGTACTCCAAACAGTTGAGTGGACATGGTCTCAGTAGTGATGGGGGGTCCATTGGGTGGTCAGGTTGCAGGGTTAAAGGTAGAGTCATAGGGACAGAGTATGTTGCTAGATAATTGTACTTGTCCTTGAACAATAAGGGCGGCACCTCAATCTTCTTTCCTTCACATCCTATGTATTCAGTCTCTCTAGTTCTGGCCAAGGGGTCAGCAATGAGAATGGTCTCCAAGTTGTACTCTGAGTAGGCAGGGTTGGGCGGGTATTTGTTAAAATGTACAGGTCCAAAAGGTGAATCCATGGGGACGGTATAGTGCCTGAGTTGGGTCATTAGGTGGGTCTCTGAGAGGGCAGTTTCCTGATGGTCTACTTGGCTGGAGTTGAGATGAAAGATCACTAAGACTAGATAAGGTAGTATTTGTTCAAACCAAAGGTTCATAAAACTTTATTATCAAAAATAATGATGGGGTCATCCCCATACTGCCAGGGTTCTTATACCAGGTGGTTTTGCTTCTTTGCTTTTTGCAGACTTCAGGTCTGGGGACAGTTCACTGGCAGGGCTCGGTCCTTGGCTTCTGGTTTTGTGGGCGGCAGATCCTAGTTGTGCTTGCTCTAGTGATCTCAGGGACCCACTTGAGAGGGAACAAGCTCCTAATCTGGTGGGCCAAGGCCCCTAAGTTGAATCCTGCTATTACTGATCCAATGCTACTGTGATCATGGCAAGATGGCCTAAGTGGCACAGATAGGCAAATCTTCCCATAATAGAGCTGAAGCGGCCCAATAGATAGTACCCACCAAGTATGTTAATAAGTAGAATGAGGCATTGTGCCTAACCAACAAAGGTTCTGCTTGAGGAGGGGGATTGGAAGAGCAATCATAGTAGAATTTTCTTCCCCAGTGACCTGAGGGGTGCTTAAACCAACCATGGGCCAGGGATTTCTTCTGGTGCTAATTGTCTGGGGAGAAATTGTGCCAGTCAGTAGTTGGTGTTGGGTTCTCCAAGGCTAACACCACAGGCAAGAAAGAAACTAGAAACCAGAACAGGAAAAAAATTCCCTGCATGGCTTCAAAAGGGGATATATATGTAAGAGAGGGGGGCTAAACTAACTAAGTTTGGCTCCCATCCCAGTGAAAGGAACCACCAGGATGCCGCCCAGTGAAGAACAGGGATGACCGCTCTAAGGGGGGACCAGAAGGAGGACACTGGGGACAGTTGAGGGAAGTAGGAGTTCAATCACATCAACACAAGACCAGTGATCACCCAAGGAGAACAAGAGACAATGGGAGGAGGAATCTCAAGAACCTCAGGGGGGACAACGCGCTCTCATTTGGGCTAAAAGGGGGAGGTACAGATGTCTTCTCTCCCTTGGTGGAGGGCAAGATGTAATCAACAACGGTCAAATCTAAGTCATCACACGTCAAGCTTTTCACCACGGCCTCTCCAGAGAGGAGGATACCACTAGGGAAATTCAGAAGGCTAGAGGGGTGATCCCCCACAAGCCGGGCAGAAGAAGTGATTTTTGACCACAAGTCTGGCGAGGTCAACCAAAGGAGCAACAGGAACGGAGTCAAGGAAAAAACAACAAATTTCAACACAGGGAGTATCATGGTTGTAATCTCCTCAAAATTTGGGGAAGGTTTGGAAGGTTTCAGTGTGGCAAACAATAAAAAGTATGCCACAGGGGGAGCCACAAGCAGAAGACCAAAGGAAGCAGCAGAGCAGGTCCAGATGGCTTAGCATGATCTCAGGGGTCTTGGATCTAAAGCAAAAGCAAAAACAGGTTTTAAATCAGTAAATTTAAGGAAAAATCAGAATAATAGTAGAAATTATAATGAAATTTAAATAGAATATGAAGTTCAAAGTCAGTTTTCAAAAGCAAAAGCAACTGAAGACAACAACTATACACTGGAGCCTCTTCAGAATAGTCCAGAGGAGTTCCCAGGTTTAAAACTGGGGAATAAAAGGTAAGCAAGACAGAAACTACTACCGCTCTAATTTTAGATGATAGGAACCAAAAACAGGGTTATACTCAACCAAAGTACTTCAATTAAAACACCAAGTGCAAACAAAGCTCCAAACTCTTAATGAAATTGACAATCAACAAGCAGGGGACCCAAAGTCCCCTGACATTGTTAAAAGGGAGTGAGTTGCTGTGAAATGATCACCTGACTATTTTGTGTTGCATGTGATTGGCTGGGTGATAAAATTTGCTGGCCAGAGCCAGGGATGTTGGAGAGTTTCAGAGTAATTTCTGCGGGTCCACCTGATTGGCTGGAAGACACCTCAACCAGTTCAGGTTCATTTGAATTTCTGGTCCTAAATGTGGCATCATTTGATTGGGAAGTCCTGATTGTCTTTAAAAAAGGATGACATCATGCTAACAAATAGTCCAAATTGACCAGCGTTTCTTCCCAGGCTGGGGCAGCCAAAGCCAGGGGGTCTGCAGGATATGCCAATACAAATCTTTCATCCACAGTGTGGGCTAAATCTTTGAGTGAATTAAGCGGTTTTGCTGGACTTTGAGCAGTTTTTTATGCAACAAGAAAATACAATTTGATCCAGAGCCAGAGGTGGCAGTGAATTTACAATATAGGAAAGTTTAATCAAATATAGTACAAGAAATTATTTATTGTTAGAACAAGTAATATTTGTAAAGATTGCTCACTTAAATACCCCAGAATAGAGGGTGGAACATTTAAAAGGTTCAATAATTGGAAGGGGATTTGAAATAAAGTCTCACTGAAATTATGGCTGAAGTGATTATCTTTACCATTTGATGTTCTGCCTGTAACTTAACTATATTGCTTGTCAATCTTAAAACCCAGAGGAAACAAGAGGAACCCACAAGGTTTACTACAATTAAGCAGTTCTTCTGAAGAACATGGTTAAATATCAAGTACAGAGCCTGCTTCATGTATAGAGTGAGTGGCTCAGAGAGCAGCAAGGGTAATGGAAGCAGCCAATCACCTTCCAAGCAATAAGTGACGTGTTTAAGAGCACTATTAATAATCACAGACTTAAGGTTGAAAGCAGGAAAGAAGCTTGAATAAAAGGAAGCAATATAAATTGGTGATTTAACTTGCATTATTGATTGTAAACTAATGTTTGACCTCTCTTTAGGGTTCTGAGTTTGATCCCTGTCTGGCACTAAGCCAGGGTTATCCTTAGTTTTAAAAATTTGATTGTTAATCTGCTTTGACTTTGTTTCATTAATCATAGTATCTAAAAGATTAACAGAGGCAGGGAAGAAATCCCTGACAGGTGAACAGAAGTGGCAATTCTTTGTTCTGCTGCTACTGTTCACCACATCACCTGAGCAGTCAAATTCTATTACCAATTCTGGACTGGAGGCTGGCATTAGCTGGTGATCATTGGCAGAACTGGCAGGAGGCCTTGTTGTAACCTCCTTTAGGTAAGCTACAACTTCAGCATAGGTTTGGGTCTTTGGCAGCACGTGGTTAATAGAAATATGATGTCTATTTGGGGAATTGTCTTTAAGAGTCTGGTGGGTCTTGGGGTAATTTGACAACTTGAGTCTGCAACTTAGCAAGTTGGCGGGTTTCTGTCCATTTTTTGTGACTTGAGTAGCCTTTGGAGGGTCAGGGTTTGATTCTGGGGTTTCCAATGTTGATTTCAAACCTTCAGTCTTGAAACTTCTCAGGTTGGCAGGTTTCTGTTCCTCCTGGTTAGGGCAAGATATCTCTGGCAGTCCAGGGTTTGGCCCAACTGGCAGTCTGGCTGGCTCCTGTCTATCCTGGTTGTAACAAGGCTTTTTCTGAGACCCCAGGTTTGATTCCAAGGTTTTCAATACAAGTATTGAAATGTCATTCATGACAATTGGGCTCGTCCAGGGAGATCCTCAAATATATTTCAAAGCTGAGAAGGATTGTTACCTATGTAATGGACTGAGTAGTAAATTTGCCCACATAGATCTGGGGAGGCACTGCATATCATCATCAGAACAGGTACAATTGTAAAGACCACAAACTTTAACAGGGGAGCCAGCATTTTCCAGTGACCAAGAGAATCAGGAGCTTTTCTCTAAATGAGACCAGATAAATTAAGCTAACAGTTTAAACCTGAAGAGTGCTTCTTTGGAAATTAGGAACTTAGAAGACTTTATAGCTGGGCTATACAGCTTTAAAGAGTGAGGAAAAGAATTAAAGTAGTGTATATGAAGCTTAGGACAATTACAAAGAAAAATGGCAACAGAATCAGAATTAAAGTGATGAGGAGCAACTTTGGGGGAGCTTCAAATATGAAATTAAGAAAGAAGAGAAGTATATTTTATTGGATAATACTTTAGACTTATATAGCTTGCACTGTGGCTGTCAGGGATCCAGTCTTGAGCGGCCAGCCCATTGTTTTCAGGGGTAACTTGGGCTGGGGTTTTTGCGGGCAATGCCCACCACAAGAGAGGAGCTAACTTTAAAAGGTAGAAGGCAGACTTCCCCACCCAGGACCACAGGCTGGCGGCTGGGATTAGTGTCAATCACCCCTGTGAGGGTGATATACACAGTCCCAAAAAGCTTGCCAGAATGGTTGGTTGGGAGGTCAGGCAGGGAAGCAGGCATAGGTTTTGCGGTCATGGACGGTTCCATGGGCAGGTCCTAAGCAGGGAGATAGTTGAATTTCCCTCTGAACAACTTGGGTGTTGAAAATATCCACAGGCCTTGTTGGTTGTATCTAATTTCAGATTGTATGCAGACCAAAGAATCAAGTTCAATTATTGTTTCTGGCAACTGTGGTAAGTTCAACTCCCTGGTGATCAACTCCCTGGTACTTGACACTTTGTTGAGTACCAGGGAGTTGAGTGCCGCATATGTGAATCTATTAGTATTTTTTGGCTTAACCAATTTTAAGCTAATTTTCACTAGTAATTTAGGGGTTCAAAACCAAAAAAAAAAGTTAAATTTAATCAAACTTGACTCTGTTTAATAAATCAGTTAGCTAAAATACCAATTTAAGGGGCAATTTATAAGTAAATTTACTAATAGAAATGAAAAATCTGTGTTTGACACTAAACCAAAAAGTGACCAGTTCAACACTTTTTAAGCCAAATTTAATTTTATTAATAAAATACATATGCGCTTATATAAAATTTATTATTTACTATTATATTTTTATTATTAGTGTCCATAGTCGTTGATTAAGCTCCCAAGCACCACTATGCTGGATTTAGTGGTATAGACATTAATCAAATACCCCATTTGTTTTACATTATGTCATTCCTGGGTTTTTGGATTAAGTGGTGCCACATAAATTAAGCCCAATTTATTAAGAGATTTCATATATAATTTATAAAAAACTGAAACTTGACACCTTCTTTGGTTGACTCTATCCACTTGACACCCAATTGGTTTTGGATTTAACTAATCAAAGGCTCAGAATTAAGGCTAAATTAATATGTGACACACTATGAGCGCCACTCTACACTCACCTACTTGACACTTTAACTTGGGGATTAGTACAGAGAGCTTCTTAACGTTTTAACCAACACTATGGTAAATAATTCACTCCCAGCTCTTCCCAGCATACCTTAATCACTAATAAACACCTTCCCACTCATTTACTTTTTTAACTTATGTTGTATTTTCTAATTTTAGAGCATATGATACTGCCTTGCTTTTAGGTTCACTTTCAAATCTGTTTTAAATTTAAGCAAGTTTTATATGTAAAAAACATAGTAAATTTGATGCTTCTGCTTGACTCCAGCATACTCAAAAGCAAGAATTCAGCTTTTCCTGGCTGATTGACAGTGCCAAACTTGACACTTTACTATGTTTTGAATTTTCAACTATCAATAAAAAATTCCACATAATAATTTCTTTATTTTTTTGCAATTATAATCTACTACTTTTTCTGCTGCTCTCCATATAATTTTCATATATATTTTTTGATTTCAATTAAACTTTTACATTGATTTAACAATAAGATGTTATTCTGAACCTAACATCTTTGATGCTTCATTATAAATTCACTTATTTTCTATGTTTTAACCTTTATATCTATACTTTGAGTTTCTATTTTGCTTCTATTTACTTTTTTTGTTTTTTCTTGATAAATAAAACTTTATTTGCTTACTTTTAATTTAACTTTTACTTTGTTTTACCTCTGTGTTTCATATATTTCATACTTCTATTATTTACAATGCTAAACTTTTCTTTAGACAAAATCAAACAAGAACAGCCAACAGCCTAAGCGCCAAGCCTCCAAGGGCTCTAAAGAAACTGCCTCTACTCCCAAGTGTGCCAAGAAGCCTGCAAAGGCAAAGTCTTCAACCCCATCTCCTCTCACTCCATCTCCTCTTACTCCTCCCCCCTCCACCCTCATCTTCCACATTCCCTTCACCTTACCCCAAAAATTCCTCCTCCAATAAATCTGATGGTGATCTTACCAACCACTCCTTTTACCACTCAGAGGCCATCTCTGAGCCCACCAAGGAGTGGCATACCAAGAAAGTAAAGGCTGCCAAGGAGCCCACCTCTTCTTCTGGTAAGAAAAAGGAGGCATCCAAGCAGGCCTCAAAGAACCCTTCCCATCCCCCTCCTGATGGCTCTTCCTCCTCCCTCATCTGATCCCCAAGATGAGCCAGGGGAGTACTCCAAGAAGTTCAAAGCTTCTGGTCATGTGGCTTGGGATCCACTGGCCATACACAATATCTGTAATGTAGACAGAGAGTTTAAAGTCCCCAAGCGCTTCCCCCGTTACTTCCCAATCATGTCCATAAAGGGCAGCCCTGGTTACGTTGCAGACAACTACATCTTCAATTGCAATAACTAAAAGCAACAGACCAAGAGCAAGCACTTTGTCTATGAGGATAAGACTTGCAGGCCCCGGCTAAACACCAAGGGCTGGGAGCAAGCAACGGCGGAGAAGGGGGAGCACACTTGTGAGCCCCCCAATCATCTAATCACTCAGATTTTAAAATGGTACCTTGTTCAAGTAATACCCACATCCTTACCTCCTGGCTTCTGATCTGGCCATAAAGGCTTTGCAACATCTCAAACCCAACAATATTAAGTTGGTGCCAATTCAAAAGCAGTTGGTTAAGTTCATCAACAATAAGCATATTGCTGCCAATCCCCCTCCCCCAAGGCTTCAGATGTCCTCTTGAAGCTTACTCTCACCCACAAGCTCAAGCAGCTTCTGAGTGGGGAGCGCTTCCTCCTCCATGACAACGGGCCTGCCGCCAAGGACTGCATAATCTGCTACTCAACTCAGCAGAACCTAATGGGGTTGAAAAGGGCGTCAACCTGGCTAGTTGATGGTACCTTTTCCACTTGCCCTGGATGTTCAAGCAGCTCTGGATAGTCCATGTCCAGATTGATATCCAGGTGATTACAATCACGTTCTTTCTTCTTCCTGGGGCCACTGAGGTCATTTACACTTGTGCGTTCACAATCCTCTGCCAAGCAATTGCCCTCTTTCCTCCTGCCAACAATGACAAATCCAAGAAGTCTCCTCCCACACCTGCGCCAACCCAACTGCCTCTGACAAGGACCAGGCCACCCTGGACTCAGAGGAAAAGGCAAGGCTAAGAGCTCTTGGGCCTTACATATGCATCATGGACTTTGAGCCTGATCTGTTCAATGCATTCAAAAGCTGTTCAGCAAGGAGGTTCAGGAGTGCTACTTCCACTTCCGCAAAGCAGTTGCTTGTAACGTGCAGGCCCACGCCAAGCTTAGTAGGTTGAGCCAGAGGGATACTTTGGACTCCTGCAGATTTGTGCTGGCACAATTTAGTGCCTTGGCTTTTTTAAAGCCAGAGCACACTGCGCAGGGGTTTGATGTGCTCTCAAAAGATCCCTACATAGTGAAGCACCAGAGTTCAAGCCTTTCTTTTAGTACTTTGAGCCACAGTGGATTGGGAAGGTTGTCACATAGAGGTGAGGCAAGGCCCGTGCCAAGGCCAGCTGGAATGTGTACCGGGCAGCAGTGAATGGTGAGCTCAAGACCACCTCAGAGCTAGAGGCTTATCACAAACACCTCAAGGCCAACTTTGGGCTCCATCCAAAATTCATTAAGTTTTTCTCCCTCCTGCAGCACAAGCAAGAGAAAACAATCTCTAAGCTCTGGGATCTCTCCAACTGCGTCCCCCCTACCAAGCCAACCACCCGCTGTACCCTCTTCACCAAGGCCATCCAGGGTGCAGCCAAGCAAAAATACAAGGCCTCTGAGCTTAAGCAGCAGCTTGAGCTTATTGCCACTGACCTCCTGAAGGAGCCAAAATGAAACAGGGAAAGAATGATGAGGAATAAACTTGCTTGTTCAGTTATATGATTTTTACTTTTAACTTTTAACTTTTTAGCTTTGATCATTTAGTCTTTAGTTTTAATTTTTAATTTTTTTAATTTAATTAGATAGCAGTGATAGTTCTATGTATGTATGGTAAGTTTGAGATGAATATTTATAGTTGAAAGTAAGTGAAATATCTTAATTTTTCTTAATTTCTAAATAAAACATATGATATTTACAGTTGTGCTTATATGAACTATATCAAATAAATATTAATATTTCTTCATATTTTGCATAACTTTATTTGTGTGTTTGTGTTTATTTTTGTCTCATTGGAATTTTAATTTTTATGGTAATCAAAAATATTTTTATAATAAAAAGTGTAAATTACATAGTAAAATGAGAAATAATTGCTTATTTCTCCTTATTTTTACTTAAAGTACTGTTTTTATTGCATTTCTGAGCTTTCTGGGGTCACTTTATAATGCCATATCTGTAAGGCTTAATTATTTATATTTAAAAGTTTTCAGTACATCAAGATCTGTTATATAAAAAAGTGTCAATTTCTAGTTGTCAATCAGGGCAAAATCTGAATTCTCACTTTACTATAGTTTCAACTACCAGGGAGTCCAGTTTAAGGGATTCAATCACCAGGGAGTTTAACTTACCACAGTTGCTGCTTTTCTGGGGTGTATTCCTTGTATTCAGATTTCAGAGGGTAGTTGGTAAAATGGACGGGTCCAAAGGGTACACCAGGAGGGCAGAAAACAGTGGGCAGTGGGGCAGGCGGGCCAGAAGATCTCAAACTTAATTTTTAGACAGCAAATACAAAATAAGGCAATAGCTGTGTGAGCCAAAATAACATAACCTTTATTCAAAAATGGCGATAAGTTTGGAGTGCAGGGTCCTTTGGTCTATATAATATCTCACCTCCAAACTTAACATTTTCCATGAGGGGTTCATAAGGGCATTGGGAAGGGCAGGGTTGGGGGAACTGGGTGCTTTGGTCCAAAGGCAGAAAAATGGCACTCAGCCTGGGAGTTCTTTCATTGGTCAAGAATCTCAATTTGGCTACCTGATTATCTTGCTTTAGTGCTGTGGTCATGGGACTGGGCTGCGGGCCTATGCCTCTTTCCTGGGTTGGCTCCTGATTGGTTGATTGTGTAGACTTCAAGTTCATGAAGCTAATAGTTGTCAAATCAGTACCTCCATTAGGTGCTGTGATTAGTCTTCCGTTTGGTGCAATGATTTCTTTAGTTTGGCTCATTTTACTGCATGGGTTAACATTCTTGGTATCAGCTTGTGGGGGCTCAATCCCAAAAAAACGCAGGCAGGCGGTCCTGTGGTCCACAGGTCCGGCGGCCCAAAGGAATCCAGGGTCAGGGTTCAATTCCTGCTCCCAGGCCCAGATTTACAGAGAGAAAGATTTGTCAATCCTGACACTATCCCCTTCTTCCCCCAAGGGCCCTCCCTTATGATTCTTCTTGTTCAGGTAGAGTTAGACAGCTTCTTGGGCATTAGTCAGGTTGTTTAGCGGTTCCCAAGTACTTTTTCTAGTGGGTATCCTTTCCACTTGACGTAATACTGGGATTTTTGGTAGTGAGTTTGGTTGCTGTGTATGTATTCAACCTCATATTCTTCAGCACAGCCTGTTTGGATGGGTGGGGGGAGGCTGTCTTAATCTGTTGGTGGGGGAGCAAATTCCTATCTTTTTTGAACAACAGGGAGCGGTGGAACACATCATGAATCTTCCAGGAGAGGGGTAGGTCTAGCTTATAAGCAACTTCTCTAATTAGTTTGGTGATCTTGTGAGGGCCACTTCTTCTGTGAGCTAGCTTCCTACAGGGCACATGTAGGGGCACATTGCAAGAGTCCAGGTATACTTCATCCCCAACTTGAAAGGGTTAGCCTGGTGTTTGTTTTTGGTCAGTGAAGACTCTGTAGGTTTGCACTGCGCGGTTCAGGTTGTTCAAGCATGTTTTTTGTGTGTTGTGGATCCACTCAACCCAGGAATGTCCAGTGGTGTTAGCTTCCTTCTTGCCAATCTTGGGATCCCAGGTGGGGTCAAAACTGTAGTTGGCTTTGAACAGAGACATCCCAGTGGAGGCGTGGTCTTTACTATTGTATGCAAACTGGGCCATGGGAAGCATGTTGACCCAATTTTCCTGGTTGGCGTTGGCATAGCATTGGAGGTATTGTTCAAGGATCTGGTTTACTCTTTTGGTTTGGGCTTCAGTCTGCAGGTGGTAGGAGATAGATACACACTGCTTGATTCCCAAGTCTTTCATCACTTGCGTCCAGTAGTTTGACGTGAATTGGAGTCTTCTGTCTGTGATGATTTCCTCAGGCGTCCCGTGTTGGGTGAGGATGTGGTCGTGGAAGTGTTGGGCTGTCTCCGCTGCTGTGCAATGAGTGGTGGTTGGTACAAAGTATGCCATCTTAGTGAAGCGGTCTACCATGACCGGGATCACATTGAAGGAGAGGGATAGGGACAATTTGATAATGTAGTCCATAAAAACGTATCTCCAGGGTCCAGAAGGTATATCCAAGGGTCTTAGAAGTCCTTCAGGTTTGTTTCTGCAGGGTTTGGTTTGTCCACGGGTCTCACATCCTTTCAGGTACTTGCTTACTTCTTGGTCCATCTTTGGCCAGGAAAAGTTCCTTCTAATGCTCCAGAGGATCTTGAGTCTTCCTGGGTGACCAGCCATCTCAGAATTGTGATAATCTCTCAAGATGTTGGTTCTTATGCTTCCTTCTTGCACAAAGATTCTGTTGTGTAGCATTAGTGTTGTTCCCTTCAATGAGTAGCTTTTTGGTAATGGGAGCTATTCAAGGATTTTGAAAGGTCGGAAATCATGGTTTTGGTGAATTTGTCAAGTGATTGGGCCTTCAGCACTTCTGGTTTGCTGGCCCTGATCTTCATCAATCCCAGGTGTATGCCTAGGCTATCTGGGTCCAAGAGTATTTGAGTGTTGTGGTTGCAAGTTTCTATGTGGGTGGGTGCCAGGTCAGTTCTTCTACTCAGGGCGTGGGTACTATGTTCACCTTTCCTGGCTTGTAGTCTATGATCAGGGTGTATTTGGCCAGTTCTAAAGCCCATCTTGCTTGTCGTTGGTTGAGCTGTTGTGGTTTGAAGAAATAGACTAAGTTCTTGTGGTCTGTCAGGACTTTTACTGGATATTTAGTGCCACATAGGTATCAGCGCCAATGTTTCAGGGTCTTCATTATAGCTAGAATCTCCTTATTATATATTGGGTAGTTTCCTTTTGCAGGTAGCATCTTCTTGGAGTAATATGCTACAGGATGTAGCATACCATTCCCTCCTTCCTGAAGAAGGACCCCTCCCACCTCAAAGTTGGACACGTTGGTTTCTAGCAAAAAAGCTTGGAGGGGTTGGGCATGGCCAGGACGGGGGCAGAGGTGAAGGCCAGTTTCAGGGTTTCAAAGGTGGTGGCACATTCTGGAGTCCAGGCAAAGGTGACTTTGCCAGAGCACAGGCAGGTCAGGGGCCTAGTGATGTGAGAAAATATTTGGATGAAATCCCTGCAATAATTTGCTAGGCCCAAGAAACTTTTTACGCCTTTTCTGCATTTGGGGGTCGGCCAGGAGGTCACAGCGTCCACTTTATCCTGGGCCATTGCAAACCCTCCATTTTTCACTATGTAGCCCAGGAATTCCACTTCTGGTTGGAAGAACTCACACTTCTTGAGCTTTGCGTGTAAGTTGGCTTGGGAGAGTTTATTCAGGATTAGGTCTAGGTGGAGTAAGTGCTCTTCATGGGTCTTGCTGTAAATGAGGATGTTATTGAGGTAGGCCACACAACACTGGTTGAGGTATTTGCTTAATACTGTTTTTATCATGCTCTGGAAGGCACTATGGGCGTTACATAGTCTGAATGGCATCACCAGGTATTTGTAGAGTCCATACCTGGTCTTGAACGCCGTTTTGTATTTGTTGCCCTCTTTGATTCAAATTTGGTTGAACACATCTCTAAGGTCAATCTTGGAGTACACTTGAGCGCCTGTCAGCACATCACACAAGTTGTCAGTGTTAGGTATGGGGTAGCAATTCTCTAAAGTTATCTTGTTCAATTTCTGATAATTAATGCACAGGCGCATGCCACTGTCTTTCTTGCCCACAAACAGCATTGGTGACAAATAAGGGCTCTTGGACACAAGGATAAAGCCTTTCTTAGTCATGTCTTCAATATATGCCTTGAGAGCAAGCTGCTCCTTGTGGTTACAGCTATAGATAGGTCCATGTTTGGGTTTGGTGCCAGGTAGGAGGTCAATAGCATGATCATACTTGGTGTGTTTGGGGTGATGGGTGGCTGCCTCTTTGCTGAATATGTGGGTCCATTTTCCTAGGAAAGCAGGGAGGACGCCCACACTTGGTTTAATCTGTATGGTCATGAGCCTTTGGGTGGGTTCCTTGGGATTTGTGCAAAAGGGAAAAGTGTTGCAGGTACCCTTATCACCTAAGGTGACGTTCTGTTCTTGGTAGTTGAGGATGAGGCCATGCTTGTCTGACCAGGAGTCCCCAAGAATGAGGGGGTGTGGTAGGCCTTTCAACAAGATGAGAGATGATGGGTATGTGTTGTTCCTATTACCAAGGGTAGTTTTTGTTCATATTTATATCCCGTATCCTTGGTGCTGTTTCCCAAGATGATCTGTAAACAATTCTCAGAGGCAGACAGGCCTAGTTCCTGGGCTAAGTCAGCGTCAATGAAACTCTCATCTGATCCAGTGTCAATGAACGCCTTTAGTTTTTGGATTGTTCCTCCAACGTTAACAAATACTAGGATGAACTTGTAAGACTGGGAAGAAGCGTTTATTTGGGCCAAAGAGACAGGAGCAGGGGTTTTCTTAGGGCAAGCTCCGGTCAAGTGCCCTGCTTCATGGCAGTTGAAACAGAGTCCTTCTCTTTAGTGTCTTTGAAGTTCCTCAGAAGTCATCCCTTCTCTATTAGGTGTGGCAGCTTTGTTTTGGCAGGTCTGGGAGGGCCCAGCATTCTCTTGATTCATGCTGAAGCCCTTGCATAAGGGGACCAGGTCTTTCAAGCCAAGGGTGGGCGGGTGGTGCTTCAATAAGTCCTTCATGGCTGGGTTCACTCCTTTTTGAAAGATGATGATTGACAATTTGTCCTCAAGTTGGGTGAGGGTCTTTAGTTTAAGGAAATAGTCAATGTAAGCCTGAATGGGTTGAGAGCCTTGGCAGATTTCTAGCAAGGAGTTCAGGGTGTAGTATCTGGTGTCACAATCCTCATCAGTTGCCATTAGTTCAGCCTCAAACTTGGCATAGTCCAAACAGAGTTCTACATCTTCTGCTGTGACTTTGCCAAACCAGTCCAGAGCGTCCCCAGAGAGCATGGAAGCAACCCCCAGTATTTTCTCAGTGTTGCTGGCGTAGGATGGGGCGTTAGTCTGGAAATGAAAGCAGAGGACTGGAATGGTGCAACAGGCTTCCTCAAGTGTAAGCTTCCCCATCTGGGGCATCTTGAACTTGGTGAGGGATTGGTTCACAATTACATTTTGCACTTGTGAGGAGGGCTTGTTGGTATTGATGGCAGTGGTGTTGGTTCTTTTTGGGTTGCTTGGGTTCACATTCTTCCATGTGGAAGAGATCAGGTTCATGGTCATCTTATAGGCGTAATAAGTGATTATCAATAACAAAAGCATACAAGATGCCCCAAGAAATAACAACATCTTGGGGCTCAGGGTACCAGGTTTTAAAAAGATTGCCATAATGTCAGGGACCCAGTCTTGGGCAGCTGGCCCGCTGTTTCTGGGGGTAACTTGGGCCAGTGTTTTGCAGGCAGGGCCCACCACAAGAGATGAGCTAACTTTAGAAGGTAGGAAGCAGACTTCCTCACCCAAGATCATAGGCTGGCGGCCGGTACAATGGTGTCCACCACCCCTGTGAGGGTGATGTACACTATTCAAAAAAAGCTTGCTGGTATGGTTGGTTGGAAGTCGGGTGAAGAGGCTGGCATCAGTTTGGGTGTTACAGGTGGTTCCATATAGATATTGTAGGCCGGGAGGTAATTGAATTTTCTTCTAAATAGTTTTTGGGAGAAGAATATCCACAGGCCTTGAAGGTTGTATCTAATAACAGAAGGGATGCAGGATAGCAGGTCAAGTTTGAGGATTTTCTCTGGTGTATAATCCTTATATTTGGGCTTCAAGGAATAATCAGTGAAGTGAACGGGCCCAAAGGGTGCACCAGATGGACAGAAAACTGCAGGCAGTGGGGCAGGAGGTCCAGGAGATCTTGAACTGAATTGATAGACGGCAAATACAAAATATGGCAACAGCTGTAAGAGCCAAAGTAACATAACCTTTATTTAAAATTGGCAATAAGGTTCAAGTGCAGAATCTATAGACATATATAGCATTCCGCCTCCAGACTTAGTATTTTACATCAGGGCTTTATTAAAATATTGGGAAAAGTGTGGTTGGGCAGCCAGAGGGCCCAGGTGTGGGAGCCGTAAAATGATACCTCAGCTGGATGTTCTCTCATTGGTCAGAACGTCCAATTTGGTCACTTGATTTTTCTGATTCTTTGCTGTGGTCACGGGGTCAGGCCCAAAGCCTGGGTTTATCTTTGGCAGTAGGGTTTAATTGGTTACTTGAGAGGACTTCAAAATCATGAAATTCACAGAGGCCCCATCTCTGCCTCTATTAGGAAATTTAAGAGGCTCCTCTTTGGGCGCCACCATGGTTGAGCTGGTGCAGGTATTCTGGCTTTGGGACTTAGCAGGAGCCTCAGCTTGCAGGGGCTCAATCCAAAAAAATGTGGGCAGGCAGGCCCTTGGTCCATGGGCCCAGCGGCCCGCAGGAATATAGGTTCAGGGTTTGAATCCCACCCTTGGGCCCGGGTTTCCTGGGGTAATGAATTTTCAATCCTGACAATCCTCCTGGCTACACTCCTGCTACTCCAATCAAATCACCCCACGCTCTTGACTTAGAGTACGTCCACCCCCACTATCTGGATATGCTGCCTACTATGAAGGAGATTCCTACTGCTCCTCATCTTCCCAATGCGCCTCCTGCCCAGGATTCCAGTAGGTTGGGGTTTGTCTACATCACAGTATTGGGGCTGGCTGACCAAGTTGTGCCCCATACTGGGAGTTAAGCCCCCTAGCCACTGCTCTCAACTAGCTGGTCTGTATTGCACCTTTTGTGTACATGTTCCTTCCAGGCCTGGCCTGACTTCCCTGTGGGCGTTCAGTCAGACTCTGGTATGGGCTGTGACAGTATGTCAACCATATCTAAATTAGTAATCCTGGGCCCCTATTCTTCTTTGATTATATGGGCATCATGTATGCCTTTATTTTTGACCTCAGCTTACTACCTAAGACAGTATTTGACCAAGAAACAAGAAAAGAACAAATTTCAAGAAGAAATTGTTGCCAAACCATCCCAGTTCTAGACTGTGTTCATCTCCACCTCAAACCAGAATACTGCTGCCCCACAACCTTTTCTGACCTTCTAAAAATGGACTTGTCTGGATTCAGAAAAGGAATGATCATGATAAATGACTTGTTCCATGGCCACCCCAAGAGCTTCAGAGACAACACTCAGAAGGTTATGATAGTGGCCGCCCAACTGAAGGATGATGCCAGAGAAACCTTCTTGACCAGGCTTGAGGAAGACCCAGAAGACATACTCTCCTATGACCGATTCCTGGAGAGAATGAATTCTACAACTACCCCCACTGGAGCCAAGATCTAAGCCTATATGGGTCTCATTTGCCCGAACCAAGAAAGGAATAACCTGGAGTACTACATACAACATTTCTACGCCTGGCAGAGGCAGCCAAGATTCCTGACAACATATCAGGTCTGTATTTCATAAACAGGTTGAACCTTCACCATGCCAGCCTAATGAGACATTAAAAATGAAACCTCACCAAAGACAAGCTCCTGGCTATCACCAGAGGCATGGAATTCAGCTAACCACAAGGATACTACGCTGGCCAACCCCAAAACAACCAAACCCCTTGGTGCAAGTAGGCCCTGTTTGAACATGACCCCCAAAGAGTACCAGCGCCATATCAGAAGTGGGCTATGCTTCTATTGCCACCAGAGTGGCCACTTATCTAAGGATTGCACTAGCCACTCTAACGGAACCCAAGGAGCCATCATCTCAGCAATAAACAATGCTTTCCAGTCTTACCCTATCATTTACACTACTTTATGTTATCATGATCAGGAGGTGAACAATGTAGATCTCCTAGACAGTGGGGCAACCCTCAATTACATGGACTGTAGTCTAGCTGAGAAACTGGGTGTATCAATCCAGGGAAACTCTAGACTGTTAACCTTGGGTAACAAGACAACAGACCTGTCCCACAAATGCAAAGAGTCCTTCCCCTGAAGCTAAATTTGAAGCTTCTGCCCACCAGTTGTACATCATATAGAAGCTTCCCAAACATGTAGTGATAGGTTTTGAATGGTGGGTTGACCACCAAGTGAACTTGGATTATAAGAACTACCAGGTGACTGTCACTCATGAGAGCCAACCCTTAGAGGTTCCTTGCTTGAACCCTCAGCAGAACCCTGAGCTAAACAAAATCACCATGGAATCCTGCAAAGCCAAGATTCCAAAATGTTTGAAGCCTTGGGAGTCCATATTCTCAGAAGAAGAAGCCATCACCCTGCCTAAACACAGTCAGCTCAACCACGCTATTGACCTCCTCACGGAAATCCAACCTAAGCATGACCTTTCTACAGTTGTAACAAAGGAACAAGCCACCCTAAGAGAGTACTTGGATAAGATATTGAAGAAGGGATATATATGTGTCTTCAAATCTCCTTGTTTTCCCCCTTACTGTTTGTTAAAAAGAAGGGCAGCAACCTAAGTCCTTGTGTCAATTACCAGGACATAAATAGCATCACTGTAAATAACCAATACCCTGTACCTAATGCCAAAGACCTCTCAGACCAGCTTTCAGGAGCCAATGTCTTCTCAAAGGTTGATTTGAGGGATGTCTTTAACCAGATCAAAATCAGGCCTGGCAAAAAATGGAAGACTGCTTTCAAGCCTAGGCAAGGCCTCTAAAAATACTTGGTTATGCTGTTTGGGATGTGCAACACGCCCAACACCTTTTAAACTATGGTGGATGTGGTCTTGGGAGGACTCAAGGATCAGTGTTGCATAGCCTACTTAGATGACATCCTCATTTACAGTTGCACACCTGAAGAACATGTTGAACATCTTCAAGTTGTCATAAAATGCTTCAAAGAACAAAGACTCTTTGTTAAACTCCAGAAATGTGAGTTTTTCCAAGAAGAAGTAGAGTTCCTGGGGTACAATGTACTGAAAGGAGGGTTTGAAATGACGTCTGATAAAATAGAGGAAGTGAAGTCATGGCCTGAACCTAAGAATTACAAGGAGGTCAGAAGTTTACTGAGACTGGCAAACTTCTGACAGGAATTTGTCAAAATTTTCTTCAATCTTTTTGCCCTTGACCCGCCTCACCTCTGAGAAACACCCCTTTATGTGGGATGATGCTGCCAAATCTGTCTTTGTGTTGCTAAAAAACACCTTTGTTTCTGCCCTGTCTTGGCAATGCCAGTTTACAATAAGCCTTTCATTGCGGAAACAGACGCCTCTGACTTTGCATTGGGTCAGGTGTTGCTTCAGGAGGGGCATGATAGTAAGCTGAACCCTGTAGCTTACTACTTGAGAAAGTTTACTCTGCCTGAGTTTAACTACCCCATTTACAACAAAAAGATGCTTGCTATCATCCAGTCCTTAAAACATTGGAGAAGATACTTTTTTGACGCCAATCACCCTGTGAAAATCATGACCAACCACAAGAACCTGACATACTTCTTTAAACTGCAACAACTGGATCAGCGTCAAGCTAGATGGGCCCTATTCCTAGCAGAATACAACTTATCAATCAGCTACAAACCTGGAAAGATTAGCATTTTACCTGATGCTCTAATCCAAAGAGCAGACCTTTTTCCTATCGCCAAAGAAATTGAGGAATTTAACACTAAATCTTTGCTATCACCAAACATGATTGAGCCAATGCTCCTATTCCTGGGACTATCCAGTAGAAGAGAAGAAATCCAACTAGCTCAGACCATAGACCAGCACTGCATCTCCATCATGCAAGACTTAAAGAAAGATATCAACAGTTGATACTACCAAACTGGTTACTCCCTACATGGAAACACCCTGAAGCTACACAGACGTACCTACGTACCAGAAGGCCCACTGCGCTTAGAGATACTGAAGGAATACAACTACTCCCCCATGTCAGAACACCCCAGGTGTACAAAGACTCTCAAAGGGATTCAGATAGTCTACCTGTGGCCAAGGATGAAACAAGAAATTGAAGGATACCACAGTGGCTGCAAGACATGTGGACGTACCAAGCCTAAGCAAGAAAAGCCAGAAGGATTACTACAACCTCTTCAGACTTCAGAGGGCCCTTGGAAGTCAGTATACATGGACTATATTGTGGAGCTACCTAATTCAAAAGGATTCAATGTCATCCTCGTAATTGTCAACCATTTCACCAAAATGGCTCACTTCATCCCATCAACAACCAAAGTAACAGCAAAAGAAGCTGCCACTTTATTCTGGAACCAAGTATTCATGAACTACAAACTCCCACAAGAAGAGCTCTCAGACAGAGGCCCACAATTCACCTCCAATTTTGGGCCCAAACTCTAAATGAATTGGGAATAAAAAGGTCGTTATCTACTGCATATCACCCCCAGAGCAACAGAAAGACCAAGAGAGTAAACCAGGTCCTTGAACAGTACCTACAATTCTAAGTTAACTTGGAACTGAATAATTGGGTAACACACCTACCAATGGGTCACTTTTTGTACAACAACCAAGACCACAGCTCCACTGGTATGTTTCCCTTCAAAGCCAACTATGGATTCAACCTCAAATGGGACGCTCCCCCACAGAGGAAGCCAAAAACCCATAAGGATGAGACTGGGTCAGCAAAATCCACATGTGCCAAGAAGAATGTGCCCAGAACCTGAGAAGAGTAGTACAAGTATACAAGTATACAAGGATTTTGCCGGCAAGAAACAAAGCCCTGTCCCTCAATTGAAGTAGGGGACCATGTGTACCTCAGTGCAAAGAACATCAAGACCACAGCCCCTTGCACTAGCTTGAGCCCCCAACAAACAGGTCCTTATAAGGTCTTATAACACATTGTTACTGTAGCCTACCAACTAGAACTGCCCTTGGATATAAGATTCACAATGTATTCCACCACTCCTTGTTATCAAAGAAAGGACCCTCTATCCTGCATTAGATAGTGAGAACAGCTCCTCCGCCCATCAAAGAAGGAAGCTTCACAGAAAACAAGGTCAAAGCCATCCTGGGACACAAACTCCAATACCAAAAACACCACTTCCTGATCAAATGAAAAGGGTACCCCAATGAAGAGAATACTTGGGAACCAGAATACAACCTTGAAAACACCGCTAATCTGTTGAAGGAATATAAATCTTGGAACAAAGACTTGTGCTCTGCAAGCTTGACTATAGTGGGGGATGATTTCAGGGCCCAGAAAGCCCTGTACAACCAGCTGGCTATCCTAGAGACAAAACCCCCACAGCTTGGGAACCCCTACCAAGTATTCCACAGGGCAAGAGAACCCTCATTTCAATTAACAAATGGCCCAAGATTTGAGAGGCAAACAAGCCTCAAATCCCTGGCTTTGATTCTTTTTACAAATTTGGGCTTCTTAAATATCAGGAAATGACACATTAAGAGTACAATTGTTTGATTGCGCAATCAGGCACTTGATTTATTTCAGGAACTATAAATAACTGTGGTGCCTTGGCATGCTGCAATTCAAGGAAAGGTTTATGTTATAGCAACCAATGAGATCTCACCCCCTTGCCCAAGTACGCAAATTCCAGAGAAAATTTAAAGTTTAACTGCAAATGATGCCACCAGTTCTCTGGTGGCACAAAAGGCCACAGAATCTCTAGTAAGTATAAGTAGTGAGGGGGGAGAAGCCCTCCTCACTGTTGACATCTTAATAAAGCAAGTTTATGCCCAGAAATCATTATCTTATTGCAGGGATTGTCTATTTTTGCTCAAATTTAAATTATTCTCTTTGCATCTATTTGTGAATCAACAACACAATACAAAGTTGTATATCCTTATCCTCCTGGCTACACTCCTACTGCTCCAGTCAAACCACCCTGTGCTCTTGACTTAGAGTACTTCCACCCCCACCATCTGGATCTGCTGCCTACTATGAAGGAGATTCCTACTGCTCCTCCCCTTCCCAACATGCCTCCTGCCCAGAATTTCAGTAAGTTTGGGTTTGTCTACATCACAGTATTGGGGCTGGCTGACCAAGTTGTTCCACATACTGGAAGTTGGCGCCCCTAGCCACTGCTCTCAACTACCTGTTCCATATTATGCCTATTATGTACATTACCTTCCAGGTCCAACCTGTCTCCCCTGTGGGAGTCCAGTCAGACTCTGGTATGGGCTGTGACATAAACTTACAGGCGCCCGTATCTTCTCCAAACTTGACCTGAAAAATGCTTACAACAAGATCCACATTGCAGAAGGCAACAAATTGAAGCAGCAATTCAAACTCATTTTGGCCTTTATGAATATTTAGTTATGCCTTTTGGTCTCAGTAAAACCCCAGCCGCCTTCCAGGGACTTATGAACAAGGTTTTGTTCCCATTCCTGGACACTAGCGTGATGGGTTTATTTTGACAATATACTGATTTACTCCCTGTATAAAGAAAGTCATCTTGGGCGCCTTAAGGAAGTCATGAAAGCCTTTACCAAGGCTAACCTGTTTTTTAAGATAACAAAGTACAAGTTTTTTGCTTCAGAATTGAGTTCTTGGGGTACTTCATTAAGCCAAGTGGCTTTGCAATTGCTCCTTATAAAGTTAAAGCAATTTTAAATTGGTCAGTACTAACCTCCTGCACCAAGCTCCGTGGATTTTTGTTTCTAGCCAACTTTTGTTAGAAGTTCATTAAGGACTTTTTGTCTATTGCCCTTCCTCTGACTGCTCTGACTTCTAGTATGGTTCCTTTTGTCTGATCAACTCTGGCCCAGAAATCCTTTAACACTTTCAAGAATGCCTTCACTTTGACTCCTTTACTGTTACTTCCTGATCCTGACCGCCAATGATTTTTGGAGACTGACACATCCAACTACACATTGGGAGCGGTACTCCTCCAGCAAGAGGAAGATGGTGAATTTCACCCTGTGGTTTTCTACTCATACAAGCTCCTGGATTGAGAAAACAATTACCACTTGTATGAGAAGGAGTTGTACGCTATTGTGAATTCCTTGAAGCACTGGAGGAGATACCTTGTGGGGAGCTTGTACCCTACAATCACTTGTACTGACCACAAGAGCCTCTTGTATTTCACCAAGAAGCAAAATATTGTTCCTTGTCTGGCCAGATGGGCCATCAATCTTTTGGCTTATGATTTTGTGATAGAATATACACCCAGTAAATTAAACATACTCCCTGACACAATCAGCAGATAGGAGGATGTTAAGGACAATCCAGCTGCAGACCTTGACCACAATAACCGGGCTGTGTTATCTTCTCCCAGTTCCTGTCCAGCATCATTGAGATATCTGCCTTCACTGCCCTGGACCAAGAGATTATGGAAGCCCATATGTATTTTTTCTTTCAGGAAGAGCTCACCAATATGCTGAAGAAGACTCTCAAGGCAGTGGTGGTGAACAATCAGGGGATCTCTTATATTAATGGCTCCTTAGTCATTCCTGAAGATAACTTACAAACTCAAGCAGTGAGCCATATGCATAAAGGACAACTGGCAGGACATGGAGGCCTGATAAAAACCTTGAAGAGACTAAGCAGACAATATTGATGGCCTGGCATGAAGAAGGAAGTTTGGGAATTCATCCTTTCTTGTGTTACTTGTGAAAGGAACAATCCAGTAAACTCCAAGCCCCAAGGTCTCCTTTGCCTACTTCTAATCCCAACACAACCTTGGTGTTCTGTGTCTATGAACTTTATAGTTGCCCTACCAATGAGCAGCGGGAATTCAAGGGTTATGGTAGTAGTCAACTGTTTCACCAAGTATTCCATATTATAATATTTTTATCCTGCACTGCTAAGGAAGTGGCCACATGTTCTTTTCAAGAGTAGTATGCAATCACGGCTTGCCTACAGACATTACATCAGACAGAGGGGTTCAATTTACATCCCAGTTTTGTAAGGCGCTAATGGAACAAATGTAAGTCAAGGTCAACCTATATACTTCTTTTCACTCACAGACAAATAAACAAACCAGGCAAGTCAATCAGGTCCTGGAGGGATATCTTTGGCACTATGTTTCTCTTGAAAAGATAACTGAAGTCTCTTCTGCTACTTGGCTCAGTTATGTTACAACACTGCTTATTACATTTCCATTGGAATATCACCCTTCTTTGCCAATTTTGGCTTTGATTTGGAGAGTTTTACAACCAAAATTTTGGAATCTATGTACCCTCAGGCAGACAAGCTGGCAAACTGAATGGAGAAATACACTTGGAACTGATCTTGTTTTTTACCAAGGCCTGCAAGGAATACAAGAAATACGCCAACCGCCACCACTTGCCAGAGAAGGGCTACTCAGTGGGTTCCTACGTCTTCCTGAATACCTGAAACTTAAAGCTAAAGATACCTAGCAAAAAGTTAGGCCCAAAGAAGATTGGCTCCCTTAAGGTTTTGGAAAAACTTTTTAGCTTGAACTACAGGCCCAAGATTCTGGCAGGATCTAGCGCACATGATGTCTTGCACATGGATCTCCTTACTTCTTTTGATGGTGATCCCAAGAGTCTTAAGGTAAGAAACCCTGATCCACAGATTGTCTCTAACACTCTTTAGTAGGAGTTAGAGGACATAATTGACTACTGCCAAGTCAAGGGGAAGTCAAAATTCTTGGACAAATGGAAGGATTATGGAGAAGAGTTGAATTCCTGAGAGTCTGAAGAGAACCTGCAACACTGCCCAGAAGTTCTCAGGGAATTCCTTGCTAGAGGTGCCTTTCCCTTAGGAGGGGTAGTTTCAGGAATGCTCTTCCAGACATTACTGACAAAAATTCATTCCTTGCTACAGTAGAAGAAATGCTTTATCTTTTGGGTTTAATTGGGTCCCCTAAAATCAATGGGTTATTTGGAAGTATCTGCTCTTAACTACCTGTTTCTTTAAATCCAGATTGGTTGCCAGAACCAGCATTACACAGCAACAGGATTTGAACCCAGGTCTTCATCTCTTCTAGGTGTTCTTTCACCTAAGAGAACAATTAGTAATATCATAAAAAGCAAATTATTACCTTTCAAACATGATTTCATCCAATCAGATGTTATGCTGATCCTTTTGTTGGATTCTATTAATTGCCTTGATGATGCTGATGTCTAATTTGACCCTGCTTTTGCTCTGGCTTCTCCATTGGTCTCTGTTTTTATTGTTGGTCTGTTTTCTCTTTCCCCAGTGTCAACCAAAGAATAGCTGGGAGTTCTCCTTTAAATTCTTTCCTAAAAGGCAAAATGAGTTAAGCATTAATGTTTTAATGCATTTGAGATCAGTTTAATTTGATCAATAATGCAAATAATTCTAGCTTAATTTTCAACTGCCTAGGATCTCCAGTTTTCTCCAAATTTCCCCAATTTTACCCCCAAGTGATTGATCTCCTTTATTTTTTATCTCCAGACTATCAGTTAGCCTTATGCTATATAATGATGGTAACTTATGATAAGGAGAGCCTTGTGGGGAAGCTTCAAATATGGAATTAAGAAAGGAGAGAAGTATCTTTTATTGATATTACTTTAGACTTATATAGACTTGACTATGGCAAGGATTTAGTTAGATTGAACCTAGGGGTTGGTCATGTGCAAGATGGATTCAAGCCACTGGATACTTGGACAGTCATGTGATATTGGTTTATTGCCATTCATGGTATGTCAAATGGTACATTGTAAAGGGACCGAATTGGGTGATGGCAGGATGTTAAGTGGGTTGGCGGTAGCCAGAATGCTTGTACATCCAGACCCTTGACACACCCCTCCTTTAAGGGGTTACTCTGGTGCATCAGGAGGGGGCTTTATTTTCACGGCTACTGCCTGATGCTCCTGGAGCTGTTTACTAGTTGGAACCAGTCTGGTTGAGTGCTCTCCTCTACTGAGGCAGAGACAGGTTCTGTGGTATTTCTTGATAATTGGGTTTTTGGCACCTTGGAATTTTACTAGGTAGGTGTTGTGTTCTGGTCTGTATTTGATGACTCTTCTGGGTCCCTGGTGTACTGAGTCTAGTTTCTTTCTGTTGTCAGCTAGAATCCAACCAGTGGAGTCAATGAGAAGTGGTTCTTCTGTGGAGGTTACCTTTTGTGTCTTGAGCCTCTTTATTTCTGCTATTTTAGCTTTGAGGCAGATGTGTTGTAGATCTAGTGCTTACTCTACTGTGAGAGGTTTCCCTGGGGGGATCTTTATGTAGGGCTGTTTGTTGCAGGTGATTATTCCCGGTTTGTACCCATAGGTTAGCTCAAATAGTGAATAGCCTGTCCCTTGATTGGTGTGGACTCAGGATACTAGTAATGCATGTTTCATGTATAGTGGTCATGTGTCTTTGGCTTTTCCATCCATTGTTGTCTCTAGGGTCCTGATAAGACTGCCACTGAGGCGTTCCACTCTACCGTTGGCTTGTGGCCTGTATGGAGAGGTTGTAGAGTGTTTAATGTTTTTGGACTTTAAGTTGTCATTTACTATATGACCCAATATCTCTGTTGCTCCATCAGTTATGATGTAGTCTGGAGTGCCGTAGTTGGCTATGATTGCTTTTTTAATGAAACAGTTGATGGTTTATGCTTTGTGGTCCTTTGTTGCCCAGCAGATGGGCCAGCATGTGGCGAAGTCAATAGCTACAATTAAGAAACATTGGTTTGTTTTTGTTTCTGGGAAGAGGCCCACTGCATCCAGTCCCCAAACCTTGAATGGTTTAGGGTCAGTTACTGGGTTGACTGTTGGCTGAGAAGCCTTTGTACTGGTGTATTTCTTGCACATTGTGCACTTTTTCAGAACATTGACTATATAATATTTGAGGTTGGGCCACCATACTATCTCTTTTATTGTGAGGTATGGTTGTTAGCCTTTGTATGTCCTAATAGGC
The DNA here is from genome assembly GCA_014839935.2 of Entomophthora muscae. Classification (NCBI taxonomy): domain Eukaryota; kingdom Fungi; phylum Entomophthoromycota; class Entomophthoromycetes; order Entomophthorales; family Entomophthoraceae; genus Entomophthora; species Entomophthora muscae. The sequence continues at coordinate 46,836 of QTSX02001559.1, read as the reverse complement.
GGTGATGCCTTAGTATGGTGTCAACTCTTTGTGCAAGTGGGATGTATGGGACATGTTTGTTATTAATGATTTGTTATACCATGCCATTTGATACATGGAAATACTTTTCATTCTTTACTAATGTATTGTGGATCAGTTGATGTGTTGAGGGGTCTTTCCCTTTGGTTTTATACTCAGTGTTGTACAGGATTGGCCAGTCAGGGTCCAGGTGGTCTGGATGATCCTCTCTAGGCTGGCATAGTCTAGAGAGAGCATCAGCTGTGACTAGCTCTGCCCCCTTTTTGTACTGGATGTCCAAATTAAGCTATTCCAGCAAGGACAACATTAGGCTTGTTGCCGTGCAAGTGTATTCTGAGTTTTGAAATATATTAAGGATTTATGGTCAGTTAGTACTCAGACGTTTAAATGTCCTTTCAGATAACATCTTCATCTCTTGCATGCGTGATATATTGCTAGAAATTCCTTATTGTGTATTGGGTATCTCTGCTCAGTGTTGGTTAGTTTTCTGCTTTTTTAACATACTGGCAGGAAGTCTTGCTGCCCTGGCTGGCGGATGCGCAGGACTGTGCCAATGGCGGTGTTGCTGGCATCTGACTCAAGCTTGTAGCATCCGTTATTATTAGGGTATTGCAAGATTGGTGCTTCAATCAAAGCTTGTTTTAATAATTGGAAATTTTTGTCACATTCTGGAGTCCAGATGAGTTTCTTTTTGGAATTACCCTTGGTTAAGTCATTGATTGGTGCGGTTAGTTTTCTGCAGATTTTGATGTATTTCCTTAGGTAAGCTACCATACCAAGAAAGCATCTAACTTGTTTAAAAGAGGGGGGTGTTGCATGTTATTTATGGCTTTAATTTTGTCTGGATCTTCTTTGATGCCACCATCAGAGACAATGTGGCCCAAGAACAGGAGTTCCTTTTCCATAAATTGGCACTTACTTGGTTTTGAGTAAAGTTTGTGCTTTGCAAGTCAATTGAGTGTCTTGCAGACATACATGAGGTGTTCCTATTTTTTCAGAGAATATTATGATATTTTCAAGGTAGCATAATGTATTTGAGAGACTGTTTATTGCTTGGTTCATCATGGTGACAAATGTTGCGGGAGCTTTGGTCATCCCAAAGTTCATTACCCTACACTCAAAGAATCCAAATTTTGTACAGAACACAGTCTTTGGTATGTTCTTTTCCTTTACTTTGACTTGGTTGTAACCTGAGGTGAGGTTGATTTTAGAGAAAAATTGGCCCCTGAGAGTCTTGCAAACAGATCCTCTATGAGTGGAAGAGGGTATTTATTCTTTACTGTGCTTTCATTTAGTGCTCTTTAGTCAGTTACCAGATGCAGAGTGCCTTCCTTTTTCTTTACAAAAAACACTGCTGCCCCCCACAGTGATTCTGATGTGCGGATGAAGCTTTTAGCTAAACTGTCCTCAATATGAGTTTTGAGGGTTTGTGTCTCAATGGGGGAGAGTCTGTATAGGGGTGCAGGTTTGGACATGGCTTTACATAGGTCAATGCCATGTTTGATCTCTTGTTCAGGGGGTAACTCTGCGAGTTCTTCCTTGAATACATGGGTGTATTCATTTAGGAGTGCCACAAGTTCTGGGCATTGAATCTTGGTTGTTTGCATGTTTTTGAATTCAGTGTACCTCATTATGTGGAAGGTACTGTCTTTGGTTAGATATTCTGAGTCATCTTGGTGTCGTAACTGTGCTGTTATAGCAGAGTTACCAGGGGAAAAATATTTAGAAGATAGATAATAACCTTTATTGTGAGATAATAATTATATAATTCATGTTAATCAAGAATAACAGAAACATGATTGGTGATCACACGGCTGGATGGAAGAAGGGGGTGGCTTGATCCTGATAATGATTCAAGCACCAAAACAAGGCATCCACCATGAAGGATTATCATCTGTTCATGTTGTTGGATTTGGTAATTTGAGTTTACTTCCTAGTCTGGCTTCAAGTGACCGGTAATTGTATTGTGGGTCACAAACCTGCTTGGTTGGAACTTTGCTGGCGGGTTGAGCCTGTGGTTTTGACACCCCCCAAATGAAGGTTGGCCTCCCCTGGGGGCAGGTCATCAGGGAGGTTTTCAGGAGCCCAGGCGCCATATTGGACTAACTGTTGTTATGTGACGGGCAGGGCAGTTTCTTGTTGTCTTTGTCTTGCCTTGCAGGGTCGCAGGCAATCATGGTGTAGGGTCTTGTCTTGCTTACGTTTTCCAAGTCCTTGCATGAGGTAAGTGCTATTATTGTTTACCTTTAGAATGATTGCTGGCCCCACTTTATTGGATTGTAGTTTGCTCTTGTCAACATTCATGACCCAAACTTTATCCTCAACTTCATGTCTATTGCGGATGGGGACAAAGGTTTTTTGTAAACGTTCATTCTCCTTCACTGTTTGTTTGCTGTTAGCTTTTACAACATGAGGGTCTGAGAGTGGAGGGAATTCACTTGGGATTTCCAGTTTAGGTCCTGTCAATGCTTGAATAATATTTGGCTGTGTGCTGTATATCAGTTCAAACAGGCTTTTCCCGGTGGATCTGTTCACTCAGGTTTGACACACAAGTAACACATTAAGTAGCTGCTTATACCAGTCTTCAGGTCTCCCGGCAGTGAGTTTGGCTAAGGCTTGCATGAGGCTACTATTGAGTTGCTCTAAACGTCCTTGACCTGTGAGTGATATGGCGTTATTATGGTGTGTTTGACCCCATTCTTTGTGAGGTATACATTGGTTGTTTTGGAGGTTGATTATTTCACTCCATTGGTTATCAGGAGTTCTGGCTTTCCAAACTTGCTAATTATCTCCTTGCCAATAAATTGTTGTACGTCATTGCCAGTATGTGCCTTTACTGCTTGGGCTACTGGCCATCTTTTAGCAAAGTCAATGGCTGTGATGATGTATTTCTTGTCATTGTGTTTTCCTGGCATGGGGCCAACAATGTCAAGAGCCCATACCTTGAAAGGTAGTTGGGTGCGGATGGGAAGTAGTGACTTTGGAGGGGGTTTTCTCTTGGAAAACTTTTTGCATACCTCACATTGGTCTAGGACTTCCTCTAAATTGCAATATAAGGTTGTCCACCAGGCCTTATGCTTGAGAAACTCATATAGGTTTTGGCTCTTGGTATGTCCAAGGTCTCTGTGATAGCGTAGGATGGTGTCTACTTGCTGGTGTGTGGGGATGTAGGGAATGGTTATGCCGTCAAACATTTTTCTGTATAGGGTCCTGTATACGTCAGCAAATTGGTGTTCATTTTTGATAACTGTTTCCTTTGTTATGTTGGTTGTGCTGGGGGGAAGCATTTGTCTTTTGTTTGTAGTACTAAGAGAGGCCAGTCTGGGTTGAGCCCATTCTCCTCTCTTGAGGCATGGACATACAGGAGGAAGAGGGCGTCTGCCATGGCAAGCTTGGCCCCAGGTTTGTACTGTATGAGCATGTTAAACCCCTCCAATAGCTCCATCCATTGGGCTTGGCAGTGCAACAGATTTGCTTGAGTTTTGAAATATATTAGCAACTTGTGGTTGTTTAATGCTGTGAATTCTTCCTGCCGTTCTAGGTAACAACGCCATTTGACCAGAAAGTGCACAATAGCCAACAGTTCTTTGTTGTGGATAGGGTATCAACACTTGCCATCTGTCAATTTTTGCAATTCATAAGCTACAGGCAGGAAGTCACTGTCATTATTTTTGATTTTTAGTAATCCCCCAATGGATGCATCTGAAGCGTTGGTTTCCATTTGGTATTCCCCGTTACGTTTGGGGTATTTCAGGATGGGAGCTGCCGTGAGTATCTCCATGAGGCGTCTAAAACAGAGGTCACATTGGGGGTCCACACAAATTTGGATTTGGCGCCTGTTATGGCGGATAAGGGGGCAGTCAAAACGCCATAGTCAGGTATGAAGTGGCATACATAGGCCACCATTCCCAAGAAGGTGCAGAGTTCTGACTTATCCTTGGGTGGCAGCATCTTGCAGATGGCCTGTATCTTTTGACTGTTGGGTTTGATGCCATCCTTTAAGACTATGTGCCCCAGGAAGGGTAATTTTTTGCAGAAGAACTGGCACTTGGAGGGTTTGGCTAGCAGCTTGTGTTGCACCAAGGTAGCAAAGACTGCCTCTAGGTCTTTGTGGTGCTGTTCTACCAAGGGGCTGTAGACAATGATGCTGTCTAGGTAGACTAAGGCATGCTTGCCTATGTGTGGCGCAAATACTTTGTTCATGAAGGTTACAAAGGTGGACGGGGCATTTGTCATGCCAAAGTTAAGCACCACACATTTGAATGAGCCGTATTTAGTGCAGAAGGCTGTTTTGGGGATGTCTTCCTCCTTGATGAAAATCTGGTTGTAGCCTGCAGTTAGATCAATCTTGGAGAAGACTGTGGCTTCTCCCAAGGCATCAAAGAGGTCATAAATCAGTGGCAGTGGGTAACAATTTTTAATGGTAACTTTGTTTAGGGCGCGGTAGTCTGTGGCCAGGCGTAAGGTACCATCCTTCTTAGCCACAAAGAATATGGTAGCCCCAAAGGGAGACTGTGAGGGACAGATAAGTCCTTTTTCCAATGCCTCCTTGAGGTAGGCGCGTAAGGCATTGTCTTCATTTGGGGTCAGCCTGTAGATAGGGCGCGCCATGGGTAAAGTCCCCTTGAGTTGGATGGAGTGCTGAATATGCTTTTTAGGGGTCAGCCCAGGTAGCGCTTCCTTGAAGATTTCTGGATGGTGGGCCACAATGTCACAGTACTGAGGCGTGGAGGTATCCTGATGATCTTTGAAGTGTATGATCTTGTATTGGCAGGAGTCCCAGTCAATTGCCTTCAGGTTTTTCTTCTTGTCTTGGGTCTCTGTGATATGTACAAAGATGTGATTGCGTAGAAGTTGGTACACAGAGTTGGGGTAGATCTTGTAGTTGACACCTTCACACTTGATGGTCAACACTGAGGTCATCCAGTCTATGTTGGGATTGTTCTTTCATAGCCAGTCTAGTCCCAGTACAATGTCAAACTTGGGAAAGTTGATGAAGGGACTTTTAATGATGGAGTGGAGGTTCTCAAGCATGAAAGAGAAGGGGGCAGCTTCCTTTGTCACAACAATGTGGTGTTCCTCAGCCAGGACCACATTTTTAATCCACAAAGGATTAGTGGCCAGCTTGAACTTATCCACAAAGCTACTGTTGATCAGGGTTAAATCTGTGCCAAAATCCAGGAGTGCTGAGCCTGTGTAACTGCAAAAGCAGAAAGGGTAAGACATCAATTTATTGGGATGTCTGGCAATGGTGTATAGTACTGGGTCTTCCAAGGGTACTTGGATCATTGGGCATTGGTCCACGTCCTTGGGTTGTTATTCATTGTTGGGCGAGTCAGGAGTTGTGTGGGGAGAGCTTGGCTTGCTTAGTGCTCTCCCCGGGCTTTTCCCTCATCTTGTTTGCCTTGGGTGGCGGTGACATGGAAATGGGTACAATTTGATTGGCCGTTATTCCCATTTCCATTTGAGTTTGTGGGCTTGTGGTTGTTGTTGTTGCTGTTGCCTCTAGGAGGTGGTCAAGAGGAGCGCCTGCTTGGATGGGAGTCCTTGGGCTTTTCTTGTTTCCCAGTCTGTGCCTTGTGTAGAGTGTTGGATGTTTGTTCCGCTTTTTCCACTTTACGGTACAGGCTTTGCAGGTTGGTAACCTGGTCCAGGTTCACATGTCTCATCACATGCAACTTAAGAGCGTCATAGTACATGAGGTGTGTGGCTGGGGTGTTAAAGGTCATATTGAATGGCGCACAAAGACAGAGTTCCTTGTAGGCGCAGGTGAGCTCCTTCACAGTGCCTGTCTGGGTTAGGTTCTTCACTTGGCATATGATAATGAGTGCTGTATCCTTAAGCACAAATCTTGCCAGGAAGTCTTGATTAAAGGTATTCCAGTTCTTGTCAGTGTGTTCTTAATGTCACTTGTTGCACCAGGTGCCAGTGTCATGGGTCAGGCAAATGGAAATTTCTGCAATCCAAAACTGCTGTGGGCATTCCATCTGAGCCAGCTTGCTCTGGGCGGGCTGAATCCATGCGGCGTTGTTGTTGTTGGCCCCAGCAAAAGGTTCCAAGGCAGCACTTTGTAGTCTTTGAGCTATGTAAGTGGGCATGGTGGTTTTGTCAGCAGGTTGCGGCATTGAGGAGGGAGCCTGAAAGAAACCTTGTGTAGACATGGCATTGAAGATGGGTAGTAGAATTACTATGTTCTGGTACAGGTCAAAGCCATTGGGTATCTCAGCTCCAGGAGTGTACAGAGTCCAGTCAGGCGGAAGGCCAGACATAATTCTGTTGAGGATTTGTTGGCCACAGTGTGTGCAGGCAACAGGTATGATTTTTCAAGATAAGGTAGGATGAGAACCTATATGTGTTACCAATGTTGCAACTGTGCTGTTTTTAGCAGAGTTACAAGGGGAAAATATTTAGAAACTAGATAATAATCTTTATTGTGAGATAGTGCTTATATAGTCAATGTGAATCAAGGATAACAGAAACATGATTGTTGATCACACAGTTGGATGGAAGAAGGGGGTGGCTTGATCCTGGTAATGAGTCAAGCACCAAAACAAGGTATCCACCATAAAGGATTATCATCTGTTCATGTTGTTGGATTTGGTAATTTGAGTTGATTTCCTAGTCTGGCTTCAAGTGACCGGTAATTGTATTGTGGGTCACAAACCTGCTTGGTTGGAACCTAGCTGGCGGGTCAGGCCTGTGGTTTTGGCACCTGTATTTCTTTAAGGGGCTTGGTTTGGATTTTAATTGTCATCTGATGTCACAGATCATACCAGAGTCCGGCTGGACTCCCACAGGAGAGGCAGGCCAGGCCTGGAAGGCCATGTACAAAAAAGGCGCAATTCTGACCAGGTAGTTGACTGCAGTGGCTTGGGGACGCCAACTCCCAGTATGGGGCACAACCTGGTTGGCCAGCCCCAATACTGTGATGTAGACAAACCCCAACTTACTGAAGTCCTGAGAAGGAGGCGCTTTGGGAAGGGGGGGAGTAGTATGAATATTTTTCATAGCAGGCAGGATGGTCTCTTTAGCACATCCAGAAGGGAGATCCAGATGATGAGGATAAAGATACTCCAAGTCAAGAGCCCAGGGTGCTTTGACTGAGGTAACAGGAGTATATCCAGGAGGGTATATATAGGAAAGCTTATATTGAGTAGAGGATTCCCAAATAGATGCAAATAGAATAATTAAATTTAAGAAAAAATAGATAATTCCTGCAAGAAAATAATGACTTCTAGGCATTAACTTGTTTTATTTAAAATGTCAACAGTGAGGAGGGCTTCTTGTCCTATCTACTTATACTTACTGGTAATTTTGTGGCCTTTTGTGCCACCAGAGATCTTATGGCATCAATTTCAGTTGAGCTTACAATTTTGACTGGAATTTGCATACTTGGGCCTGGAGGTAAATACTTATTAGTTGGGATAATAGGAACCTTGCTATGGCTGCAGCAAGACAATGTGCCACTGCTATTTATAGAACCCACAAGCAATTGAGCGCCCAATTGCTTAATTGAACAATTGAGCTCCCAATGTATTGTTTCCAAATAATTAAGAGAGATGTAATTGTTAATAAAATCCAAACCAGGGATTTGAGGCTCGTGTGCCTCTCAAATCTTGGGCCATTTGTTAATTGAAATGGGGGTTCTATTGCTCTGGGAGACAATTGATGAAGGTTTTCAGGCTGAGGGTGATTTGACCTCTAAGAAGGCCAGCTGGTTGTCCAGGGCTTTCTGGGCCCTGACATCTGATCCCATTTGAAGATCTGATTGACCAGAGTAGAATTTTTGTAAAAAGATTCCAGGAGGTTTGGATGGTTTCCCATTAATTTCCAATACAACATATGATTGACTGGTGATTAAAAGACACTTCAGGATGCCATTAATTCCAGTTTTAATGGATTTTGTTGAATTGGCAGAAGCACATCCTAATTGTTTGACCTTCATCTGTTTTGAATGGGGGCAAAACCAAGCCAACAAAAAAGTTCAAAGTAATCAGGGATTCTTCCCAAGTGGGAACAAAATTATGAGTATCATTGTCACCACCTGAGAATGATATGCCAACACAAATCTCTTGTCAATTTTATGAGCCAAATCTTTTAGGGAATTAATGGTTTAGCTTGATTATGAGCAACTTTTTTGTACACCAAGGGAAGATTGTCCTATCAAAGACTAAAGGGAAATTAACTTTACATTAGGGCTCCCAATTATAGTATATCAACTGTACTATTCTTAAAATAAACACATATTATTCCTACTATTGTCCTCTCTATTTAGACTATTATCTTCCCTAATCTAAATACCAAACTATTCTGGATTATTTGTAACAGTTGCAACCAATCAGACTCTTGACACTTCTTTGTTAAAAGCATGACAGTGGTGAGCTACAAAAATAGCAAAAACAAAAAAAGAAAGATGATAAAGAACAGTTTATTTGAAGTGGAATGAATTTACTTGCTTAGTTAACTGATAGTTTTAACCAATTTATTTGAATTTTTGAATTCAAGGCTAACACTATCACAGTTGCAGCTCAGAGCTAAAGGTTGGGCTTAAGTGTTGCAACATCTTTTATTACTTCCTCTTGGGAAATCAATTCCCCGAGTAACTCCCTGGATGATTACCCAACTAATCATTAAGTTGATGGCACTCCTATCATTCACCCATCTATTACAGGGATTAACCCTTTTGAGTCTTAAATGGAACACCACTTGGACAAACCTCATGACCTAAGAGGACCAATTACTTGGATAAGTCTCATGACTACCATGACATACATGGACTGTATGTGGCCTCTCATGATTCTATATAAAACTCTAAACTCATATCAAATAAAGTATTATTCTCTTATTAATTTCCCCTTTATCTTGTTTATTGTACTTCCCAGAAGTATATACTTGCAGTGGTAGCGCAGGGTAGGTTATCCACACCTACGCAACTTAAAGAAAAAATTCCTCCCAAGAAAAGAGCCCAGCATATGGCACTCCCCACCATATGTTGAAAATAAAAATAAGGTCAGAATGTCCCTACAGGATTCTGTCTTCAACAACATTCTTGTACCAACCAAGCAATACAAGGGTCATTATTTTAAAGATTAATCTGTTTCCTATTAACTGTGCTACTTTGCACCTTAAAATTTTGCTTTAATTTTCTTATCAATAAATTTAAATAATTACAACAATTTCAACAAAATAAATATTATTTAATCCTTATAATATAAAAACCTATATTAAATTAAGCGTTTTCTACTTACAGCTAATTTAAACTGTATTAAAAGCCAGTAACAATCTTAAATCATATACCATTACTTCTTTAAAGCTCATTAGTAAAAAATGACATCATTCTAAAAAGATCAATATAAAAATACAATAAAATCAGATATTATTCTTTTTGTTGGAAATTGAATTGCTGCCTAGAATCTTAGCTTTTTTGCATATTTAATAAATAAATATTAAATAATTTTGGAGCAATTTATAAAAAAATCTAGTAAAAAGTTAAAAAACTAAAACTAAAATTAAAACTAAACTTTTATTGAAATTTCAAAAATTTTATTTAGCATAAGTAATTTATTCTTAAGTTAAATTTCATAGAAAATATATAATAAAACATATAAGAGAGTAAAAGTTTTTCTTCTTTAATTCTTAAGTATTTTATCTTAATAAAATAGCTTTATACAACTATTTATTAAAATTATATTTTTATACTGTAAGCTAGAGATAATATATATATAAAACTCAAACATAAAAAAGAATGTATCAAAATCTTGCTTTATTTAATTAAATTTAATAAAAGTTAAAATTTATTTAAATTAAATTGAAAATGATCTTAGTCATTGTATCTATAAAAATAAGATACAACTTTAATTATACAAGCAAATATTTATATGTGATTAAAAATAACATTTTTATTTTGATAGATTAAAGATATATAAAGTTCATTTTTTAAGAACTGTTAAAAGTTATAATAAACTTAAGTTTATTTAAAAAAAGATTTTTGAGTTGGTTACTAACAGTAAGCTAAATAATAATTTATACTTTAAATTTAGTTTACTGATTAAAATATCATACTTTAAGATTTAATTAGCATATTTTATTTCAAATAATAATTTTATAAGCTTACATTCAAAGCCACTTCAAGATACTGAATTGTTATTGAAATATAAAGTTTCAGCATAATTCCAAAAGCTGAGATTAAGGGCTTTCTAATGATACTAGTTTAAGCAAGCTTGAAGTACTATTTGCCGAGATATCAACAGTTAACCAGAATATAAAAAAGGGGTAAATAAACAATGATATCCGACTTCAGGGGTGATATTGATAAATTAAGGAGATCAGTTGAGGGTCATTTGGGGATTTATTCCTGTAGTGCAAATGCTCAGCTAACATGGTATTTAAACAGCTCAACTTTACAGAAATTTACTTTACAATCCACACCTTTACTTCTCTCTGATAACTACACATCTATTTCCAATCAAGAACTGCCTGAACCAAGCCAAGGAACACAACCACTATCATTATGGAACCTATCAATTTTGCACCTCAGATGACACCTTTCTTCTTACTGGGGGCTTTTACTAAGAGAGAAAGAATCTCTATGCTTAAATAAGCATTCTTTTTTACTGCTGGAAATGATCTTAACAGCTTTGTTGAGCACTTCTTATTAAAAATAGAGTTTGGAAAAAGTACCTTCTACCTGTCATACAAAATTCCAAGACAGATGATTTCCTTAACAACTTAAAGAAATTGATGTCAAAATCCCCTGCCAAGCACCTTCCTTCCCTAAGAGCATTGGTTACATCAAGCTACAGTTTGAAAGAGCTTTGGGATTGTGGATTTAAAATGACAAAAAAGGAGTATTCATATTCTAAAAAAATGCTAAAAAAAGTGGTAGGACACGCCATCTCAAAAACGCCATCTCAAATTTAATTTGAGATGGCGTTTTTTGCGTTAGTGATTTTGAATCAGAAAAAAATAAAAAACAATAAAATAGTTAAAATTTACATATAATTTTATAATACAGCATCTCAAATTTACGCCATCTCAATTCTGTCACTTTGAGTCAGATTAATTAAATCTTATTTTGCTAACTTTATTTACATATGAAATCACTTAGTGTGGGACGTGTTTACGCCATCTTGGCTTTACGTCATTTCAAATTACGCCATCTATCCTAAACCAAAATAAGTTAATACCTGAACTAAAATAAAGCCTGTGGTATAGTGCCAGAAGATTTTCCTATAGTATTAATCTAAGACACTTATAAAAGGAACAACCTAAAAAGACGCCACTATGATAGTCCTTCTAGTGATTGTCATTGCTGGGTAAAAAACCAGTTTTGTTATATGTAATTTATAACTTTATTATACATGGATACACTGATAAGGGTTTCATAAATAAAATATTTTAATAGTGATTTTAATATAGAAGAGGGTGATTACGCCATTTTGATTTACGTTACTTCAAATTCCACTGAGTCTCAAATCACCCAATTGATTTGATGCGCACAATGGATAGGGGAAAAAAGGGGAAATTGCCTATGACGCAAGGCTACGCTATATCAATTCCCCCACCGCAATTCTTGCTTTCCACTTTTCAAAAGTATAGTTTCACATCTAAAACCACTTAAGCAAAAAATGTAAGAAAACATATGAAAATTTGCAAATATATATTTTTTGGCCTCCTCTAAACAACTGAGTACTTTTTAACTCCAGTTGTATAAGCTAGTTTTTGAGAAATTCAAGTTTTACTCTTTGGCCCAGTTGAGGTAGCTCCACCGTAAATTTGTTAATTTAATATAAAAAATGGTCAAAAACACTATGTTTTTGAGCTACGGCATCTCAATTATGTCACTTCAAAAACGCCATCTCAAGAGCAAGTTTTCAGTCAAAACTCAAAGTTTTGCCTACTTGCATTACTAATAAGAAATTATTTTTTCAAAAAAAACATTGAAATTTTGATAGTATATATTCTTTGATCTCCTCTACAATTCTATGTAAAAAATTGATACTTTTATATTAAAAACATTCTTGTTTTTCTCTTTAAAAACAACCCCCAAATTGCTCATATTTTGATACTAATTCACTTTTAGATGCCTCCCAAGCCTACCACCAAAGCTGTGTCCAAGGCCTCAAAGTCCAAGATCACTCCTCCAAAGGCCAAAAAGGCCAAAACTACCCCTAAAAAGCAGCCTGCTAAGGGTAAAGCTCCCCCCAAGACCCCTACACCCTCACCAGAGCCTGAGGAAACAAGCCCAACCCCTCCCCATTCTCCTTTTGTTCACTCCCGTCAGACTCTCAAGAGAAGTTATTCAACTTTAACCGCCACTATGACCCCACTTCAGAGCCTGAGGATGAAGAAGAGCATGTGCCTGATCCTGGTGCTCCTGCAGATGAGCCAATTGAGCTCTGGGATCTTAATACCATCCATAATATATGCAACAGAAATGGCTCCTTTGCTGTGCCCCAACTTACCCTACCAGCTATCTGATTATGACCAAGAAAGGGGGTGCAGGCTTTGTCCACAAGGGCTACAGCTTCAGCTGCAATAACAAGAAAAAGCTCATCCGTCAGCATCACTTCAAATGTGATAACGTTGGCTGTCCAGCTAGACTCATTAACTATGGGTTCACTTGTTTTAAAGACCTGACTATTGGGCATGACTGTACCAAGCCCTTTGATCCACTGTATCAACTGATCCGCTGGTTTCTTTGCCAGGTCATACCAATCACCAAAGACCAAACTGCAACTGAGGTTGTAAATGATGCACTTATTAATCTAAATGATACCCAACTTGCAACTGTTGGTGGCGCCTCAAAACTTCAGAGATATCTCACTGACCAGAGATATGCTCTGAGCACTGAAGGCGGCAGTGCTTCATCAATTGACCAGTTGATTTTAACTGAAGAGCAAAAGCTTTCACAGCAAAAAGAGAGATTTCTCCTTCACAATGATGGGCAACATGCCCCAGAGCGGATCATCTGCTTTGCTACCTCCCAGGATCTTCACAACCTTTTAAAATGCAAGACCTGGCTTGCAGATGGTACCTTTTCCACCTACCCAAAGCTCTTCAGCCAGCTTTGGAATATCTATGGGCAGGTTGAAAATCTGGTTCTTCCCCTTGTTTTCTTTTTCCTCCCTAACAAGAAGCAAGAAACCTATGTCAGGGCTCTAACAATATTAAAGGCCAAGCTTGATGAGATCCTCCCCACCATTGAAGAGGAGCCAAAGGAGACTAGAGGGCGCAAGAAAAAGGCCCAGTCAGAGGAAGCCACCCCCATCAAGAAAAAGCCTGAAAGCCTTCCATACCATGAATACCTGGTAGTAGATTTTGAGCAGGCTCAGGCCAATGCTTTTATTAGAGTCTTCAAGAGCTCCCCTCAGGGATGCTACTTTTACTTTTGGCAGGCACTCTGCCTCTGCCTTCAAAAGTGCTCTGACCTCCATGAGCTGGTCTACACTGAAGACACAAAGGAAGCAAAGGACATGTTCAACTGCTTTGCTGCCCTTGACCTTGTGCAGAAGGAGGAAACCAATGCCTTCTATGACACTCTCCTCCGCCATCCCTACATTATTGCCAACCAGGCAGCCTTTGCTCCATTTATAGAGTATTTTGAAACTCAATGGGTTGGAGTGTTTCAAGGAGCACGCTGCATCAGAAAGGGTGGTGACTCAATCCAGTGGAACTGCTTTAAGCAGGTAAAAAATGGCCTAATCAAGACCACCTCTTCTCTTAAAGGGTGGTATAGTCAATTTGCCACAAGGGTCTGGGTTCAGAAGCCCAAATTCAACAAAATCATGGTCCATCTCAAGACTCAGCAGGCCATCTCTGCCCGCCTCTTTAAAACAGGCATCAAGACCAAGGATGATCCCCCCAAGCAAACCAAAGCAGTGAAAAAGTACACTGAAATCAGCAAGGTGGTCCTTGCTTACTATCCCAAGGATAGCAAGCTTGAGCATCTTCAAGCCATCTCAGTTGCTCTTTCCACTAATGTTTGAGCCTATTTCCAATAAACACCACTCTATATTCTCTCTTTTTCCCTTTACTTTTATCATTATTTTAGTTTTATTTAGTATTTGGTACAATTCTATGCTTATTTTAAAGTATAGTTTGTAGTTAAAATCAATGAAAATAGTTATTTTTGGGATATTTTAACTTTTGGACTTTATGCAACCTTGTTGCTACTAATTGACCCCATTTTTATTACAGATTTGGAATTTTGAGGCTTTTTTAAGCTTAGAAATGTTTTTTGAATTTTATTTTTTGAGAATTTTTTAGGGTTTTTTGGGGGGGTTCAAAAATCTAAAATTTTAGAACCGTTTTTTCTTAGTCAAAATGCCGTAAATCAAAATGGCATTTTTACTAGTGAATTGAGATAGCAAAAATTCAAGATGCCGTATTTTGAGATGGCGTTTTTTGAGATGCCATTTTTGAAATGGCGTGTCCTACCAAAAAAGTATCATTAAATTCAAAAAATAAAAAAAGAAAAAATAATTCAGTAAAGAAAGAAAGCATAAAAAATATTTTAAAACATATGGGTCATTATTTTTCTTGTTATGCCTAGGCGCCAGATTTATCCTTTTATAACTTAATTGCATTGTTCATATTCAAATTATTCAGAAAGCTTAAAATACAATCAACAAATTCCAAAACTTTAATTGATCTTGGGCTTAAATGATTCTTTTTAAAAAATAGTGCATCAATTTTAGAATTGAAAATTGCAACTTATAGTATTACTGAAAATATCTTAAGTGCTACTACAAACTACAAACCAAAAATATTTATGATGAGTTGCATGGGAGAGTAATAGCAGCCCCAAAGCTATAAATGCTATTACCCTATCTTTTGCTCATCATAAATATTCTTAGTTTGTTTCAGAAAAAAGGTTGTTGTTTTTGAAAGACTGATGACTCTATTTAAAATACACCCTCTAGTAAGCTGCCCTACTTCATGAACTTGCCCTAGTGCACCACTAGCATCTTCTGATATTTTTGTTTCTCTGGTATCATCATGTGATTTCAAATGATAAGTTACCTCAGAATATTCTGAGAGACTTTCAAATGTTAAAGGTGAAGTATACAACTTCCCATCTTTCATCAAATATGAAAGATTAATGCGCAGATTTTTAACTTCAAGCTCTTTCCTTATAGGCCTAACTTTTCTCTCATAAATATAAAAGAATGACTTTTGAGAAATATTTGAGCCTGATAGCGCTGATTTATATAATTCTTTTCTTTTTTCTTCTTGCTCAAAAATATTTTTAATATCATTTATATTTTTAATATAAAGCTGGTTTTCTTTCTCTTTTAATGTTTTGATATTACACCAAAGTGACCATCAACAATGCTTTTTCCATGACATTCTACAAAACAATTATATTTTATAGAACTTTTAATATATTTAGGTGCCTCTTTAAATAAGTAATATAAAAATTCATATGATATAAAATGATTTCCATTATCAGTCCATACTTTTATATTTTATATTTTTTTAAATCTATCTAATTTAAGAATTTTTATAAAACACTCACCTGAAAATAAAGAATCATGTGATAATATTTGAGACAAAAATCATGATATTCATATTTAATTTTATTGTTTTCCTTAAAAACTAATGCAAACCTTAATAATGAGATTGGTTTTTTTGAATAAAAACAATTATTGGTCTCAATTGGACCACCTCCAACCTTTAAGTTTTCTTTATAATCTATAACTACAACACAAGACTCATCATCTAATTCATTAATATCTTTTTTATATTCACAATTTTGATGAACATAAAAGTCTTGGTGCTGATTAATAGTCTTTAAGCCATTGTCTATAGATTCTGGTAATGGTAAGTTTTTACTTTCACATTCTTCCTTCTTTTTTTCTAGTGAATTTTTTAAATTACAAATATTGCACATATTGGGTTGTTTTTTACTTTTTATTATATTTTTAGGGATTAATTTATAGTAAGTAGAAATTGAAAATGAAATTTCATTTTTTATTTTCATATTTTCATATATTTCTTTTTTGTTTTAAGTAGAGGGTATTTAATTTCAGTTGAGTAATTACTCATCTCTTTTTCTATATCTTTATAAATTTTTCCAGGCACTTTTTTTGTAAACTGGCTTGTTTCAAAAGAATTTTCCAGCAATTTTTTAATTATTTTTTTAGTTATTTCTTTTTTTAATGAATAGTTATTATTTTTTTGGCTTTTTTGTTTAAACTTACATTTTTATTTATTTTTCTTGAGTATTCAAACTCACTTTTGGTTATATTAAACCCCATATCACTAAGCTCTTTTAAAGAGTAACTGGAAGTAACCAGAGATTGCAAGGCTGGGAGATGTTTTTGGGGAGAAGATTTCATGAGATCCTTTAAGTTTTCAATGAACTCATTGCCTTTTTGATTTTGAATAGTTGGCAGGAACTGAGCTTTCCCAAATTTAGTTTGAGTAAGGAAGTGCTTGATGAAATTATCAAGATCATCACCAGCAATTAAGAGGAATGCCTTTTTTAACATTTCAATTCTCTCTCTTTTTGTTGAAGCTCCCAAGGAAAAAAGGGTAGCATGGCAGAAGTAAATTTAACTGAGGACATGGTAGTATTTGGAATCTGTAATTAGGTCAGATCTCTGAAATGTGGCTTTATGTTGGAGTAGTTATGATCAGAATGTGGCCTATAAATGGGGTCTTTTGGATTAGAAGCTTTGTGGTGCTTTAGCTCTTATATGCCAAGCTAAATGACACCATTATGAAAGAAATGATGTGATAGCTTTTATTATAGTTTGAACTTGAATTTATGTTTGCAGAATTAATTAAATACCCAGTTTTCATGCACAAGTGATACATGTGAAGCAGCTAAGCATTATTATTACATCATATCCTCTTTATAATCAATGCAAATCAATTAAATGATGTATTCAGTTAATTGTAACTCTTCTGCATATTTTTAAAATGATAAAATATTAAAGAATTCCATTTAAAGAATGCTTAATTTAAGGTTTGAAGCTCACTTGAACCTTAAAATCAATCTAAACAGTGATAAAAACACCCTAACTTCAAACTATTATAAAATCCTAAAGAATTGAGCTTTTTAAATAAAATAAAATGCAAAAAAAAGCTCTCAATCTTATTTTTAATTTAATCAAATAAAAAATCTGTTGTATATTAAAAAAGAGTATTTATTAGATTTGAAGTGATCTACTTTATATCATTAGATATAATCATATAATAAAATCTGGATTATACTCTTTTAAATTACTTTTGCTTTGATATTGAGTATAGTATACATATTAAAACTTTTACACAAATAGAAAGATAGGATTCTTAGCTTTATTTTAATAGTTTACAGTGTGAAAAAATAATAATTTTTTATTGAGTTATTAATGTTTTAAATATAAAATATTAATTAGTTGCTTTTTCAAAATTGAACTGTGTTATGCTGCAACTTGAGCAGCATGTGTATTAGAAAATGGCCTAATCCCTAAAATAATGACCCATATATTTAAAATTCATTTCCAACCAGCCAATTCACTAAAAAAATCCCCTGGATTGATTTATGAAGAATTACAAAAAGAATTGAGTGAATACTCAACTAAAATAAAATACTCATTGTTGAAAACAAAAAGAAATTTATGAAGATATGAAAATAAAAAACAATATTTCTATTTCACTTTCCACTTTCTATAAGCTTATTCCTAACAATATAATCAAAAGCAAAAAGCAAACTGATATGTGTAACATTTGTGTCAAGATTTCTGGATCTTGAAGAAGAAGAGAGATTATTTTTATTAGGTGAGTTATTCATGATGGAATGGGATATCTGTATGAAGACAGATGTGCTTCTATTGGTGTGGATGGTGTGTGCAACAGGCTGTGTCTTAATGTTGGTTGATCCAAGTGATGTGGAAGTCCTGTGGTCCTTTGAAGATGCAACACTGTGTGTGGTGGTTTGGCAGGAATTTGCAAGTATCAATAAGTCGCTCTTATTGTACTTTGACACTGCTACTATTTGGACTAGTAGTGATGTTGAAGGGTATTAAATTATCTGTCTTCCAAGTGATCTTGGAAGGCCCCTTTATAGTTGACAGCTAGCGGCCAAACTGGTGTCTAGCTGCAGACAACTCTTACTAGCTAGCCTATCATCCCTAAGCTACTAGTTTCACCCCCTAGAGTTGGATCCTAAAACCCAAATAAGGTTTGAGATGAGGTAATATTCTAGGCTGCTGATTTCTCCTCTTCAGCCTAGATATACCTTGACTTAGTTACAGCAAACTAAGTTGACACCCAATTTGGCCAACCTGCCCTTGTGCTTAGTATAATGTGCAATATTTGCACAGGCAGTCTTCCGTCTTACTTCTCATTGAAGCAGGATATTGTAATTCCCCAATCAATCTCTGGGTCAGGTCTGCGTTCCTATTTGGAATCCGGAATCCTTAGCATCTAATTATAGAAGCTTATGGATTGGCTCGTGACCTGAGACCTGTAATGTCTCAGGTGTCTTCTGACTTGGAAACTATATCAATCTTATTATAGTTTCTCTGTATTCCAGAATAGCTGTGTCACTTTGGCTGTGTCCCTTCTAATGTCAACCTAAAGCTTCAGTGATAGGAATATGGATCAGTCAATACTAATAGATTAGGACTTCCTGACAATTTGCAACTTAAAAAAAATCATTAGAAATGAAGAAAAAGGAATTGAATATAAAAAAGTTGCCATTGCCTAAATCTATTAAAGAAAATTTGAAATCTATTGACCTACATGAAAAGTTTTATAAGCATCAAAATAAAGAATATATTAGTGATATAAATAATCTTGATAATAATTCATGTGTTATAATAATAGACTATAAAGAAAAATTTAAAGCAGGTGGGGGTCCTATAGAGACAAATAATTGTTTTATGAGAAAATACCTATTTCTTTATTAGGATTTGCAATTGCTTTTGAAGAAAATGAGAAAACTAAATATGAGTATTGTCGCAACATTTTTGATTACTCCCTCTTGGGGAACTAACGCCCCAAGTAAATCACCAAGCAGCTCACCAAATGGTTCACCGCCCAGCCAATAAACCAGTGGCATCATTATCAGCTAACCATCTATGACAGGGATCACTCAATCCAGGTCCTAAATGGAACACAACTTGATTAAGCCTTGTGACTCAAGAGTAACATTACTCAGATAAGCCCCATAACCTCAATGACGTACATGGACAGTATGTGGCTTCTTATGATACTATATATTATTCTATATTCATATTCAATAAAGTATCATTCTCTTATTAATCTTCCCCTTTATTTTGTTTATTATACTTCCCAGAAGTATAAACTCAACAGTGGTAGCACAGGTAGGTTATCCATACCTACCCAACTCAAAGGAAAAATTCCTCCCAAGAAAAGAACCCAAACAATGTCACTCCCTAATGGCTGGAGAGATTACAAAGTAGGGCAAGACGTTCCCCCAGGCCTTTTCATCTACAAAAATCTCCTTGTACCCATTAACCAGTACAACACTCTCAAAGCCTGCAGACTTTTCCCCACCACGCCAACCACAACAGCGCCTACACAACCTGAGATACCCAATATTGTGTTTCAACGCTTACATACCACTGAGATTGGCGCCTTTGCAGGATTACGCCGTGAGAACGCTTCTCTTTGGATTAACAGCACTGAGAGCAAATTTGAACAAGTGGAGTATCCCCAGAGACTCTGGGTCAGTGAGATTGCTCTCTGCGTCACAGGGATTGCTTCACACTCCGTAACCAAATGGCTGGCCCAACACCCTGACCAGAAGGAAAATTGGGAAGTCTTCAAGGCCACATTCCTTGAAAAGTTCTCCATGAAGGACTCAGACGTGGTGATTATGACCAAACTTTGAACCTTCAAAATGACAGGAACCATTGAGGAATACATTGCCACATATGAAGGACTATGTGACTGTGCACCCAACACCATCAATTTTGATGAACCTGGGCCACATCTGGACTTCTACAATGGCCTTCCCACACACATTAGACGTCAGTTCAACATGACCTGCTGCAAGAACCTTGAGGATGTATTCCTAGAAGGAAAACACACAGCTCAGAAGTATGACAATCTACACGCCTCCAACAAACTCAAGGAAACCCCCACAGTTAAGAGAGAGCCTTGCTCCAACAAGCAAAACCACCAAGCCAACAGTACCCATCCTTGAAACGGGAATCACACTGCACAAGCCAACCAGGCCAGCACCAAAGATACCAACAAGGAGGGAAAAGCTCAGGGGAGTGCTTAGGCAAGCCGCCCTCCCTTTCTTCACAAGACTTGTACAGAGAACAGGATGTGGACTCAATCACCATGATACAGGTTCCCTCCAGCAATCCTCTACTGTTTGCTGCCCAAACTGAAAATAAACTCCTTACCTATCCTTTCTGTTTTTGCAGATACCAGGGCACAGCGCTATTTGACACTGGAGCCAATCAATCTCTTGTTAATAAGAGTTTTGCAGACCTCATGAAGTTACCTATCATTTGAAGTAATTTCAAAAGAGTTGTCATGGCGGACAACCACAGCACACCAGTTACCCACAAGACAAAACCTTTCTGGGCCCAAATTGAAGACGTCCAAACAACAATTAGCGGCCCCATCATTCCAATCCCCAAATACAATATCATACTTGGATTAGATTAGATGCAAAAGACAAAGCCTCACATCAACTGGGACAGTGCCATCCTCACCATCCAGCTAGGGGAAGTCCACCATCATGTGTACCCAACACACCTTGACACCCTCATGAGAGACCACATATTTGTAAAGATCATGGAAAAAGAGAAAGAAACCAACATCAGCAAAAGCAATTGGAGCAAATGTTCATATGAAGTCATCCACTTCAAAAACACAAAAACTCAGCCCAAACAGAACCCAATTATAAACCAACTAGTCAATGAATTTCCCTCTGTATTCCAAGAAACACTAACCGGGTTGCCCCCTGATTGGGGCATACAACACAAGATCAATCTAAAAAGTAGTGTGCCTAAAGCACAACCCATCTACCGCCTCACACCACAATAAGACAACACCCTAAAGGCTTACCTTAACAAAGCACTTGATAAAGGCCTCATCAGACCCTCAAAATCACCCTTTGGTGCCGCTTTCTTCTTTGTGGAGAAGAAGGATGGAGGCCTCTGCCTGGTCACCAACTACAGGGCCCTCAAAAAGGTCATAATTAAGAAAAGGTATCCCCTGCCCCTCATTGATGACCTTTTTGATGCCCTGGAGGGTCCCAAATCTTCACAAAAATTGATTTGACAGTAGGATATCACCAAATTTGTGTGAAACCTGAAGACATTCCAAAGACCACATTTCAAACTAAATATGGGTTCTTTGAATGTGTTGTCCTCAATTTTGGCATGAAAAACGCTCCTAGTACCTTTTTAACCTTCATGAATGAAGTATTCAAGTAACACATTGGGAAAAGAGCAATCATCTACCTGGACGACATCATTATTTATAGTCCCAACCTACAACAACACTGGGAAGACGTCCATGCAGTCCTCTGTACCCTGGAAGAAAACCAATTAATTTACAAGCCATCCAAATATGAGTTCTTCTCAACTGAACTTCCATTCCTTGGCCATATCATCAGCAAGGACAGTATCAAACCAGATCCAGACAAAATACGCGCTATAACAGAGATGCCAGCCCCAAGGAATAAGAGCAAACTCCGCACTTTTGTTGGGATGATAGCCTATGTACGCAGGTTCATCCCTGACTGGGGCTCCCTGACAGCCCTCTTGTAATCCATCACTGGTAAAACAAACAAATTTGTCTGGACACCCTTACAAGACCAACATTTCTGCCAACTGAAAAAACACATGGTTACTGGCCCCATCCCACAATACCCAAACTGTGAGGGTATCTATGAGCTAGAAACCGACACCTCCAATTATGCTATAGGAGGAGTCCTCCATATTCAAACAGTCCAAAAAGACTTCCTCCCCGTAGCATATAAATCAAGGAAGCTATTGGACGGCAAACAAAGATACCCCATACACGACAAGGAATTGGTGGCCATCATACACTGCCTCATGAAGTGACAATGCTATCTGGAAGGAGCCTAAGTATTTAAGGTACTCACCTACCACAAGTTGTTAATATTCTTTAAAACACAACAACATCTGTCAAGAAGACAAGCCAAATGGATGAGTCTCATACAGAGATACCCCATGAAAATTGAATACAAGCCAGGCAAGAAGATGCTTACTGCAGACGCCCTATCAAGGCTATACAATAAACACATCCTTTGCACTGATGACAAACCTGACTGGCCCATGTTAATCATGGGGAATCTCCAGGAAGGGTTTCCATATGGCACACCAATGGACATCCAAGAGAAAGTCCTTAAGAACAAACACATGTTCAAAAACGTATGCAGTACCCTTCACTGAATACTTCCAAATGATGACACTGTACCCTACATCCTGTCAACACAAAAGATTGACAAAATCCTCTGATATCACAGAGACTTGGGACACTTGTAGCAGCAACTTTCATGTATACCTCAAGACACGCTACTGGTGGCCCAACATGCTAGATTATATCAAGGAAGTACTGGAACAATGTGAGGTCTGTGAGAAGTACGCTCAAACCAAAGCTCTACCCAAGTCAGTAGTACCTGTATCCATCACACAACCCTTCAAGGTTTGGTTGTTGGATATTGTGGGACCTATGCCCAGTGAAGGCAAAGACAAAAAGTACATTATCACAGCCATTGACTATGCAGCCAGATGGCCTGTAGCACAAGCCAAAAAAGAACACAAAGGCAATGACATGAGACAATTCATTGGCAAGGATATCATAGCAAAGCTTGGAAAGCCTGACCTCTTAATCACAGATGGAGGCACTAAACTCAAAGCTATTGACATCATCATCTATCTTGCCAAAAATGGAATAAAACATGTCACAGCCAGCCCATATCACCCATAAGCAAATGGAAGCGTAGAACAACTAAACGGCTCTCTAGTGGAAGCCCTCAGTAATTTATCTGCTAACAATCCAAAAACCTGGGTTGACATGCTACCAACCGCCCTTATGGTCTGCAGAACACAAGTCAACCACAATACGGGCAAAAGCCCTTATGAGCTTGTCTATGGTCAGAAGACCTGACTTTTCAGTACAACCACAGGACCACAACTGCCACTTCCAAAGAAGATACCAGACAGCAACAACCCAAAAGTACTACAAGCCAGAAAGGACCAAGAAGTGATGGAACAACAAAGGATGCAACAGGAAGCAATCCCATTGCAACAAGAAATGTTCCAAGTCAGAGACAAGATCTGGGCCGTCAATCACAACCAACACAAACTAGACCCAGGGTTACGCAGACCAGGCATTGTCATGGAAGTTAAGCCCAACAAAACCTATCTCATCAAAACAATTGGTGCTCAAATCAAACTGAAACCTATGCATCATGACCGGCTCCTTTTGTATAAGGCAAGAGCAGCCCAACATAATTCAAGGCTCCCTGTACCTAACACCAACCTGGAATAATACCAAGCCCACATACCAGATACTCTCAAGAAAATTACCAAGGCTCCGCCTTCCAGCACCCCAGGGGGAATGTCGCAACGTCTTTGATTACTCCCTCTTGGGGAATTAACGCCCTGAGTAAATCACCGAGCGGCTCACCAAATGGTTCACTGCCCAGGCAATAAACTGGTGGCACCATTATCAGTTAACCATCTATGACAAGGATCAATCAATCCAGGTCCTAAATGGAACACAACTTGATTAAGCCTTGTGACTCAAGAGGAACATTACTCAGATAAGCCCCATGACCCCAATGATATACATGGACGGTATGTGGCTTGCCATGATACTATATATTATTCTATATTCATATTCAATAAAGTATCATTTTCTTCTTAATTTCCCCCTTTATTTTGTTTATTATACTTCCCAGAAGTATAAACTCAACATTATCATGACTTTTTATCTGAAATTTTATCTCATGACTCTTTGTTTTCAGGTCAGTGTTTGATAATTCCACTTAAAAATAATAAATTTAAGAATATTAAAAATATTAAAGTTTGGACTGAAAATGGTAATCATTTCAGATCTTATGAATTCTTATATTATCTTTTTAAAGAGGTACCTAAAATTATAAAAGGAACAATTAAGTTTAATAGATTTGTTGAGTGTCATGGCAAAAGTATTGTTGATGGTCATTTTGGTGTATTATCTAAAATATTTAACAACAGAAGGAAAATGAGATTTATATAAAAAATATAAATGATCTAAAAATGGTTTTTGAGAGTGAGGAAAAAAGAAAGGGTTTATATGAGTCACTTGTAAATAATTCAGATGTTTCCCAAAAAACCTTTTTTTTACATCTATGATAGAAAATCTAGGCCTAAAAAAGCTGGCTTGAAGTCAAAGCATTTTATGTTAATCTTTCATATTTAATGAAAGATGGTGAGCTTTATGTTTCACCTTTGACATTTGAGGATGTTAAGGAGTACTCTAAAATAAATTACTGTGAAAATTTCTGCACAGATGACAGAGAAACAAAGAGAGCTGATACTACTAAAGGATTGGTAGGACATGTTCATGAGTTTGGACTCATAGCAAAAACTTATATTTTACATAGGGTAAATAGTCTTTTAAATACAACAACTCTTTTTTCTAAAAATAACTAAAAAATTAATTATATGAGCCAAAGATAGGGTAATAGCAATTATAGCTTTGGGGCTGCTATTACTCTCCCATGCAAATCATATATTTGATTCTTTGCTTATTAAAATGGAAAAAAGAAGTTTAGCAAAAAATACAGTTAATAAAAATAAGAGTTACTTTTATTATTTGTATATTTTACACTCTTAAATTTTTCTTCGGTAAACTAAGCATTATATTAATGTTCAAAGACATAAGTTTACAATTTAAATGATACCAAAGAAGTTGAAACGCTTTGAAATGCTTAAGCTGGCGCCTTGGCTTAATCTAACAAATAATGGCTCAAATATAGCTCCAGAAATGATTTTTCAGGTAGTTTGTAGGATATCTGGGAGTCTATAATCACTTATGAGCCAGGTGGGATAGTAAAAGATGCAGGGGCAAGAAGAGGCACACCTTCCTCAGCAGGATAGGAATGAGGAGGGGACTAAATATTGGAAGAATGAGTCCTGTACTTGAGTAAGAAGATACCCGTGGGGTACTTGAGCAAACAAGTCTTAAGGCGTTTACCTGGGAGACAAGGAAGTTCCTCACAGATTAGAGGGATCTCATACCCTAAGAGCAAAAGGTACACATCTCAAAGTTTCACAATCCCATTGTACTCTCAAAGAAGTTGTGTACAAAAAAGGATATTGTAGCTTCTTTTTTCTAGGACAACAGCAGGGGATGCAATAAGAAGCTTCCCAACCCTCATTGGCAGGGCAGAATAGGCACCAATAACTTGGGTTTGGGCCAAGCCAGCTGTACCATATGATTGAGTGTAGTTGAGTTCATGGGTCATTTTAAGATTTTTCATTAGCTTAGACAATACCACATTGACTGGAGAGCCCATGTCCAGGATAGCCTTGATTTTGACATTTTGGATTGATACTTCCACACGGGTATTATCTTTCCCAAAGGAAGGCAAGACAGCTAGAACGTTCTGAGAAGCTTCCAATTCTTTCTCCCACTTGGCTAACATGCATTGTAAGACAGGAATTTCCTTATATACAGTTTTTAAGGGGAGAGATACAGTCACATTCTGAAAGAGACCCTCTGCTAGTTCAGCAGCCTCTTTAGAGGAATCTATCAAGACAGGGGGATAATGGGCCTGTGCTAAGTAAGGACGAGCCATTATAACCTTAGCTTTGCTCAAGGTTGGACAAGTTTTAGTTGTAGTCTTCCCAGAACACAGTTTGTAAGGGACAGAAACTGTTTCTGGGACTGCCAGCACAGAGTAACCATAACCATCAGACTCATTGCACTCAGAATCTTCAGGTTCAGAATGACTGGAAAGATTGTGAAACAGGTGAATAGTAGTTGGGCCAGCCAAGGGGGAAGATTCCTTGTCAGACAGGGGATCAGGAGGAGACAGAGGAGATTGGTCAGCAGAGAGCATCTATGCCTCTAAGCTGACCTCTCTTTTGTCCTACCTGCTCCTTTTGGTTGAAACCCTCTACCCAAGGGTTGGTGCAGGTATGTGAGTGGTGTCCTATTTGACCACAGTTATGATATCCTTGTCTCTTAGACCGCCCAATTGAGCCTAGAGTCATAATGCGCAGAGTACAGGAGGTGATTTCAGCATTGTTGGCCTTATTCTTTCAAGCCATAATACCCCTATGAATCAAATGAATGTCTTGTAAGAGGTTATTACTCTCTTCATAGAATAAAGAGAGGCTTTATGCGCCTTAAAGTGCAGGCACAAGAGCTAATATACCTTCAAAGTGTTCAAACATGCTGTGTAAGCTTCATGGGGGGGTTAACTAACAACTGGTGATTAACTGTTGTCCTTCAATATAGAAGCAGTCAGCAAATTCAGCCGGGGCTTCCTTGGGCTTAAAGGCAATGTGAATAAATGCATTTTTCTTGACCTCCAAGCTGAGATCTCCTCCAAATTCCTCAATCAGGAGGCATTTCATATCCTCCCAAGTGACAATGGAAGGGAGTTTGGGGACCACAACTTCTTGGCAGGTATGTGCAGGCAGGTAAGAATATGCTCCTATTTATTCTCTTCAGTAACCCTACACATTGCAGTTTTGTAGATTGTCAGTAAGGCAGCAAAAGTAGAGGTTTTAGGGTCAAATATCTGCTCAAAGGAAGGCTTATAGTTAGGGTCAATAGACGAGGAGGTGAATTGGCTGTTGTCACCTGGGTTGAGAACATTGATGTGGGGACTGCCCTCAAACTCAGACTCTGTAGCAGGTTGTCTAGCCCAGAGAGGTTTAAAGCTCTCATCCAGGGTATCCAGTGTAGAGCTGTTTTGTCCACTGATATCCCTGGCAGTAGATGTATCAGCTCCAAATTCATTAATCTTAATCTGCTGCACTGCTATTGTATCAGCAATACCATTGATACAAGTAGCCATGAAAGTGGCTTGAGCAGTCAAAGGGGTAACCTGTTTATTTATTGTTTCTGTCAAGAAAAAGAGGTTCTGTACCTCCCTTTTGAGTGCATCTTGCCTATCAGCAACATCATTTGTTACTTCAGCAAGTTGATCCAAGGCAAGAGCGCAGTTGACCTGGGGTTGTCCTTCTAAGCCAGGGCAACAACCATGATTGTCATGAGCGGGAGTACTAGTGACCTCAGCTTCCTCCTCACCTTCAGACTCAGAAGACAAATCATCAGGATTAGAGTGGTGTTGTCTCAAATACTAAATTTCTCCTTGCAATGTAGCTACTTGGTCATTGAGCAAGGTAATGCAAGGGTCAGGCATTTGTTCAACTGGAGGAGGGTTCTAAACATAAGATTGACATTGAGCAGTGGCCTTGAGCTCAGCTATGGCTTCCCATACCTGGACTTCAAAGTCAAACAGGACTTTGACAGGAGGATCAGGAGGAGTCACTTCAATGGACACTACTCTATCATCCACATAATTTTGTACTTAATATAGAGTGTTGCCCAATGCAGCCTTATCCAATCCATATTGATATTGTAGATGGTGGCCCCAGGTATCAACATGAGCCCCAAACAACTCAAGCATAGAATTAATATGCTCCCAAAATTGGTTGATTTTGGTAACCAGAGTCTCAAAATCCTGACAATACTTTAGAAGAGTCGCTTATATCTGCCCCTGCCACGCAGCTTGGTTATCATCTAATTTTCACAGTTGATCCTTGATATATCCAGGGAGCAAGGAAAAAAAGGAGTTCAGAGATGAGATTAGATATTTTTGGGAGGCCAGCAAGTCACACTGATTATCTGAAATACACACAAAGAGGCTATGAGACAATTATTGATATACCATATTTTGAGCATGGTTGTTTGAGACAGCAGTGGCTACATCATTTAGAAGCTGTTTCTGGGATCCTAATTCAAGTTGATGATGAACCAGTGCGGGTTGAATAAACTGATTGACTAACACGCCAATAGTATCCACAGACTCCATCAGCTCAGGGGGAAGACCAAAGTCCAAGAGGAAGGAATATAGGTCTTTGGAAGCGTACCTGGGACAAATACCAGGGTTAGTGTGCATTGACACAGTTTCTGAGTGGAGGAGAGAGGGGCGCCAGCACAAGCTTGCTTGTAGTTGAGAGAGAAAGCTGGAAGGGGGCCCATGCGGGCCCAGGAGACAGCACCAGTACCATAGAAGTTGAGGGGGCATTGGTGATGTCTTCTTCTAGAGGAGGACTAGAAACTTTAGGTTGCTTGGGTACTTCAGAAACAAAGGGAGATTGGCCAGAGAATGTGTGTGAGAATAGGGTAACCAAGGGGCTTGCAGCCCCTGTAGTGAGCACCATTTTGTTGTGTTTGGCTCCTGGGGATGACATCCAGGAGGACACAGCAGGAAATCTTTATAACAAAAGATTTGAGGTTTGAAGCTAGCCTTGGGTTAGCCTTTAGGGCAAAATTAAGGGCATGTACCTTAATTTCTTGGAAAACAAGATGAGAAATTCCTTTTGGCAAAAAGGAAAGGAAAAAGCTTGAAGAATATTAAAGTCAACCAAAATGTGGATAAGCTTGTCTTTATTAGGAGAAATGATTCTACTTAAATATTAGACATGGGTTGATGATCACTCATTAGATAGAAAGAGTGGCAGAAGGGGTCACATTAGGATGAGGTCATACCAGGATCAGTCAAGGGCAGGTATGGCAATCTGGAATGGGTGGATATTGAGCCAGACCCATTTGCAGAAGGTGAGGAATTCCCAAAATCAAAAGAAAAACAGACCAAATCTTTGCACATATCATTATTCAAAGGCCAGATTGAAATAGCAATGATGGCAAGATTTCTGAAAGGCTTGTTTTATCATTTTGGCCATCAATCTTGGATTTGGCTTGCAGGTGCTTGATCTCAGGAAAATGCGGGCAGACAGCCCTTCAGTCCATAGGGCCAGCGGCCTGTGGGGATTCAGGGTCAGGGTTCAAATCCCAACCTTGGGCCTGGGTTTTGAGAGTAAAAGAATTGACAGTCCTGACACCAAAGGTTGATCAAAATATACCCATGAATATGATTGATTAGGGTCTAATCATTGGGCTGAGACAGAATTGATTGTGTCAAGTAAAGACTTGGTGTCTTTGAATCAAATTGATTAACCACAGAGGTCAATCAATATAATTGGCAAGGGAGCAATTAACTGACAGTAACAAATATAGACAATGGTGTCTGGGCATTTAGGTTTAATCATCTTTTTCCCAGTTAGAATGCCAATACTTGGATCTGGAATACACAGATTCCAAAGGGATTTGGCGCTATGAGCTTGGAAATTTCCATATTGAATCAATACATTGAAACAAAAGGTATAATTTGATCCCTTTGTATTGTGGGTATATTCTCATAGGTTGAGAATACGGGGATCTTTTAGATAAATATATGGATTAGATGATATTGTTATGTCATAAATCACATGATGGAGATCAAGGGCTGATTTCTGAACCAGAGGGATTTTCAGCTGAGAATGCCCTGAATGGTATATAAGCAAAAAAAGAGCAATATTCTAATGAAATATATTCTGTTGAACTTGATGTTTTCCCCTCAATATTTTTTAATTGATATGAATTCTCTATTTTTGTTCAAAAGGGCATAGTTTGGAGTCTTCTGAGTTGAAACTGCTGCCACTAGAAAGAAAATCCCTGAAGGCTCCCTGGAAGAGGCCTAGGAGGGTCTTGAGGTCACAAAGAATTTGCCTAAGGAATTGTTAGTAGAAGTGAAAGCAGCTTTTGAGGGGTTATATCCAGACTATTTTGCTAAAGAGGGAACCTCTGTGCAATGGAATTGGATTTATGCCTGGGATTCCTGGAACTTGCTAGTAGGTTTGATGAAATCTTACAGCAGGTGAAAACCACTGCTAACCGGGAGATTGAGGCCCTCAAACTTAGAGAAGAGAAAAATATGGAAATGTCAAGTATATACTTCTGGGAAGTATATTAAACAAGATAAGGGGAAGATGTAAGAAGAGAATGATACTTTATTGGATATGAAATATAAGATAATATATAGTATCATGGTAAGCCACATAACATCCATGTGCGTCATGGGGGTCACGGGGCTTATCTGAGTAATTTTCCTCTTGAGTCACAAGGTTTATTCAAGTTGTGTTCCATTTAGAGTTGTATTTTGAGGCGCAGCACATATACACAACAGGAAATCCTAACCTTAGAATTGGATTTGTACTAAGTCTTGGTTAGATGACAGAGAAGGCTATGTGTTTACCTTGCAGCCCTGGAAGAATAATCTCTACTAGTTGTGGCTAGAGAGAGGCACGGAAGTACTGAAGACACAAAGACAAAAATATGAATAGAACTTAATTTTATTGGTGAATATGAAAGGGAACATATAGTGGTTAGGAATACCACAAAACACTACCAGGACAGTAGGATCACTCGCCACCAGCATGAGTGGGGCGAGTGAGTTGAGCAGGATCAAGAAACTGAACAATTGTATTTACTGATTCAGTCATCAACTCATTTTGAGAGGCAAAAGTGAAAGCGAGAGATTTGTCTTTGAAATAGCCCACCAAAGGTAAAATTGATACATGGTGAATAGCGGTATTCACGACATTTAGGATCTGGATTAGATGATCCCTGTCATAGATGGTTGACTGATAATAGTGCCACCAGCTTGCTGGCTGGTCAGTGAACCATTCTGTGTGCCATTCAGTGATCAGCTTGGGGCGTTAATTCCTTGAGAGCAAGTAATCAAAGATGTTGCAACAGAAATGATGGCCCAATGGTGTGACGACAATAAGGTGTTATCATAGAAAATTGCCTTCTTGGAGGTAAAGCTCGATGAAGCTTTATCCCAGGAAGGTCATAGTAAAAAGAGTCAGCCAGGAAAAGAGAATGGTAAGTTCAATTGGTTTGACCTGGATCCCTCACACATAGCAGCTGTGCTCTGCGACTGGAACTCGTTTGTTCTAGTGCCTAGCTTATTTGTTGCTGGATCATCGTTCATCCGTTCTAGTTTACATCATCTGTTGTGTGCCTGGACATTTTTGCTAATCAGCGCCCATTTTTCTGTGGAATTGGCTTCTATTTATAACAAAAAGTTGGAATTCGTTGTGTGACTGAACTGATATGTTCTGAACTGAACGATTTTTGTTTATCTCGACAGGTTGAAAAACTACTGTATCGAAATACTTGGTGGAATGGGTGAAGTAAAGTTATTGCAAGGTGTATATTGAACGATGTTAAGCTGTGAAAGAAACTTGGTAGTGGGATAGAGATATTGACCAGCTTTGGCATAACTGAAACTGTTACATGGTAGCCAGGGACGGCATCGATGTATCGGCGATTTCCCAATTGGGTGAAGGATCATGTAAATAATCTGGGTTGTGATCTTGGGCAAGGGAAGAAGAATCAAGGATCCAAATTCCTTGCCTTTCTTTAGATCTCTTTGGATCCAACTGGCTTGACTCAGAATAATCGGGATTGGGCGAATCAAGTTGCGTGTTAGGTCCTGCTTGATGTAGTGGATTGCTTTAAATCCTTCTTAACCAGGGATGCTTTGGCTAAACCCCGCCAGCTTCTGGTTCGGGGACATTTATCTTTGAATATTTAATTAAAAATGTTTAATTAACTTTTATTCCAATCTGGCTGTAGCAGCTCAAAGCCGGAAGCGAGCTAGGGCTGAGCCGAAGCATACTATTCTTAACCCGAAATCATTTGCTCTTGATGGGAGGTAATTAGATACAATGCTGCATTTCCAAATAAATTCCTTTGTAAGCCACCCCTTTGTTATGTTCATGCATTTAACGATAATGCAACAATATAATCAATCGATCAGTGGAGCATCTATATCCTATAATTTCCAATGTATATTGAATATATTAATGGTTTAATCTCTATAAAGTGGTTCGTTGCATGTACCGTGAAATATTTATATCGGATAAAGTAAATTAATAAGGATGGTATACATTAAATTATAAAGCTTCGTGGTCCTAGAAAGGAATAGCTTTTTTATTGAGGATGGGCACCGCATAACAATATCATAATGTCATTAATTTACTAAAATTATGCATGGGTCTGAATTAATTACGCAGTTCAGGGGTAGAACATTTATTTGTTGAGTGTATAATGCAGGTTGGCTGGCGGCACTTATCAGTTTACGTTATGATAGATTTATGATTTCCTAGACTAGGCTCGTGGACAAAATACTTGAACCATTTATGCTATAAAAAGTATCTTGGTTAAAGTGATTCATTATTTAAAAGTAAGTGATTATACAACGGAGTCGCTTGAATAACGGAAAGAATTCAACTGCCTTGCCCGGTGAGGTGGACTTGTTTGCCAGGTATTCACCCACAGGTTCTAAATCTTTCACCCCATTTATTTTAAAAAGGTGTTTATTAAAGATATAATTGATGTGGTGAAACCGGGAGCAAGCGCAAAACTTACAAGGTCCTTATGAAGGTCATTTGAAAAACAACACATTATTACAATCTCAGGTTTAAATAATTCTTTAGGATTAGCGGTTGGAAAAAATCAAGTGATTGGATTTGATAAATTAATATGCAATCGACTTAAAATTAGTGAATAAGTATGTGAATGATGGCTAAAAGGATAAAAATACTTGGTTTAGTATGTAGGAGCAAAATAATATAGTTTACAACCCAGCCATTGTTAATAGATACCGCGTTGAAAATTTCATCTGTTTTGCGTTCAAGAAGCTATTTGGTTGATTGTTGACAAGCTGTACGCAGTAGGCTTGTAGTAAAGGAAATAAATTGCATATGGCGGTAGAGATTATGGCATAACTACCCACTAAATTAAATCTTTGATTTGACTGATCCGAGATTGCCATGTGTCAAATTGATTAGTTGCATTTAGAACAAACCTCGGGGGGATCCGTGGCCAGGCCGAGCGCCAAAGCTCGAGACTTAGCAATCGATTATTTGCATATCGCAAATACATTGATGCATGGTAAAGTGGTAATGGGGGCAATAAGTGCTTTAAGAGGTAGATTTAATTATACCAGCAAAACTATTTAAAAGAACTCTTACCAAACTTCCTAGGACAAACAATGGAATCACTTACCATCTCTTGGTTTCCTCTCCAAGCCGAGTTTGATGTTATCCCAATTTCCAACGCGAAAGCCCTTCAGGCCGAGCTTGAAACCGGGACTTTGTTTTACAGGAACATTGAATGCCACCTGTGCACTGACTCTGGGGAAGAACCTTGCCAAGACCTAGACGATTCTACGACTGAGGACTCGACCGAGGACTCAGCTGAAGACTCAACCTCCGAGACATGCTCCGACATCTCCTCTACCAGTGACGCAAGCCTAAAATACATCAGCCTCTACAAGACCGAGCTATGCGCAACCTTTGACAAGGAAGGCCAGTGCCCCTACAGCGCAAAGTGCAAGTTCGCTCACGGACAGGAGGAGTTACGCGAGATCCCTCGCCACCCCAAGTACAAATCCATCCTCTGCCGCAGCTTCCAGCAGGGCACGTGCACTTATGGATCCCGGTGCTCCTTCCTCCACCCCACCAACTGATCCATCCAGCTGGTGCGTATTAATTATAACCAACCCACGCCATGTATTTTATTCTAGATATCCAGTATCTGCTCACAATAAACTATTTCTTTATTCCAAACCATCTATTAAAATATAACCCGCAGTCACAAACCAACCAACAAATCAGCTCGATCTCTACTCCCCGATACAAGGATTAAAAGCAAGGATATCGTTGAGCATATACTTCTGGGAATTAAACAATAACAAATAACGAGAAGATCTAAGAGGATGATGGTACCTTTATTGAATATATAAATTGTGCTATACAGTTAACAGGTACACCATACATGATCCATATAGACCATAGATATCACTTGGTTAAAAGACCCCATTGGAACTCAAACATTTGATCCTAACATACCCGTCACAGTAGAGCATCAGATGGTAGGGGTAGCCCTCCCATAAAACTAGCAACCAAAAGAAAGGATCACTGCCAAGCCATTAACAAAGGTAGATGATTTAAACATCATCATAAAAAATGGGTCAGCTTCTGTCAGGGATATTCCTGACAAAACAGCACAAGGAATTAATGTTTGCAGCACATTTACACCAATCCATCAAGGAGATTATTTGCAGCAGTACCCCTGATTGGGGAAACTGCCGCAAAAGATGCATAGCAAAAACAAATTTAAAATTTAAAATTGTTGGTTTGACCTTTTATAGGCCAACCACACGGCTGGCCGCCAGGCCCCTGGAGGAGCACCCACTGCAGCTGACCCATCCCCCTGCTCAATGGGGAAACTTGCAAATCAGGAAACTGAAAAAAGAAATTCCCCCCAAATCCCAAATTGGGAACCTTCCAAATGTAGGAGGGGCTGACAAGCCCAGCTGCACAAATATCCATCTACCAATGTCAGGGATCCATCCTGGAGTGGGTTCCTGAGAACTTGGGGGCAGACAGCCTGCAGGCCCAGAGGGAAGCGCCCATCACCAGATGGGAGCCAACTTTACAACATAGGATATTGATCTTCCAAGGATGGCCCAGGGTCCGCTGGTGGGAACCATAGAATCAACGAGGCCAGTGAGGGTGATTGTCATGTTCTGAGGCACGGCACAGACAAACAATAGAAAATCCTAACCTTAGGATTGGATCTGTACTAAGTCTGGGTTAGTTGGCAGGGAAGATTATGTGATTACCTTGTGGCCCTGAATGATATATCCCTACTAGTCGTGTCTGGAGAGAGGCGCCAAAGTACCTGGAAACACAAAGAAGAAATGTGAATAGAACTTAAATTTTATTGGGAATAAGGAATTGGAATATATACTGTTTAGCAATACCATAAAACAATACTAGGACAGTAGGATCATTTGCCACAAGCATGAGTGGGGCAAGTGAGTTGCGAAGAATCAGGAAACTGAACAATTGAAGTCCCCATTCTGGAAACAGACTCATTTTGAGGAGCAAAGGTGAAAGCAAGGGATCCATCCTTGTCATAAATTAGACAGCATGTGTATAATGGTCAAGGCTATCAGTGGAAATTAATCCTGATAGTCAAGACTAAACTAATTTTCACCCAAATCTGTCAGATCCAAAGGATTTGCATTCCTAATTGTATCTGAGACATTATAATAGGTTGGCCATATTATTACATCCAGGTTGGATTGGGTTAGGGAATTGCTAGCAGCTTCCGTAATTGGTAGCTGCAAGCTGCAGCCACTCCAGGGTAATGCGCACCCACTCTTCTTCATCAGATTGTCCTAAGATGGAAAAAAATTGGATGCAAGAGCCTGGTGGATAGCAGAAGATCATGTATTGTTCCTAACAATGGTGCAGGTGTTAATAACACTTCTGCATCCATTGTGCAGCCTGAATGATATATAAACTTCCTTTCTTTTCAAATAAAAGATACTTTTCACATATTAATTCTTGCCTTTACTCAACTCAGCTGTTACCTATTAATTAAAGGTAAAGACTACAGAGTCATTGGACCTGTATTAATTTGTGTTTAGGCCTGCTGCTATACTCTACCCACAAGTGACTATAGACGTTAAACCCAAAGACGTCCACAAGGCCCAATTCACGGCATTGGTGCTCACTCCTAGAATGTTTTCTTCCAAACACACTAAACCTGCAGGACACCCCCGCCGTGGTCCTGTTTCAGCCCAGGGAGGGAATAGTCCACTCTCTGCTTCTTTGTTGGCATACCTGCAGATCATACTCCAGCAGACGCCAGAACTCTCCTTCCTGGAGACCACCAACCAGGATGGTTCTCCCCAAAACCCCCAGGAGCTGCCTGTACTGAGCCAGTTCATGAGAGATGTGCAAAGACCTCCCTCCATTCAATGCTACCAAACTTTAAGTTTAAATGTGGCAATCCCCAACCCTGTTACTGCCAATATTGTACCCTCCTCCCAGATTTTGGACTCTACCATCCAAGGAATGGATGAAGGAGCAGTACAAGATGGAGAAAACTTGGCCCGCCTGGCAATCCTGCCAGTGTATGGACCCTCCATCAGGGAGAGATTCCAAACCTTGAGCCACATCACTCCAAACCAGCTCAAGAAGGACATGAAGACTATTGACTAAATGAAGGAGTACCTTTATTACTTTGTACACCCTGCTATTTGTCATAATTGTGTCCACCTTGCACGTCAAGAGAATGTTCTTCTGCATCAAGGGCAATTGATTGCAGCCCAACAGAACTTCCTACAGACCTTGTACTCTGACCTCAGTTAAAACTTTGGGTTAGTCAACCAACAGATTGCTGAGCTTTTCAGAAACCAGATGTCTTTCACCCAGTTCATGGAGACCATGGAACAATCTTTCCACAACTACATTCCCCAGGTGGTTCAACAAATCCTTAGTAATTATGGGTTAGATCCATATTGGATCTCTGTAGTAACTGGACACGTCAAAAGCTCCAGAGACCTCTTCCAGGCCATTGTACAGGAACTGGAAAAGATAACCACTGTTACTACAGCAGACAAGACAGCCAGGAATGACAACAGCATGCTCCATAAAAAGGTGATGGAACTCATTCAGTCACTTTCATTCCTTGGAGAAGGACGTGCAGGAACTCCAACAGGATAATACCTTCTTGTATGGGGACCTACGCACTTTCCAGGCTCAATTAGCCAAAGGACTCAAGGATCTTAAGGCCATTCATGCTAGTCCCAAGCATGACCAACAGAGACAGGCCGCCTTAGAGCAGGTCAACTGGGCCATTGCTGAGACCACCTGACAACAGATCCAAGGCTTAGAAGATGAAGTGGATGGACTGGTGAAAGAGAACCAAGTCATCAGAGAAGAGCTCAAGGACACCAGAGCCACTCTCTTCACTCTCCAAGATCAGATTGACTGCCTTACTGCTTGGCTACCAGCCTCCCTGCCTAGAGAAAGGACTTTACATTTTGAGGAGCCTAGATCAATTAGTAGAATTTCTTTGGGTAGCCAGGCACACTCCTCTGGCAATGAATCCTACCATAGCTATGATGAGGACAATGCCGCCCAGAGGAACGTCCCTAGAAACATCATGATGACTGAAGCAGTACTAGAGAGTAGTGAGAACCCCCTGGCTACTCCTGAGCAAACCAGATTGCAGGAACGCCAGGCTGCCTCAGAAGCTAGGTATCAAGCTTCCAGAAGCAACTGCTCTTCCATCAGACAATTGTTCAACACAAGCAATGTGATCCCTAACTTCAAACCTATTAATTTGCCAAAATTTGATAGGAAAAGTAATGTCACCATGTTTTTGAGATTGTACAAGAACACAATGTACGGGGCTGATGAGGCAATGAAGAACTCTGCCATCTTTAACTGCCTAGATTCTGAGACCCAAACCATCATGCCTAGACTCCCAGAACGTGGATTGACCTTTGCCAATGTCTCAAAGGCACTAATGGATGATTTTGGCAGAAAAGAAGCCCTCAACAACCGGAAGATGGACTTTGTGGAGGGAGGCATCAAAAAGGGAGAAACCATGCAGGAGTTTTCCTGATAGGTTTTATCTAGAGGCTCAGACTTTGATCTCCCTGAAGGCTGCTTCCTTCATTGATATCAAATATGCTCTGCTCTATGAAGTACAACCTAACAAGAATCTCTCTCTTGCTCTGAAGTCTGGAATCTATGGAGCCCACAATGTCTCTGACCTGATTTGCCACCTGCTCACATTCAAGGATGACTTTGAAGTGCTCATGCCCTCTAGACCAAGAGCATCCCAAGAGAATAGAAAAAAACTATCCTTCTCTGACAAGCCTAAAACTGAGGAAAGCTCTACCACTCAAGGAACAGCTGGTACCAATAGCAACTGCACTTGCTATAAGTTTGGAAAGCTAGGCCACATGTCTAGAGAATGCAAGCAACCAGCACCCAAGGTACACCACGTAGAAGCAGAGGAGTATGACTCAGAAGGAGAACAAGAGGATGAGGAGTCCTCTCAAGACAAGGAGTCAAAAAACTGCTAAGCAACCAGGATGAGGAGAAATCCCTGGTTGCCCCATGTACATGTACCTCCCCTCTCTCCACCCTCTCCCCTCCCACCTGAAGACCCAGGTGCTTCTGGCTGTGTCCCTCCACCTGACACAGCTCTGATTTTGGGACCTTCAAACCCCAAAGTCCTCACACCAGCAAGCCCTAGCCTAGGCTCCACTGATCCTGATGCTAGCCCCTTGCTCTGCTATCCTGACTCCCAGGAGATAGAAGAAGACCAGCTGCATATAATTCTTGCTATCAACGCCCTCACTAGAGGCAGGAGAATAAGAAAGGAACCCTTGATCATCCCTGAAGCCTGGGAAACGGTTGCACTTCCTTACGCTGAGCAGCTGACTCTCCCTACTACTGAAGTCACGCATGAGAGTGATAGTGCCAAGAAAATGGCACAAATCCTCAAGTCTGTTAATGTCTCTACTTCTTTGGATGCCCTAAAAGGATTCAGTCCTACCTTGTGTACAGCTTTGGAGGAATTCCATTATTAAATACAAGGAAATGAATGTCTATTGAGTAACATCTTTAAGCAATGGAACTGATAGAACAGATTGCACCTACATTGATATGATGGTCCACAAGGTTAAGGTCTGAGCCATTATTGACTCTGTTGCACCAAGAAATATCATCTCCTTGCAACTAGTCAAGAAGTTGAAGTTGGCCCCAGACTTGGACTACCAAGAGGTATTTGGGACAACAGGCCCACTTACCACTAAAGCCATGGGCGCTTACTTGTCATTGCCCTTGCAGTTTAGGAAGTTGATTGTAACTGCCCCTGCTATAGTTCTGGACAACCACAGTTATGATATCCTTATTGGCACAGGGTTCATAACAAGATATGAGACTATTACCAACCATGATGATAATACCTTCAAAATCCTAGGTCAGACCATCCCCATGTACTACAATGGTGCTAAGGTGGTTGACCTTCCCAAGAAGAAGCTTCACTTCATCAATATGGAGTATGCTGATGGTGATATTCCTGTGGCCTATACCTTATGGCACTGGAAGCTTAGGATGCTTCCCCTGTCAACCAAGGAGTACAAAGGGATTCCCTTTTACACTTCCTCCATGTTCACCATTCCTTCTGGGTCTCAAGTAATTCACCATACTGGTCTGTCCTTGGAGATTTCTTCTGGGTTATATGGTGAAGTCTTTGGCCATCATGGTGCCTCTTGCCTGGAACCATGGATCTGTCCTGTACTAGTCATGCCTGGACCGGAAGAGCTCCAGGTCCTGCTAGCCAACCTTGGTCCTGTCCCCTTCACTGTGCAGAAAAATCAGTTATTGGGATACATCATACTAGAAAAACATACCAACTTGCTCCAAGTGTCACCCTTTGCTGGACTTGATGATCTAGGACTTCCTGTAGACCAGCCTTTGGTCTTGCCCATGATTCCTTGTGACTCTCTGGTTGGTCTCACTGAACCAGAAAAGGACCAGGCACTGGCTCTCTTTGACAAATACAAGGGATTCTTTGCCAAATATGACTTGGACCTTGGGAAAACCATTGGAGTAGAACATACCATTGACACCCAAGGACAACCCCCAATCCGGTCTCGCCCTATTTGCTGTAGCCAAGCAAACCAAGCTATAGCTAACAAAGAGCTTCAGAAGTTACTAAGCTCTGGGCTGTTGGTACCAAGTAAAAGCCCTTGGTCCTCTCCCCTTCTTATTTTCAAAAAGAAGGATGGTTTTAATAGAGTGGTCATTGACTATAGAACACTGAACTACATCACAAAGAAGGACTCCTACCCCCCTTTCACATATTGATGATACTTTGGATTGGTTGGGAGGAGCTAAGTTCTTTAGTGCCATGGATCTAATCAGTGGCTACTGGCAGGTTGATCTTCCCCCTGAGGATCAGGAAAAATGTGCTATCATTACTTAGAAAGGACTTTTTCAGCCCACACAGATGCCCCAGGGACTAACAAACGCCCCTGCCACTTTCCAAAGAGCTATGGATGCAGTTATGGGTGACTTGAAGCTCACATTGGTGCTTGTATACTTGGGTGACATTAATGTCTTCTCCAAAACCTTCACTGAGCATTTACAACACTTAGAAGAGGTCTTTAAAAGGTTACTCAAAGCCAATCTGAAGCTGAAGCCACAGAAATGTAGTTTCTTCAAGGAACACTTAGAATTCCTAGGGTTTGTGATAAGCAAGGATGGCCTACGTCCTGTACCTGCTAAAGTGGAAGCAATTGCCAAAATGCAGGTACCAGCCAACAAGCGTGATATACAAGTCTTTCTGGTTATGATTGGTTATTACTGTAGGTTCATCCCAAACTTTTCTACACTTGGGGACTCCTTGTTCAACCTCCTATGTGCTGATGTGGACTTCTTTTGGAGCTCTGCCTGTCAAAAGGCCTTTGACGCTCTGAAACAGACTCTGATGTATACCCCTGTACTGGCATATCCTAACTTTGAGAAACCTTTTGTGGTGCACACAGATGCTAGTCTTACTGCCATTGGTGGTGTCCTTTCACAACTAAACAAAAATGGACTAGAACACCCTGTTGGCTACTGTTCTTGTACCTTGAACTGTCATGAACGCAACTACACAGTGACTGAAAGGGAATTCCTGACAGTAATTTACTCTTACCAGCAGTTTAGAGTATACTTACATGGTGTACACTTTACTGTGGTTACTGACCACGCTTCCGTCCAATGGCTGAAAACATTGAAGGACCCTGAAGGAAGACTTGCTTGCTGGGCCATTAAACTTTAAGCCTTTAATTATGGCATAGTACACCGCGCTGGGGCAGTACACCAAAATGAATATTGCCTCTCAAGATTGCCTACCATTTCCCTTGTGTCCTCTATTGCCAATGAGCTTTATGACAAACTACTGGTTGACCAATCTTTATGGGGGGAAGAGCCCACTGAAATCCAAAATGATCTTAAGAAACTTTCAGTGGACACCAAGGTTAAATATGGTCAACTAGTTAAGCTTTACAAGGATAACTGGTTGCCATATGTACACCCCTCACTCAGAACAGACTTGGTAGTTGCCTCACACAAGGCTACAGGACATGGAGGAATACAAAAAACCCTTGCTCAGTTACAGCAGCATTGCTACTGGGAAGGAATGCCCTCTGATGTTCTGAGATTTTGGCTGCTTGTCATGACTGCAATGTTGAACAGCCAAAGGTTTCAAGATTACAGCACAAGCTGATACGCCCAGGATTTGCCTTCCATACTGTGGCTATTGATGTGGTGGGACCCTTTCCAGTCTCAAAAGAGAAAAACAAGTACATCATAGTGGCTGTGGACCAGTTGACTAAATGGGCTGAGGCCAAGGTTATCCCAAATCAGTCTGCACTTACTACAGCCATGTTCATCTTGGAACACATCATCTACTGCCACAGATGTCCTCAGATGCTGCTAACTGACAATGGAACCAACTTCAATAGCTATATGATACCCAGACTAAATCAACTGATGGGTATCATAGGCACATTATCCACCCCATACCATCACCAAAATAATGGAATGATTGAACAGACTAATGGAGATTTGGGACAGATCCTCAGGAAACTAGCACACCAACATGAGTCAGAATGGGACACTTATCTGCCTGCAGTCAACTTTGCTTACAACATTGGCTACCATAGAGCAACAGACAAAACCCCTTTCCAACTCCTGTATGAATGTCAGCCTGGTTTACCTCCTCATCTGTACTCCTTGGTGAAACCTAATCCAGATGTCACTCCAAAAGCCTATCTCCATAAGCTAGCTCAGACTTTTATCAGAATACAGGCTGAAGCCTATACTATCAATCTGAACACCAAGCAAAAGGATGTAGAGCTTTCTCAAGCTAAACGCCCAGTCCTCCCCAGTTATCAAATTAGGGACCTAGTCTACTTCTACAGCAACAGAGGCTATGGATGTGAAAGCAAACCTGCCTCTCTATGGCAAGGATCTGTTAAGGTCATTCAGAAAGTAGGTCCTGATAGTTATACATTGAAGGAACCTGCCACTGAACAACTGGACAACTGGTCACCAGAGTTCATGTGCAATACATGTGTATGGCTCCTAGTGATCAGGAGTAATCCCCCTTTAAGACAAAAATCTGTAAAAAGAAAAACCTAATAAAAATGACATGGGTTGTTGTCCATGTTGCAGAAAGAAAGAAATAAGGCATATATACTAAAAAAGAATTTATTGGAACTTGCAGTGTTTGGAGACCACTTCCTTTAAATGACAAGTCATTGTAAGAAGGACCACACAAGCTACCGTGTACTCCTCCGCATAGTCCTCCTTAAGTTGCCACAAACAGAATAAAGGGTAATCAGGGTATTTATCCCAAGCCTGTGCTTGGTTGAGGCCCATCCAGACAGGGAATCCAATTCCCACCACCAAGGCATCCCAGAAAAGATGCTCTCTGCTCCAGTACTTTTGGTTCAAGGCAATATCCGGCTTGTAGCTTTCCCGCATGAGTCCCTCTATCAACATGGGAATGTCCTCCACCTCAACCACCTTTAGCTTATCCAAAGAAGCTGTGAGCAGGTGCCCAAGCAAGGACAACTGAGTATACATATCCTTGCTCTTAAGATTCAAGGCTGTAAGCAGACCAGCTGTCACTTTTTGGATACAGAAGTTCTTACAATCCTTATCAACCCAGCTGGCTACTTCCATGTCCACTCTTCCTTCATGGCACCAGGCCCTGATCATCCCCCAGAGTACCGCCAAAACAAGGTCTACCTGTTCCTGGTCAAACTTCTTCCCTTGCCACTCAAATGCTTGAAGTTGACTCTCAGCAAACTTCAGTGCTGCTTCTTGGTCAAAACAGAAATGGTAGAAAATCCCCTCTTTGACCTTAGCTTGAGTTAATACAGAGGGATCCTTCAGCACTTCTTGAAATAAGGCATGAAGGTCAGGCCCTTCTCCAAGTTTGACCTCCTTGGATTCCTTCCAGTCCAGAACACTGGAAAGGTCAAATCAGGTGACCCCTTCCTCCTGTTGAGCCTCTAGCTGAACCACTGGCTCCTGTGCCTGAGAAGTCTGTACGTGCCTAACCAACTGCTCTGCCCTCTTCTGGCTCTTATTCTGGGCGCTCCTTTCTTTAGTCAACCTGGATGCCTTACTGGCTGCTACTCTGGCCCTAATGGTAGTAGCTCTAGAAGCCCTGGGTGATTTAGTTTGGTTATCTGACATATGCAACCCTTGAGTACTGTGCCCTCTATTTATACCCTTGCCCATTCTAGTGGTGGGAAATGTTGTAAATTAGACAACATGTGTATAATGATCAAGGCTATCAGTGGAAATTAATCCTGATAGTCAAGACTAAACTGGTTTGTACCCAAATCCATTGGATCTGACAGATTTGCATTACTAATTGTATCTGGGATGTTACAACAGGTTGGCTGTACTATTACATCCAGGTTGGATTGGGTTCAGGAATTGCTAATAGCTTCCGTAATTAGTAGCTGCAAGCTGCAGCCACTCCAGGGTAATGTGCACCCACTCTGCTCCGTTGGATTGTCTGGATTGTCCTAAGATGGAAACAATATGGATGCAAGAGCCTGGTGGATAGCAGAAGATCATTTAATGTTCCTTACAATGGTGCAGGTGTTAATAACACTTCTGCATCCATTGTAAATCCTGAATGGTATATAAACTTCCTTTCTTTCCAAATAAAAGATATTTTTTTACACATTAATTCTTGCCTTTAATCAACTCAGTTGTTACCTATTAATTAAAGGTAAAGACTAAAGAGTCATTGGACCTGTATTAATTTGTGTTTAGGCCTATTACTATACTCTACCAAGCAACCAGAAACGTTACACCTAAAGATGTCTACCAGGCCAATTCATGACAATCCTCAAAATAACCCAACAAATGCAAAATCAAAATAGTGTGAATACTGACATTCACAAAATATACAATTGGTGCTATCCTAACAAGGTAATTCACAGCTGTAGCCAGAGGTCACCAACTTCCTGTATGGGGCAAAGCCTGATTGGCCTGACCAAATACTGTGATTTAAACAATCCTCAACTTGCCAAAGTCCTTGGAAGGAGGTACATCAAGCAGGGGTAGTGAGAGGAATCTCCTTCATTGTAGGCAGAATGGTCACTCTAGGATGGTCAGGAGAGAGATCTAGGTGATGATAATGAGAGAAATTTAAGTCAAAGGCACAAAGTGACTTAACCAAAGTGACAGGAGAAGAACCAGGAGGGAACATATAGGTGCGGCTGTATTGTGTAGTGGATTCACAATTAGATGCAAACAGAATGATTATATTGGTGAAAATAATAGATAATTCATGCAAGAAAATAACAGATCCTGGCATAAAGTTGTTTATCTTAAGATGTCAACAGTGAAAAAAGGTTTCTCATCCTCACTACCTATACTTGCTGATAAATACTTAGCCTTTTTTGCCACCAGAGGCCTGGTGTCATCATTTTCAGTGAT
This sequence comes from Entomophthora muscae, assembly GCA_014839935.2. Lineage (NCBI taxonomy): Eukaryota > Fungi > Entomophthoromycota > Entomophthoromycetes > Entomophthorales > Entomophthoraceae > Entomophthora > Entomophthora muscae. Next base: position 2,359 of record QTSX02001559.1, on the reverse strand, counting down.
ACTTGTGATTTGGTACAGAATTGCGTACTTGATCCTGGGAGTGAAAGGGCATTGATTGATATAACAGGATCCTTAGTTTGGCTGCAGCATGCTGAGGTGCCACAGCTATTTATAGAACCCGCAAGCAATTGAGCACCTGATTGGGCAATCAAACAATTGACATCCTGATGTACCATTTATTGATAGTAAATGGGCCCAAATTTGTGTTTAGATTTGATAACAGGAATTTGCGACTTGCGGGCCTTGCAAACCCCAGGCCACCAGTGAACAGAAAGGGTGGTTTTCTCCTAAGAAGGCAGTTGGTAATGTTTCACATGCTGTTGTTTGCTTTATCTCTAGGGAGGCAAGCTGATGGTCTGGGGCATTCTGGGCCCTGACACCAATTCTACCTTATGAAATCATCAAATAATTCACCTTTGTTTTTACATAGAACTGGTATCCCCAAGAATGCACTCTATCCAGTTGGTCCCTGGCATTGATCCAGAACACATCTTGATGACTTCTAGGAGCAGGAGTGTTGTAAGCAGTTTCTCAATATTGGGAAAACTGCTGCAAAAGTTTAAATATGGAATTTGGATTTAAATTAGATTCTAAAATCTAAACTTTGCCTACCTGGAACCCTGCCATTATCTTTTTCCTCTCTCACCTGCATACCAGACAGCTGTCACCTATTCTCTAGGGCTGCTCAGCCCAGGACCCACAGCCTACTCAGCAACCCCCAGTGCAACCCTAAGAGCCCTAAATTTGGAAGTTGTTTAAATTGGGGTAGCACAGAATCTTAATTTGGCACCCATTCATGGGGCCTTAGATGTGATCTCAATTAGGAAAGTAGTCAAACCTAGTTGCCAATCCAAAGTTTTATCAAAAATAGTGCCTTTAAACATGGTAATTTTTGGGGATCTATTTATAGCATCTGGACTTTGATACTCCAAGAAGGGCTATAACAACCAGAATAATGTTGACTGGCACTGCAGTCAAACATTTGGGCCTGGTTAATCCTAGAGCCAGCTTAGAAAAGGTTTTTTCTAGGTCCAAAATGTTGGGGTCACTAATTCACTGCTTTAACTGTTTCTGCCTTGCAGAATAAACACTATATAATAAATTTTGAGCTCTATGTGATGGAGTTTACTGGCATTGATAGTTTTCCCTTCTATTTTATATCACATAAAACAGGTTTTACTTTCCAGATAAAAGTAACTAGATCTAAAAACTAACCACCAAAGCCAAATCTCTTTTCCATGGAGAAGATGAATCAACTCATTTTTTCTGCTGAACTTGAAGCTTTTATATGGCTTAGGGCCCAACCATCAACCACTGCTTTTTCATATCACTACTGCAAAGTTACTCCCCCATTTGACCCTGGATAGAACAGTCTTTCCCTGCTTTATGAAGAAAACCTCTCAAAGTCCAGCTGAACCACTCAATTTATTTGAGTATTTAGCCCACACTGCTGATGAAATATTTTTAGTGGTATACCCTGTGGATTCTCCAGCTTTCACTGCTCCATCATTGGAGGAAGCTCTGATTGATTTGGATTATTTATTAGCCTGGTGTCAACATTTGTTGAAGAGCATTAGAACTAACTAATCAAAACAACCCACATTGATTTCCTCAGATTTAAATGGATCTCAAAAATCCAAATTCAACACCAGCCAATCAAATGGTGGTTTGAAAATTAGTACAGAACCCTCCAGCCCCCTTGGCTTTGCCAGCAAAATTTCTCTTCTAACCAATCAGGTTAAGCAAATAGCATCAGATAACCACACAACCCAAAAGTATTCCCTTAAGGTCAAGCAAGGGGATTTTGGTCCCCTGCTTGTCATTCTTTACTCACATTAAAATATTGGTTTTACTTTAATATTTTGGTTTTTTTGCTTCTGTATTGAAGCTCTCTACATTTCAAAGTGTTAGTATTAGTCTTATATACTCTTACCTTTTTCCCAGTCTTTTTGATTCCTGTTGCTTCTTTAAACCTACAGAGACTGTTGTTAGTGTCATAAATTGTACCATTAATCCTATTGTTATATTGCTTTCAAATAACCATATGTGCAAAGATTGGCTGGTTTGCCTTTGATTTCAAAATTACTTACCTTCTGTAATGGGTGGATCAAATATCTTTTATTCTACATCATCATACCTGTCTTTGTCTGATCCTGGTATGACCTCATCCTTGTGTTGTGAGTATATGTCTTGAGTGATCATTTTTACATGTCTACTATATAAGTAGAATTATTTCACTCTCATGTGAACAAATTTGTCTTCATTTTTGTTGGGTGTCAGGGCCCAGAATGGGCCAGACAAAAACCTATGTTACATAGTTTCAACGCCTGCAATTGAGCAATTGCGCAACCAATCAATC